>JAWNPD010000679.1:4532500-5060000 GCA_035045305.1 Drosophila maculinotata | reverse complement strand
CACATTAAAATACCAATCGTATGATTAATAGCCTTTAACCGTTCGTTGAAGTGTTATCGGCGCAAGCAAGTGATTAGTTTCTTATATATATATACATGTATATATATATATATGTAGGTATCTGACTCTATTAATAAGGCACCCTTAAGCGATCGGAGCGTGTGCGCATATTTATCGATAACTACTGAAATGCCTGGTATGCATAAACATGTCAGCGATCGAGTTTTATACAAATGCCAACGAGCAAACACATGTCAGACAGATCCGAGCGGTGGGTGGGTGAGGCAGGGGGGAGAGTGGGAGTAGTAGACAATCAGCTCCTTTGCGTGTAACACCGGGCGTATGATGAATGTGCATTTAATTGTGGCCTGCCAGTTCGCAGGGCATCCAAAGGGGGGTAACAGGTGAGCGGGGGGGTGGCAGTGGAGCAAAGCAGTAGCTAGATTGTAGGCGGCAGCTGTGGCCCGCTAAATGTTTCCATTTATTCGCATTAAAGATTAAATATTTCATATTTAATACAGTGATCATTCGACAATAGAAACTATCAAACGTTTTTATTGCTTGGAAATAATATAAAAAAAAGGGAAAAATATGAAAACTACTTTTGTTACTTATTTATTATTTACTTTATCAAATTTAAAATACGGTATTTAACAATTTAAATGCCCCTTAGTATTAGGTCATCTAATTTTTGTCATTACTTTTTTAAAATATTAATTCTTTTAATTTATAATATTTGATTTGTAATTTATATTTTTCATATTTATTTTTAAAGTTTATATGTTTTTATTTTCTAAGATGTCTAGTATAAAAAAAGTCGTAATTAAACAAAACAATTAACACAAAATAACTAAATAAATAGAGAATAATTATTTAAAATTTTCTGAAACCATACTTTTTGAAATACGAATTATTTGAACTATTTGAATATTCGAGTGACTACTGTAACAACATTATAAACAAGTGCGGCAGGCAGCAAAAGTACATCAAGACCGAAGCATACGACACGACAGCAAAATAGATAATAAATAATTAATAAATAAAGTAAACAAACAGCAACAACAACAGCAACAACAACAACCGGCAACAACAAGAGACCGCAGAATACGCTAAACTACGCCTTATTTGCATATCAACATTTCATATTAAATTGTATTGAAAGCTTTTCTCACTTTAGCGTCAATTTTATAATTTTTTTTTTTTTTCTTTGTATTTTTTGCTTCTTTTTTTCTCTTTTTTTAAAAATCAATGAGCCGCATTTCCAGCCTCAATTACCAGCTACTTACGAGATTCCCAGCGATTCGAACTATCTAGAGATGACAGCGTGTTTTCTTATTACAAATTAAATATCGTAAATCGAAAGGTGTATCAATAAAATAATAATAATTAAATCGATAAATATGTCGAGATTTGTTCTGATAGTGACAAATAGTAATGTACTGCAATTAAACTTTTCTCCAACAAGCTAAAAAGGTATCTATAAACAATTTTCTCAACTATATTTTTAAGGTGAAAATACAAAACTTTTAAACCTTTTTTCGGGCAAAAAATAGATAATAGATAGATTGAGATAATTTCTTATAATTATAAGCCTCAACGACAAATCTAAATTACAAATATAAAAGAAGATTAGTCAGAAATGATATTATATTTATATTAAAAGTCGTGCCTTGGTTCGTGTCTTGGGTAAAATCGTTAACACGCCCATCTCTAAACAACAAGAATGATCGATTAAATCGATAATATATTTATTGGCATTGATTTACCTGTAAGCCCTGCCCGAGGGGTGGGGGAATGGGGGAAACGAGGGGCGCTTGCACAAAATTTATGATGGCATTTACTTAATGGCAACGCAATAATGTAAAATGCTAAATAACAGAAATGTGCGAGAAATATGCAAAAATTTATAGTGTTATTTGTAATTTACACGAAATATAACATCCATACATAATACATGTGTTTAGATATAATAATTTGCATCATTCATTGATTATCTGTGAAAATAAATAAATATATATTGTAGTATAAATGTGTTAACAATCATTATGTGAAAAATGTATAACTATAAACATATTAAAATATGAAGTTTTATTAAAATATTTCAATTGCTGTTTTACTTGCCATTATTAAACTACTTCAAATTCCGGCATTATTTATGCATATTAATATTTTTTTGTAATATTTCGAAATTTCATTTAAAAGCGCCTAAAAGACCGTTAACATTTTATGTTAACTGCACATCATTAACTTAACGAAGATTTTAGTCGATACAGACACCCGGTATAAAGATTTGGCGCCAGCAAAACTGAACGAAAACGAACTCATAAGTACTATTTACATATCTACAGCATAACAGAGCCCGACGCCACTTTACACTGCTGTAAGCTATTGCTTTGCAACATACATTCGCATGGCGCAAAGTTGCACTCTCTTTCTTATATCTTGTAAGTTTATGTACTTAGCTTTTACTTTTATTGGTAGCTTAACGAACACAAACACCCGACATTTAACACTCGCGAACTAAGACACGCACCCGCTGCGCAAGTTCAGTGTATGAGAACGCGTTGCGCACTCAGCAAAGACTGACTCCTCACTTAACAGAAAGCGGCTCCACCGTGCAGAAAGCTGCTATCTGCTATAGCAACAGCTCTCGATAGCTTTTAACATCACAGCAGTTAACAGTGCCACTGGAGGCAGACGGGCGCGAAAATAACACATATTTCAAATAGCGAGCAATTTCAAATATTTCTTTTTGATTTAAGAAAATAAGTATAATACTTAGTTACTTAATGTTGAATGTCTAATCAATAAAGATAACAAATTTTAGCTATGTAAGTTAATTCCATATACTTTGCATATTATTTGTATTAAATTATTTTGGTAATCATTCATAAGTATTAACTAAAGAAAATGAGGCAGTTTGGTATCAGTTTTAAAGAACCATTTATTTTACAGAAAATATCGTATATCGATGCAGCCTGCTCCTGCGCATTGTCTGCCCTTTAGAGCATCGAAAATCAACCCTGTTAGCTGCTGTTCGAAGGCATCGCCTAGCAACATTCTGCACTGCATTGGCAACATTCAAGGAAGCTGGCAACATTCCTTCTGAAAAGCCAAAGAAGACGGCAGCTGAAAATCGGTCGGTTTAATTTAAACTTTTAATTCCTATAAGGCACACAACATATATAGTTTTGTGCGTTTATTTTGTTTGTTTTTTTTTTGCTGCAAGTGACACACATTAGTGAAGTGTGTATTTATAAAAAAGTGCAGGCAAAATAAAAAGTGAACTGTCAAATTGTTTTTTTTTATTTGTATTTTCTTTCTTTTTTTTGTTGCAATATGTTTGTCAAAGTGTTGAATGTGTGTGTGTGTGTGTGTTTATTATGTGGTTGCGGAGGGGGAAGAGTGTGCTGCGGCCGAGCGACGCCAACACATAATTTAATACAAGCGAAAAATCAATACCGTTATACCGTTAACCTTTTGTTGTTGTCCATTGCGCATTCAGTTCGCCCTATGTCTGTGTGTTTGTGTGTGTGTGTGTGTGTGAAGAATTCTACGAATTTGAAAACATTTGCAGAAAATGCTGCGCAGAAAACTAGACTCCCGCAGTATATACAAATTATATATATGTATGTATGTATATATGTAATAAATATAAATGGATACAGTAGAGCTTCGCTAGTGACAATAGTTTTATATATATACAAAAAAATAATATATGATTGATTGTAAAATTCACGTATAAACATTTATATTTTTAAATTTTATATTTTCAATAATTCGACTGAAAAAACTATGAGAAATAATAGAAAAAATAGTTTTAAAAATAAGAAATGTAGTTTAATTGCTAAAGTAAATTTAAAAAAAAATAATTTTTAATGTTGGAGAGCTTTAAATTTTAAGCGAATACTTCTTTTTTTTCAAGTCAAATTTTCTGTAACTCGAAACAAATTGAAAAAAAAAATGTTCTATACCTCAACCAAAAACTTTGTAAAGTTGTAAAAAAGTTTTCAAAAAATTGCAGTGTATTTCAATTTGTTTTTAATTTATGTTTGTAAGCTGAATTTGAAGTTAGTAGCAGCTGTTGATTTGGGTTAGAGAATTACAACTGTAGGTTTAAAGGTGTGTGTGTGTGTGTGGGTGTTTGTGTGTGTGCTTCCTGTTGCCAGGCAAAACGCATTTGGCGAAGGCAACACGCAACACCCGAACGAACGCCCCAACAAATGCAACTCGTGCAACGATTTCTTACAGTTATCCCTATTTTATATTTTAATATTTTCTCTCTCTCTCTCTCTCTATCTCTCTGGCTCACTCGCTCACTCGCCTGCTGTGGCTTTCTTTTTAGGTCAGCAGCAGCCAGCGAGCAGCGTCGAGATTCGATTTTCGCCTTTAGCTCCGACTTCGCTTCGACTGCTGCCGGCTGAAGCCCACAGAGGCGAATTTGACACACACCAATACACCCCGATATACATATACATATGTATATATATAGAATACTATATGTACATACATATATAGGATGCTGCTCAAGACTTACGCAACGCTAGCGACATCTGACGACAGAATCAGTCAACAGCAAGCTTAACCACGCAATAACGTTTCATTGAACAAATATCAAATAATACAAAGCAACAACTAATAACTAACAAGGAGGAAGCAGACGCAAGGGAAACCGTGTAGCAATGGCAACCAACAGCAACTCGTCGGCAACAACATCGCTGGCCACAACGCCGGCAACAACGCCAACGGCGATGACAACGGCAGCAACAACGGCCAAACGGTTGGGTTACACCGCCCCATCGGTCACCTCATCGGTCATCTGTGAGGAGGTCTTCGATGAGGCCTGCCTCCCATCATCGGACGGTGAGTTCAAGACGCCCCCTGCCCTTTACTGTGTAACTCCAGTCTTGCCTCATTAATAATTCTGCTGAAAGCTGAGACCTCTGCAACTTCTGGTAGTTTAAGTTTCAAGGGTATAACTTATGACTGGCTTAATTAATGTTCAAGTACCACTGTTTATGTTAGTGCACTTCAAGTATTAAACAGATGGCTATAATTGATATGCATAGTTGGCAAAATATGTGATTAAAAAGTCGTTTTACTTTACTGTTTACCTTTATGGTTTTTTGTAATCAATCTCAGTTAGTTATGTATCTTAGAGTCTCATATATCCAGAGAACAAAAACTAGGCCTTATGCTAAGAGTAGCATATATGGTATATAAAATCTATATAAATTGATAAAATACACAAGTGGGTTTTAGGAGTAGCTTCAGGTGCTAGAAATTGTTAAACTTACAGAAATTCTGGGTATCGCAGTAAATGTAATAATTATAGTACAGAGTTTGATAATGTTTCTTATACAAAGACGATTATACTATAAGTATATTGGTACCGTCTTTCATCCCAATTTCAAGCTATACTTTAAAAAATCCAATCATATAGCAATATCATTTTTCTGCTAAACATAGTTTCATATTAAATAATACTTGCCCCAATCTTAAATTATATTTCTGCCATATCAAATATGGCATGAACAACTAGCTAGAAACGTTAACCACTGTAATATGAGTTATGTCCAATAAGCATGACCTTTGACTCTGCTCATTTGTTGCTTGCCAGCCCGGATGCGGTCAGCAGCTAGTATGCAAAGTAAATGGATATATACATATGTATATATGTATATACTACATAGATTGTATTATGTAGCAATACAAAATGGTATATGGCAGGTGTGTCCTCCCTATAGGGCTTCTAGCGTGCTGTCCTTCAGCGTCCGTTTAATGGGTCAACTTAATATATACAAAACTATATACATATGTGGGTTGCATGCCAGGGTGGTTGATTTTTGGTTTGTTGTTTTGTTATGTTTGGTTGGTTCGGACCAGCTGTTGAGAGGAACTGGAACTCTATGGAACAAACGAACTGACGAACTGCAAAACTCGGGAACTTTAGAACTTGCCTTTAGTTGTTTGAAGTTGTGGCTGTCAAGTTGTGTAAGCTGATAAAAGTATAATATTATATGTACTTCGGTGTGCGCTCGTTCGCTATGACGACAAACCACCCTGAAAAACGTCGTAAAATACAGTGGAACTTCGCTAACTGCAACTCAACACTGCCACAAACGATAGTCGACTTGTAGAGAACTAAAGTCAAAGTAATTTTCGGCAAACTCAAAGACTAGTCTAAAAAAAGCAATATCGAGCGAAAAATTGGTGTATATATATATATATATATATAATCGGTTAAAAGTATGAAAATAGTATTAAATATATTTTAAACGATATTAAAATAAATTCATTAACAAAATTGCGATCTTTGATAGAAATTTAGCTAGTTTTTCTTTGAGCTAAAGGCAAATGTTACTTTTGTAGGTATAAAGTATAGAAATTAGTTTGATATACACCAATTTTGATTGGCGGATGTGCGAGTTAGGCAGGTTTGACTGTATTGCGCACAAGTTGGCCAAAACCCAAGTTTCTTCTTTTTTTTTTATGGCAATTGACGTTGCTAGGAAACCAATGCTGACCGCTGCTTGAGATACTTTGTCGCAGTTGGTGGTGCTGGTTGGTTAGGTGGTTCGGGGGTGGGTGCTGGTGGTGCAGGCTGACTGGCTGACTGGGTGGCTGGGTGGCTGTCAGCTGAAATCAATAAGCCGAGCGCATTGCAAAATGCAGGCCACGTCATTTGCCATTCAGTTGCCGTTCCTAGCCGGGCTTTCAATGGTTGGCCCACCACACTGTTTGCCTAAGTTAAATGGAATTTTTAAAGCGCTTAGCTGCAAGTTACAGTTTTCGAGATGCCTGCTTCGAGATTGTGCCGTTGCTCGGGGGCTATTTGATGCAGGCTTTGGCAGGCTTTTGATGAAAGCAAACAATTTCTCATATTTGAAAGGATCGCTATTCAGTTGCATTGACGTCAGCAGGTCGAGAGTCGCAGCCGTAGGAGTAGGATTAGGTGATGTGGGTTTGACACAGTTTGTAATGTTTTCATTAGTCTTAATTGCTATTATAACGGTTACTATGCGCCTATACCATATAGCATATACGACGGCTAAAAGCTCTTGGGCAAGCAAGCAAGCACTAAACCGTTAAGTGGGCCAGTGCAAAACAATGGCGTGGGCATCACTTTAGATGGAACTATTTAGGTGGTGAGTGCTAGGCAAATTAACAAGTATGTTATGGTGTACAACAGATGAAATCTTTGATTCTATATATATAATGTGCTTATACTTTGGAGCAGGATTATTTCATGTCACTTGGAATTCTATTTCCATCATTTGAACCACTTTTGAATCGATTTGGTGCCAAAATTCGCAGGATTCGAGGATGAGAGCTAATAAATGTACCTAAATATTGCCTTTGCTACCTTCTAAATTGACATTTCAATAGGGTTTTTCAGTTATTTTTTACCAGTCTTAAGCCAAAAGTCAATCTACCTGAGGATAAGAGCTTTAAAATGTACTATATTTAGCTTAATATATATAATATCTACTACCTTCTAATTGGCATATTTTTTTACTCTTCAAGTACTTTTGAACCGATAAATCAAATAATTTCTTAAAATTATTAATTAGCTAGTTAAAAGACCTACATTATTACCTTTTCACTTTTTATATATATTTATTTTCATTTGAAATACAAAACTAATCTAGTAGGCGGCGACTCAACTGGAAAGGTCGTAACTTAAGCAGAAACAGTTATCTAGGCAGTACGGAATCAGACTACATAGAAATTGTGACTTACGATTTTGCTCCTCAAAAATTTTCATAAAACAACTTTTCAAGAATTTTGCACAATTTTCGAGTTTAAATTTGTATTTTCGTTCCGCAGAGATTAACGATTATGCGACATTGATTGGCATCGAATCGAGCAAGGAGCCGCATTTGCTTTACCTGGCCAAGGAGGGGCTTATGGCCGCATTGCCCCCAGAGTGGAAGATTTGGTAAGTCCGCCAAAATGATGCATGTATCTATAGTAATTTGGAATCTCAAACCCAATGCAGTTATTCGGAGGAGAAAAGCGGACATTATTATCATAATACACGAACGAAGCAATCGCAGTGGGATCATCCGTTGGACGCCGTTTATCGGGAGCTGGTTGAACATACGCGGCAGAAGCTACTGGCCACAGCGGGTGCTGCTACGCCCATAATCGACAACTCGGATGATGTGTCGCAACTAGACTCCGGCATACGTAGCATGCAAGGCACCGATGAGCTGTTCGATGATATGAGTTCACCTTTGAATAACGGCAGCAGTCATCTCACAGCAGGCAACAACAAAGTGAATCCGGTCACATTGCCCGCAAGCAGCTTTCCGGGTCCGAGTGGTTTTAGCGGCGGAGTCAGTCGCTTTTTGGAGACGCGCGGCAAGAGCTTTGGGCCCATCTTTCAGCCCGTGAAGAATACACGCTTTGAGGTGGCCAAAACAAGTGTTCAAATAAGTCTGGCCATGAAATTCAAACCGTCATCGGGTGGAGCCCCAAGCGGCATGGAATCGGCGCAGGAGCAGCGCAAGGGCGCCTTTCAGTTGTCCGGCACAGGAGCCATGTTTCTCAAGTCGCGCCGACAGATGGATCAGCATTTGCCGCCAGGATCAGCGGAATCTGGCCACGCCAAGTCTTGTGTCAAGAGCATACTGCGTGATTCCAGTTTGCCAGACATGCGGCGACGTCATGACCGGGATGACGATGCATCGGCGCCAGTGGAGGATAAGAAGAGCGTGCGCTTCAATCTGGTGGATATGCATCGCAGTTGCAGCTCACCCGTCGAGGATAACAGCAGTCCACGCAAGCTGACACAAAGTCCAGAGGTCTCAATTAACTCCGACGAAGAAGAGGTGGAGGAGGAGGAAGAGGAAGGAGTTGAGGCACAGGCAGCGCATGATAATGATGCCGATGTGGATGAGGAGGAAGACGATGAGGAGGAGGAAGAGGACGATGATGTCTGGGATGAGGATGTCGCCGATCCGGATGCAATGACCGGCATGTGCAGTCTGAATCCATTTATTAGCGATGCCAACAAATCCATTCGCGTCATCAGTGTGCCCAAGGCACAAACCATACAGATGCTGCAGAGCGCCGAACTGAATGCGGAATCAGTTGCCAAAAGTGGAGGCAGTGTGGCGAGCAGCTATCTGGACAAGCTGAAGGAGAGTGCCACAGTGAAGCCACTGTATGAGGACACGGACTCCGACTCGAAGGGCAGCTCGGTGCGCAGTTTTATCATCAACAAGTCCGAGCAGGACAACAATCCCTTCGATCTGGACGAGATGGGACGCAAGCAGGCAGGTCACGAGCGCAAATCCTCACAGGCCGCCCATGAGAAACTAGGATTACGTTCGCTGAAGATGGCCAGCAAGCTGGTGGGTCTGCTGAAGCACAAGGATGCCGGCACCAATGAGGTGCTCAATGAGGCAGCTGCACTGCAGCAGCTGCAAAAGGACATGGAGTCGGTCAAGAAGGATCACGAGATGCGCCTGAAGGCACTGAGGCATGAGTACGATATGCGCTTGGCCAAGCATCATAATCAGCTGGAGAAGACCTTTGAGGTGCAGCTGGAGGAGTATCGCTCCCAGCTGGAGCATCAGCTGCAGTCGAAGCGCGCCCAGGTGGTCAGCGAGCACAAGACACGCATGTCCACCCTGCAATCGAATCATGCCGATCTGCTGCACGAACTGGAGCGTGATCTGCGCTCCGAGCAGGAGATCCTGCGTCGCGAGCACACGGCTCAGTTGTCGCAGCTGCGCGACAAGCTCGCCCATGAGCTGGAGGTGGAGAAGCAGCGGCTGCGGGACAATGGCGAGGAGCGTCTCTACGAGAAGGTGCGCTGCGAGAAGCGTCTGCTCGAGGACAAGTATCGCTGCTTGAAGGAGAAATATGTGCGTCTCAAAACGGATGTGAAACTGTCGCTGGAGCGACGCAGTCGACGCCGTGAGGCGCAGGCGTTGCAGCAGCACACCGTGCACCATGTGCACCACACGAATACGAACACCACCACTGGCTCCGAAACGGAGCGATCCATCTCACAGAAGCCATCGATTGGCAACAGCGAGAATCGCTCGCTCAGCTACTCCGAGCAGGCAACGGCGGGCGTGTCCCAAAGCGGCTGTGGTGGTGGTGCCGCTGGCGGTGGGGCTGTGGTCAAGCTCAAGCCACCCGTGCCGCCCAAGACGCATCTGAGCAAGCCGGGCATTGCCAGCAAGTATCTGAAGCAGCTGCAGCTGCAGGATGACACCAACACCTCGTTGAGTCAATCGGATACAACCATCTCCAACAACTATAGCAAGGGACGCTATTTGGCGGCGCCCAAGGCCACGTCCACGGTGCCAGCGGCCGTCCTGCTCAGCGACAATGGCAACTCCGATTCGGAGGCTGTGGAACTCCACTGCAATCAGGAGAACAACAACAACAATAACAAATCGCTGGCACCGCCACGCAAGAAACTCTTCTCACGCACCAAATCGGCGTCCACGTCGCGTCTGAACTCGGATAACTATAAGCTGGAGCGTCCCTGCACGCCGGTGGAGAATCTGCGCCATCAGCTGCAGAAGCTGGAGGATTTGGAGGATCAGTTTCCGGAGCACACGCTGGACACCACCTACCATCTGCGCTATCCGTTCACGGACATCTCCAACGAGCATGCAGCCGTCGTTGGCTCCGTGGTCGGCTCGGAGCTGGAGTTCTTCAAGCATCGCATCCACTTGGAACGGGACTCGGTGCGTCGGGCCAAGGAGTCGCTGCGCACACAGCGCACCAATTTCCGAGCACGTCAGCGTGAGATTAAGCAGCGTCACAAGAGCGTTGCCCTGGCTGCACCCAGGCACTCCCTGGATCAGTTGATACAGGAGGAGAAGGAACTAACCGAAATGGAGGTGAATCTGCATAGGACGCGTGCTTTGCTCGGCGAGAAGGTAATCCGCTTGCGGCATCTGGAGCAGAGTCTGCTGCGCATCTACGAGAAGGAGAAGCCCAGCCTGGATCTGGATGCCAAGGATGATGCCACCACATTGAGTGATCTCTCCTCGCACTCCAGCTCCGGCTTCAGCAGCACCGATTTCGCCAGCGGCGCCGATCTGCACAAGCGCAAGGAGTACTTCCAGCAGGAGTCCAACGAGTGCATACAGAATCTGGAGATACTCAACGCGGAGATACGCGAAATACTCGACGTGCTCAGCCAGAAGCAGCATCTGCAGCAGCAGCAGCATTCGCAGCCGCCCCCCCTGGCCATGGCCATGCCCATGCCCATGCCAATGCCAATGATCTCGCCCAACGAGCTAAGCTGGTCGCATCTGCTCAGCCAGCAGTCGTCGGGCGGGGCGGGCGCCGCCCTGCAGACAAGCAGCTCGGGGCACAGCATGAGTGGCGGCAGTGCGGTGCATGCACCACAATCGATACCCACACTGGCCGATCGACTGGAGACCTATCGCCAGCTGGCCGCCGGACGCATGCACAGCTCGATGGGCGGCGCCATTCTCGCCGCCAATACAATTGTCTCGCAGAGTCCGCGGGCGGTCAACTATACGACCAGCCTGGTGGAGCGCACCAGGGATCTGCGCAATTGGCTGCGTCAGGCCAAGACGGAGCACGAGCTGCTCACGGGCATGCAGCAGGGCCTCTCCCTGAGCGCTATGGCCAGCGTCAGTGGCGGCATTGGCGGCCACTCGGCAGTCACCGGCGGCAGCGCGGCACAGGCGGCTACGGGTGGTGCCCCCACAGTTGGCTTGACACCCACTGGTGCCGCAGCAGCGGCACAAACTAACTTGTAAGCATTCGCAGAACCCCCCTCAGACTCAACTACCAAAATGTAGCACACACTAATTTAAGTAAGCATTCCCAGACCCCGCAGCGGATACGAGTGGTACCTAAAATCGCATAACGGTAAACGCAAGAACCGCTAATGCGTCAGCGGTCTCCGGATGGTACGCTCGGCTACGGGTGCGCAAACTGGCTTCTAAGCACCCAAAAAACCCCCCCTTTCCAATCTAGTCACAGAATTTCGACCAAATGAGGTTTAACAGTTTAGTTGTAGTATTAATTTATTGGTAGGCATGATAGATGCTCTCTTCAAAAGTAGCTGTATATATTTAGCTTGCCTATTATTATGCCTTTCACATGCCTTTTTCTGAGCCTAGCAATGTATTTAGTTCAAGTTCAAGTTCAAGTTTAACTAAGTTGCATATACCCTGTAAACCGCTAGAATGTACATAGTATACATATGCTTAAGAGTCGACTAAATATGCAAACACGTGAATAAGCTTTCATTTTTGTTTTAGTGGCTACAGGGTATCTGTTAGTCGAGCAGCTTTCTTGCTCGCGTTATTCCTTAGTTTTTAAGAGTTGTGTACTTATTTCTTTAGTCGATTACACAACAAAATATATATATACCCTATGATTTGCTGCAAATAGGTTATATGTACAAGAACGCTCAGTTGGCACAGCGACTGACTGAAAGACAGTGAAACTAGCATAGTTTAAATATATATATATACATATAAAAAAAAGAGCAGTAAATTCAAGAAAAAAAAACTATTGTAATTGAATCAAAATGGACAAAAATTCGTATCAATAAATCTGTATTTTAACTAAGTAAATTAACTGCAAGTTAATCGGACTGTCATAGTTAATTAGCACCACAAATCGGTGAAAATTTGATTGTTGCAAATATTTGAAGCGTGCAAATGTTTAGCCAACCAATTCGCAGACAGTTCATAAGAAAATGCTAATGCCAAAAGCAAATCAAATCATATAGATGATAGATGATAAATGATAAAAGATAAAAGACCGAACCGTAAAATAATCCAAAAAACAAACAAACAAAATTCAGCTTTATGTAATCTTATAATTTATATACATATAAACAATAAGATATTCTGATTACTAAATGTGACTAAAAAACTCAAATGCACAACTAAATACTTACATATTTATACATATAAGAAGTTAGTGGTATCAAAACGCTATGTGTTATAATATATCTAGAATCAAAACTGAAGACATTAAAATAATACTAAATACGTAAGCAACGGCAACAGTTTTATGAATAGTCAATACATCAACCCGGAACAAGCTCTCTTTTTGACAACTTTTTAGAATCCTATTATACCTTACCAGAAATAAAGAACAAAAGGGGAAAAATAACCTCTTTAAATACTATATACAAAATTAGCTAAATATCTACATATATGAAATGAAATGAAGCCGTTTCCGAAACTATGCTCAAGGCAAACAAACTGAGCCGATCCCAATCTCTGATTATAATAATTATAATTCATTATAAATACTACGTTTTTTTTTTTTACATATCAGTAGAACCATTTCCATTGTGAGATCTATAAAGTTTGTTTGTCTTGAGCATTGTCCAAGCACATTGTATCGGAGACGATAGAGTTAAAGTATAAATTATTGAATGTTTAAATGTTTTATCTTATAGATATCAGAGAGAAGAAGAAGACGTGGGCAAAGGCAAAGTAAAGAAATCGGAATACGAAGCACAATTTTTAAGGGAATGCAGGAAACATTGTTGAAGGTTGTTAAACTTTTAGTCATGGAAATAGCAATAGCAAATGGCTCGTGGCAAATCAAGTACATTATACAATATACTATCTTAACAATATAGCTAAAGGATACTCTTAACAATTAGACGTACCACATGTCTAATGGAACAACAAGGAACGAAAAGAGCTCTTGAGATATTATCACAATTGAACCTATCCAAAATATTCCAACAAATACTTAGCTAATGTTTTTACTAAATATTTTTTAAATGTTAGATACAGATCCGATAAATAATATAATAAAAAGATACAGCTACAAGTATACATACATTTTCTACTATTTTCTATGGCATTTCTAGAGTATTACGTAATAACGTATATAAAACAAAAACAAGAAAACTTAATACTTTCAGTTCCTTGAGCACAAACACACACACACACACATTAATACTTAATGTAGAAGGTTAAAGTCTGAAATTGAGAAAAATAAAAAACCGAAAAGTTGTGTCCCCTCCCCTGAACAATAGTGAACGGAATACTTAAGATTAACAAGAAATGAAGAGAGAGAGAGAGAGAGAATAAAAAGAGAGACGTAGTATCAGAGCGTTGCGTTCCCATATATGTATGTATATGAAAACATATACATATATAATAAAATTACGATGCCTACGATTATTATCGATTAACGATTAACGATTACCGATTATGATATATGTGATGTTGTGATATTTGACTCTAGCGACATAAGGCCTCAGTTGAGTTATGATTCCTTACCATATGTATACTCCGAGAGAGAAAATGAGAGATATAGAGATTGCACCATTTAGTTTCTACTTCAAGCCGTCCCCTATGTTTTACACCCTACCCCGCCACCCAACAACCCCGTCAATTGGTTTTCCTAGATGCATTCATGTGATAGCTACTCGAAATTGATTCTTGAATCTGATCAATGGCATTGCGAGTTCATTTTGCTAGTTAAGTATTACCAAAAAAGTGAAAAACAAAAGATATTATATACACACATATATATATATATATATATATATATATATATATCGAATATTCAAGAATTACTATTCGGTTTTTATGTGCACAGCAAAGAAAAGAAAATATTATGAAATGCACTCCGATTCCGCTATTCATATACATTAAACACCAAAACCATACGAATACAAATACACATACATATGTACATATATGTATATAGTATACCTACGATATATGTATACTCGTACAAATCGTAACACTTAACCGAAATTTCATAGTTTGCATACCGTTAGCAATTTCAATTAAAACCAAACGCACAAAGCACAATTAACAGTTAGGAATGGAAACTCATTAATAGTAACCATATAATATATATATATTTGAAGATATTGAGACTTTGAAAATTTGAAAATTGTTGTTTCGGTTTTTCGATGGTTGAGTACAAACGTTTTTTGGGCATACTAAAAGATACAAGAAATTACTATGAGAAATGTTTATTAATTAACTATCTGAATATAAATGTGAACAAATTATTATTATATTGATCTATTATGTATGAAGCGATATTCGAGCAACCTTATTAAGCAGACTACACAAATCGGCTAAGCTGAAAACACAAATTTACCAGCCGATATTTGCTTAAGGTATGTTAATGAGAAATATTGAGAAAATAAACGAGATTCCCATAAACGAAATAGAAGGAAAAAAAAGCAGAAACTAAATAATTAGCACAAAATTTAACAAGAACTAGTAAAGAACAACAAATAAAAGAAATACAATAAAAAATTACTAAAAAAGCCTCTTTTATTTCATCGATGGGTTTGAAGATCTTTTTATTCTGAAGAACTACTATATTTTTATTTTATCTGCATTTCATTTCAAACAGGCTATACAACACATCTGGATCCAGAACTCTTAAGACTAGAGTGCTCTAGTCGAGAGTGCCCGACTTGGAGATACCCTGTACCTAGCAAGAATTGTGACCCAACATTTTATTTTCTAGTCTTAAATGTAGCATTAAAAAAGATCTTAAAACATGTATAAAAAGACATTGCTTTTAAAAATCGCTTGAGTATTGACAAATTTATGGCAGCGGAAAGTTTTGACCCATGGAATTTGAACATGAATTTTTGAGCAAACATATTGTGTTTAAATATATTATTTATTGTTCGATTGTCATGAAATTTGATGGCATTTAAATAAATTGTAAAATTAAATCTTTTGCATCTTATAGAGGTTATATGGATCTAGAAGTTTAAATGGGGAAACAAAATCATACGAATATATAACTTATATATCAGTTCTCTTTCGGGTCCAGAGTTTAAAGGTAAGGTTCAAAGCTTTAGCTTATCTTTAGATACGAACTTTAGTCCATTTACTGCAAAAGTAGCTCAGGACCCACTCGAAAAGCTGCATTATCGTATTCGATAATAGATCTAAAACTCTAACAGAGAGATCGCAGTTATTGTTCTCCCCATCCATGTGCTTTTCGTATAGCTCCTGCACCTGGGTTTCATTTTCATTCAACCAGCTATCCATTCTTTAAAGATACTTTACTTAATACACATCTGATGTTTCAGTCGTATATTATACGGACTTACCCAATGGCTCCTGCTCAAGAGCCCAAAAATACATACAACTTTTTTGAATGTTAGCCAGAAATGGAAGTTTCAGTGTTTGTGAAAGTTGTAGAATTGAAATGTGACTATTTTCTACAGTAAACTCATGGGAACCTGTATAATTGCTTGGAAAATTAAAATCGAAGAGGCTGCTATAATCTGAATTTAAGAAAAAACGAGATATAGGAGCTACTTTCGGCGCTCCGAAGGTAGTATACTTTTACAGTTGCTTAATATAATGAAACACTTTTGCTTATACAAAAAGAGAATAACAATACTACCTTTAAAATTAATTTTCTTATTTAAATCAATATTTCAGACCGATTGTTTCTATGACAACTATAAGATATAGTAGTTTAATTTTAAACAAATTCAACCAATCTATATAAAATATAATAAAACTTGCATATACTGAGTTTGGTTAAGTTAGTTAGAGAAACAAAAAAGTTGTTTATACAATGACTAATTTGTCAACAGTTTGTTCCTATGGCAGCTATAAGATATAGTGTTCTGATTTTGATGAAATTTTGTAGGCATGCTTAGATAATGCTTAAACTAATATTTAATAAGTTTGGTTGAGTTATCTCAAAAAACAAAAAGTTTCGACCGATCGTTTCTATGGCTGCTATATACAATAGTTGTGCGATCTGGCTGATTCCGCCATATTATCTGCGTGATACAAAAATAAGCATTTGTACCAAATTCCATCAAGATAACTTTAAAATTGAGAGACAAGTTTGCGTAGAAACAGACGGACGGACGGACGGACAGACAAAGGTATATCATCGACTCGACTTGTCGTCCTAATCAAGAATATATGTATATACTTTATGGGGTCGAAAATGTTTCCTTCTATGCGTTGAAAACTTCTGGCGAAAATTATAAAACAAGGGTATAAAAAAACAAAATGTGGAATAAAAACTCAAGATAAACATTTTTTTTAGGAATAAATTAACAGTTTTTTAATAAACAAAAACTGAATATTTTGATAAAAAAAAATAGAAAGAATTTTCCTATAAATCCATTTTGAAGCTTGGATTGATTTCATATCCTAAGTTATGTAATTTTAGTGATTAAACTATATATTTCTAGATATTAAAGGAAAGGCTTTCTTAAGGGAATTCAGGTCCTGTCTGCGGACTTTTGGGTTGGAAAATGTATAAAAAAAATCCATCTAAATTTGCAAACATTCTAAAAATTGTTCTTAATGTTTGCCAGCTCTGTCAAAAGCTCCTGCATAACGGTAATGGTTATGTCATAGCTGTCGTCGTTTATTTCCCCGTGTTGCCTCTTCGTGTTTCCTTATGTATGTTTTGCTTGTCACCTTCACACTCTTCAGTCACGTGTTGTTGTTGTTTTTACTGTTGTCCTCTGTTTTTTATGGCCATTTCGTTGCCAATTCTTCGTCAATACTACGATAATGTCTGACGGGGGTGGGCGGGGGGTAGGCGCCGCACCGTTGATTTTGTTATTTGTCAGCTGTTTTTTTTTTTCTGTTTTCGGCTTTGTATTCTAATTTCACCTTGCGCATTTTGGCATGCAACATTTGTCGAGGCCCCTGGGTCGAGGAGGAATCTAAACAGTTTTCGCTGCGACCAACATTCGTTAAGTAGCCGTGGTTATAGCCAAGCGTGCGGTTTGTGGTGACGCAAAAGCAAAAAATTGATCCATATAAAAAAAAAAATAATAAAATAGAAAAGAACTCTACGTTTTATCAATAAAATGAACTACCTCACTCCACCCCCACCCGCCGACGACAGCAGCAACTGCAACAACGGCAGCAACAACAGCAGCCGCAGCAATGTCAATTCGCCGCATTTGATGCGTCGCTCGGCTTCGCCGTATCGACGCGGCCGGGCCAATTCGCTGACGCCCGCACAGGACTCACCACTGCCGTCGCCGCAGCCGCTGCGCAGGCGTCCGCCACGCCCTACGCCCCAATTCAACGAGATCTTTCGGCCGCGCTGCAACACCGATCCCAGTCGGCAGAGCAACAACAGTAAAAAGCCGACGGCGACGCGCAGCGTACTCGGCTCTCTGCTGCGACAGACGCTAAAAGTGACGAGCGCTTCGGTGGGCTTCAGTGCCAGCGAGGAGCGGTGAGTTGCTGTTAAAGCTTAAACAGTTGCAACAGTTGAGCCAAGCGCTCAACCTGTTGAAATGCACAAGCAAACACACAGACACACACACACACACACACACACACGCAGGCAAACAAACTTGCGGCGAGCTGTGCAGATCAGAGCGAAAAGTCGCCCATTTCTTTCGCTGCGCTCCAATTGGCTTTCTCGCTCTGTCTCTCTCCATTTGCAAGGTCACAGCACTACAAATTTTGCATGTAATTGTTGTTGTTGGTGTTGCGCATTTGGAATGATATTTGTTTAACATTTACAAATAATGTGTGTTTTCCTTTGTTTATATTGTATTAGCTGGGCACATTTTTTGGCGCTCGTTGGCTAAGCATGACGGCTGCCCGTCGCTGCCAATTAATTTATTGCATGAGCTTTTCGTTTTGTTTTCGTTTGCTCAATAAACAAATGCACACAATATACACACACGCACACACACACACACACACACACATGCATGCATAGAGAGCTCAAAATATGCGATTGGTTGCGCTTGACAGCCATTAGGTGGCGCTGCGCAACTTACATCAGCGCTCACTAATGAGCTTGACCTTTCGCTTCTGCTTCTTCCTATGCTTTTGTTACTGAATCTGCTTTCTGCTGCCGTCTTTGCCGCTAGAGATGAGCGCGTGTTGAGATTTTGTAGCTCAAGTGACACTAAAATAATCAGCAATATACTAAAGTAAGCTTTTTCATGAGCAGCAAAACCAATTAAGAGCAAGTACTGCAATTTTGTACATATCAGTGTTGCCAGCTTGGCTTTTTCCCGCTTTTATAAATTTGTCAGCCAAGAATAAGTATATTGTTCATAATCTTGATATAGTTATTTGCATATAAAACATAATAAGTAAATAACATTCCAAAATAATTAAATCTCATTAATTTGTTTAGCTTCATATTTAAAATGTAGCTTTTATTTTCACATTAAGCTAGCTTTTTTCTATTGAAAAGTTGACAGCACTGTTTCACAGCGTTGCCAGAAGCGCAGCATAAAGCTGAGGCTCCTGACCTCCTCTACATAATCGTATATGCACACAATGCACGCACACAAACACATGACATGTGTGTGTACACATAAATAAGTGTGCATGCGCAGATTGTGCTCAAAAATGCACAGCTCTGTCGCAGGAGAGTGCGAGTGCGACAAATGCCGGTCACAGAATCAGCATCTGAGCTGAGTTTTTCATACCTTACCGTTACATTGAGTACATATTCATATTTGCATACTCTTTCGACAGCATGCATGCTGACTGCTCTTGCCGCAATGGGGTGAATTTGTGTCCGCACTCTTTAGCACATCTTCCTGCTCGCTCATGCACCACTCTTTAGGCGGCTCGACGCTTTCTAATGCCATTTATCCGCACTTTATGTGCAGCTTACAGGATACACACACGCATACTCCCACAGACAACACACACACAGACATGCAATTCGCCGCACTCTCGCATAAATTTTCGACCCAGGAAAATGTTCGCCTCTGTTGATACAGTTATCGCTCGGTATTTGGTACTAGCAGAAGTAATAGGGATATTTTTTAAAGTTTACCCAATTTGTTGAGTTTTGTGAATATATTTTTTGGCAAATAAAAAGTGTTTCTTCAATAACTCTTTTTGTTTCATATATTGAACAACAAAATACAAATATTATATAATATCAGATAATATCTAAATTGTATACTTAATGGTGAGCTCTATATCAGAGAGAGTTACATTTTATTTGATAGAATTTTCATTTATCCTATTCTTAGCGAGCGACCACTGTATTGCGAATATGTTCCACAGTGTGCACGCCTCCATTTTGGTGGTGGTTGCAAGCTCACATTCACTGTGACGGTAAAAACCCACCACCACCCAACCGACAGCTGCGACGTCGACGTCGCTGCAGGCTAACGGTAGTGCTGCTGTGAATGTCGTATTGGGACAGAGTCAGAAGCAGCAGCAGCAGCAGCGGCCTCAGTTGCCATATTCTTTGAGAACAGTGCGCGTCGTGTCTTTTAACGGTACCTCCTCCGGTATTTGCCCTCACATATATTAGACAAAAAATTATTACAAAATACATATATGTACATATACATACATATAAAGTAAACATTAATTTTGTTTTGTGCGGCATTCACATAGGCAGAGCAAAAAAGACGCAACTACCGCAAAATTCGCGATATCCTGTGCAAAAAAACCAAAGCGAAAGGAAACCTTAAAGCGCAAACCGTAAAAGTCAGCAACAACAATTCACAAAAAGTGCAAAAAGTGTTTGGAAAACTTTTACCATACGCAACAGCATGTAAAACTCTTGCGAAAATTTGGCAAAAATCTCTGTGCGAATGCAAAATCAAGGTGAGTGCGAGTGAGCGGCGCCCCCTGTCGGCAATTCGCTGTGTACACACTAGCCCAGCGAGCCCAGCCAGCAGCGACTGTCGGCTTTTGAGAGCAAGAAGAAGCACAGGCGCGAACAGTGCGTTGTGGGTGGGTGGGGTGTGGGGTGTGTGGCGAGAGCGCCCTCTGGATTCGCTCAGACAAACAACAATTTGTTTGCTCTCACTTTTGTGCTTGTGTTGTTTGTTTTTGTTTATTTCTTAATGCGGCTGCGGCTGCGGCTGCGGCTGCTGCTGCTTTTGCTGCTGCTGCAGCCAAAAAGAGCGAGACAGCAAGAGAGAGAATACACATACACACGCATTTTGGGGCTTCCTTTTGATTGTGTAATTGTAAATTATAAAAGTGGAAAGCATAACCTTTGCCTTATGCCTGCGCGCCTGTGTCAAGGTTTGCAAAGATACACAAGCCACGGGTGAAGTGGGTGGCGGGGAGGGGTTGCGTTGTGCGGGGTGCAAATAGACACACATACCGTTATTCGACAAAGGTTAAGCACATAACTAACAAAGTTTTGACTGTCTAAAAGTAAATGAATACTTAATGTCATAACTTGGTAAGTGTTTGAGTTTTCAAGTTGAAATTTGATATGACCTTTTAGCATTGAGTTTGCTAAATATGTACACACATACATATGTACATACATATATAAATGAAATATACAATTCAAGTTCCTTTCGAGAATATGACTTTATGTTACTTTATTTGTATGGTTAGCTTTCTTCTCATACATTAGCACTTTTCAATTTCCCAACTGTTTCTAAATTGTCATCTGCTTGTTATTTTATAGATTAACACAGCTTGCCACAACTGGTTCGCTAGGCGACAATGCGAAACGGAAGCATTCCAGGTGAGTCCATAATCAATGACAATCAAAGCAATACTCACCTAACTAACGACTATTACCGTTAATGAGCCTTAAACACTTTAAACGAACAACTGTTTTGGGTGTAACCATTTGATGTTAAAGATAAACTAAATCGAAAGTAACCACGCTTTTCCATATGAAAACAAACTCTTCCGACTTTCATTTTTGACAGACAACAAAATATAACAAAACCGTTATACCCCTTTTCTTATTTTTAATGGTTTCAGGGTATAAAAAGTCCTTCGGTGGAAAACTTTTGTATGCAATTTTTGTCATGTCAATGTTTGACAAAAGAAAACATAATTTTTTCCCAAATAACTGCATAAACCTTAAATGGGGAATTTAACAATGACCAAATTGGCTTCGGGATTAAAAATCGGTTTAGTTTTGACAAAGCTATGGGAGTTTGAAGTCTTAGAAGGGCATTTATAGGGTCATTGATAGCAGCCCCCCTTGCAGAGGGTATTATAATTGTGGCCAGAAGTTTGCAACAACATATCTGACCCCATAAAGTATATATATTCTTGATCAGGACGACAAGACGAGTCGATATACATTTGTCCGTCCGTCTGTCCGTCCGTCTGTTTCTACGCAAACTAGTCTCTCAATTTTGAAGCTATCTTGATGAAATTTGGTAAATATGCCTATTATTTGCTGGACGCAGATAGTTTGTCGGAATGAGACGGATCAGACCACTATAGCATATAGCTGCCATAGGAACGATCGGTCGAAAATGTTTGTTTTTTAACACACCTCTACTAAACTTACCAATTATGAGTTGTAGCACTATCTTAGCACGCTCAGAAAATGTCATAAAAATCGGATTACTATATCTTTTAGCTGACATAGAAACAATCTGTTAAAAATTTAGTCATTGTATGAACAACTTTTTTGTTTCTCAAGCGATCTAAACTGAACTTAGTTAGTGCAAGTGTTATTATACTTTATACAGATTGGTTGAATTTGGTTAAAATCGGGCGACTATATCTTATAGCTGTCATAGGAACGATCAACAACAACATATATTGTAATCGTCTTCATTAAGCTAGTGAGAATTGACGAAAAGCCAATCATTTATCGAACCTTGGAATGATTAGACTTTTTATTTGCAATAATCATGTATAGATACACTTAGTTTGATTATATATCATTAGTTATAACCATATATGATGTACCAATAGGCATCATACTTTTGGCATTACAGAAGCTTCCCAGCGTGTGTCTTTATCCAATCCAAATACGTGAAAACTCGTGTAAATGAAACCGCGCCATCAGTCGGACACCACTCACCACCATTCGAAGTAATGCCAATAACTGTGGCTGATCCATCAAAATGTTTGACGGCCAATGGGCCACCAGAATCCCCTTTGCATGACGTACGGCCCTCACTAGGAGTAGTACTTACGAACTGCAGACTGTATTTATTCTTTTCCCATTCAATATGTGCTTTATAATATTGTAAGGTCTTGGGATACATAACTTTGACACCCGGCCTACCAGGTTCATCTGAAAAACCAAATGATATTATATATAAAATAATAAAAAGAAATAATACATTAAGTACATGTACATACAAATAATGGCGCCCCATCCCGACGTGAAGATAGGTTCGTTTACATATATATCTGTATCGGGTAACTTGGCGGGCTGAATGTATTCATTGAACTCCAGTTCCTCTGGTAGCTTTATAATCGCTATATCATTCATGATTGGACCATTGAAATATTTTTCATGTTTAACAAAGTTTTCACTTGATAATTCCATAATTTTTTGTCCGATTTCATTTGGATTCGATTTATCCACAGCTCCAAAGTAAATACGACCAAAATCGCTTGAATATAAGAGGATACAAAGTTAACTTAGAGTGATCAATTTACTTGATATTACTTTTTTCCCAAATCTTTGAGTTTTTCTTACAATTTGTACTCTATGCAATGAGCGGCTGTCAGGATAACTCTCCTGGAGATTATAGTGCCACCGCATGTTGCTTTCCAAACGTCTGTTTTATTAGCCAAATCGTAAAACACTTGATATGGAAATTGTTTAGCAGCCGCATCGTGACCGTTTTTGATTCGTCCTAGTTTCGTGAATCGAGCCTCGACCTTCGTTTGCAGGAATAGAATGGCCAGGAAAAGTAAATACCAGACTAGTTGAGATCCCATGTTGAGTGCAGGAGAAATACTGACATACTCACTGCAGATATCATGGATCTTTTATAGTGCAAAGTTTCCCTAAAGAATACTTCACTTGAGGGATTTACGATTGTGATAAGCTCGAGAATTATGTGAAGTTCTTTAATGAGTTTACTTATTAATTTTCTCATTTTACAATCGATGGAATTAGTTAATTTGCTTCTCTTGAGTTATGGCGCTTTTAATCGATGAACTTCATTGCCAAATAATTATATAAATATTATATATTACTTGCTTGTACAACAAGAGTGCTTTAGAGTCGAGAGTGCTCGACTAGGTGATACCCTGAACCCAGCGCTCACATTCATTCATAATTAAAACACATATACAAAAAAAATTGATCGATATCTCATCCCGTTCAAAAGTTATGGATAAATTTCGAAAAGAGGCACCAAATTTGGTATGTATGTATATCCTCGCTTAGAAGTTAAGAATATTGGATTTAGATATCTCTTCGCAATCCCGCAATAATCGAAAAACCTGTATTTTTAAAGGTATGACCTCCTACTTGGCATATTCACAGCCGCGTTCCTCACCCTCCTGGACCTACCGTTCAGAGTACCAATGGAGTTATCAACAGGATTTTATATAATCTGTCATTATCAATGTGAACAAATTTGCTTATTGCCTGCAAAAGGCAAAACAAAAAATAAAATAAATAGCTAATCTCTTGATATTAAATATAATTCGCTAATATTGGACTCAAAGTGGACTTCCCATGAGCTATATTTTTAGGTACGTTCCTGTCATGGAAAATGTAAACAAACAAATTGCAAAGATTAATAATATGAATGGAATTTTTTGTCAAACATCATTCCGCGTATTTGGCACATTCGATTTACTTAATTAATTTAATTTCATAGGTGCTGAAATTGTGTTAATCTGTAAGTTTCTTTTAAGTGTCGAATGCTTTTTGGAAGCTGATCATAAAATAGGTGGGAAGATTAGGAATTAGGCTAGTAGAAAAACAGACACAATCATTGCTATCACTACGTAAACGATCTGCGTAATCACTCTTCATATATGTATAGTATTATATTTACTATATACATATATACATATATACATATATGTATATATATTAAGCTAAAGACCGGTGCAGACTAGTTGTTGATTATCGAGCGAATACAATTGCTTGTGGTGGTGGCATTATCGGGTATGTATGTATGTATATTGTTTCAATAAATGTCGTGTTGTGATTTATTAGATCCACCGTATCGTTACTATATATAGACGAGCTATATCTGCCTGCGTCAATTCCAGAGCCAAAGAGCGAGATCATTTGATTAAAACTCTTTTGTCATCTCTCTCGTTTATTCGTATAGTCGTGACTGATAGCACGATCGCATCTTTCACTATATATACATATATATATATATATGTATGTACATGTGTGTATATATGTATATATATTTGTAGGTAGATCTGTGTTTATGGCCATAAATTTGCACGACTTGTGTCAAAATATTTGGAAGCGCATTAAAATGGATCAGTCTCTAGCATTTGGGTGGTCTTCACCCCGATGTATGTACATACATATATATGTATATAAATAATGCAAATGATCAGCTAGCTTTGATAAATAATCATTAGAATCGGTTCACACGAGATACCTATAAGAAATCAGTGACTGACTGACTGATTGGCTGATTGGCTGATTGGAGAGACTTTTGGAAAATTCGAGAAAAGTGTGTACAATGATAGCTACATTTGAACTATCATATTCAAAATCGCGGCGAATGCTATTTATAGATTATTTAGATATAGATTATTTAGTTATAATTAAATCGATACCAGACTTAAATGTATTCTCAGCTTTCTTTAACTATATAATATACATTAGGCTGGTGAGAATTGAGAATTGAAAAGCCAAGCATTTATCGAACCATCAAATGATTAGACATTTTATTTGCAATATTCTCGATTTGATTAAATAGTATTGATTATAACAATATGTATATATATATGTACCTTTGGGTATCATTATTTTTCCATTACAAAAGTAAGCCAGCGTTTTTCTTTATCCAATCCAAATGCGTAGAAACTCGTATATATATACTCGTTTTATTAATTGGACACGCCCAATAAACTTGCGAAGAAATGCCTATCACAGTGGCTGAACCATCAACATGTTGGACTGCCAATGGTCCACCAGAATCCCCGTAGCACGACGTAATGCCCTTATTGGGTGCACTGAATACTAACTCCTTGCTGTGTTTATTGTGTTCAATATGTGTTTCATAATATTGCAAAATGTCGGTACGTGTCGATTCGTATTTGTCGTCATTTATAATTGTAACTGAAAACCGATTGTGAGAAATGATACATACAAAACATTAAAAAGAAACAATGCACATATAGAAATGTACATACCATCGATGGCGCCCCATCCCGAAGCGATGATTTTTTCGTTTTCATATCGAGTATTTGCATTGGGTAACTTGGCGGGCTGAATGAATTCATTGAACTCCAGTACTTCTGGTAGTTTAATAAGCCCTATATCATTGGCCGTTGTCCGTAGTTCATATTCTTCATGCATCACAGTATTTGCTCTTATAAAGTTCATCCGTTTTTGTCCGATTTCATTTGGATTCGATATATTCACAGCTCCAAAGTAAATACGACCAAAATCGCTTGAATATAAAAGGATATAAAGTTAAGTTAGAGTGATCAAGTTACTTGATATTACTTTTTTCCCAAATCTTTGAGTTTTTCTTACAATTCTCGTTCTATGCAATGAGCCGCTGTCAGGATAATTCTGTTGGAGATTATAGTGCCACCGCAATGGTATTGCATATGCTCATTTATAACAGTCACTTCGTAATACACTTGATATGGAAATTGTTTAGAAACCGCATCGTGACCGTTTCTGATTCGTCCCAGATTCGTGAATCGAGCCTCGACCTTCGTTTGCAGGAATATAATGGCCAGGAAAGGCAGACACCACATTAGTTGAGATCCCATGTTGAGTGCAGGAGAAATACTGACATACTCACTGCAGATATCATGGATCTTTTATAGTGCAAAGTTTCCCTAAAGAATACTTCACTTGAGGGATTTACGATTGTGATAAGCTCAAGAATTATGTGAAGTTCTTTAATGAGTTTACTTATTAATTTTCTGATTTTACAATCGATGGAATTATTGTAGTTAATTTGCTTCCCTTCCCAGTGTTCATCGAGACGAACGTAAGCAGAAAGGTGACGGTTAGATTTTTAACCAAGGATATGGCTCGATCTATATAAATGTATGTATATATACATATCTATATATTAAAAAGAGTTGTTCCTCATTGATGATGGCGATTGGCAAACAACGCCGGACCCAAGCCATAAGAGCTGGAATGCTGAAATTTTCACAGTAGTTTGGTCCTTTGCCAAAAGTGAGCACTAAGACGGGATTTTGGCAAATTTTGTCATTGAGCTCGGAAAAGAGTCAAAATTCATTGTATGCTAATTTTTGGTTTTCAACTGCTCAAGTTTCAACACATTTTTAAAGATGCACCTTTCTCTAAAAGAAAAATGGTTAGTCAAGCTGCGTGTGGGCAAAACATTAATATTCATGCAATTTTTTCAAATCATCTACCCAACAAGCGGAAAAACATTGAGCCCGTGCGAAACCAGAAAATACCTTCAATAAATTATAAATAAATTTGCACGACTTGTGTTACAATATTTGTTTGCATATTGAAATGGATCAGTTTTAAACATTTGGATAATCTTCACCCCGATGTACATACATAGAAAAAAACAAGTAAGAGTGCTCTAGTCGAGAGTGCCCGACTAGGAGATACCCTGAACCCAGTTCTTACATTCATAATTCTTTATCTGCATTTAAACATATAAACACATACACACACACACATACAAACACTGCGGACTGCGCGTGTCATGCAATTGCGTTGCTTCTTCTTCTTCCATTGGCCAAAAACTATATTATATTGAATCGTAAATAACTTTTTTGTTTATTGTCTGATCGCAATACAATTTGTGGGACATAAACATAACAATAAATGTGAGATTATGTAAAATCCGAAGGTCATTCCTCTAAAACTACGTATTTTTCGATCTCTGTGAGATTGGCGGGAGGCATCCAATAAGCAAAATGTATTTAGCCTCTGTATGCCATAGGAGAATATACCTACCAGATTTGGTGTCTCTTCCTCTTATAACTTTCAAGATATACCTTAAAAGCACTGTTCTGGAATCATAATTTATCGATAACTGTTAAAAGGGTTGAGGCATCGAAAAAAAATGATTACCTTGTATTGACCTGGCACTACGAGAACTTATATTTTAAATATGAAGTCTCTAGCTTTTGTAGTCTCTGAGAAACGGGCGTGCATACTGACGGACGGACAGACAGGCGGACATAGCTAGATCGACTCGACTATCGATAGCGATCAATAATATATATACTTTATGGGGTCGGAGATGCTTCCTTATGCCTGTAACATACTTTTGCACAAAACCATTATACCCTTTTTTCCCATTTTTAATGGGATCAGGGTATAAAAAAACGTATTTTATGAGTAAATTTAAGTACTTGTTCTCGGGCGGAAATTAAATCCGAGCATATATACAATTGTTTTAATTTTTTAAGTGATAAAGCTTTTGCTGTTAAACACAACCATCATACAATCTATATATATATTAGAGAGTTCGTACTGATTGGCGATGGCGATTGGCGATTGGTGATCAACGCAGGGGGCCCAAAACCATAAGAGCGAGAGAGCTGACATTTTCACAGTAAAATTATCCTCTTAGTCTGAAAGTGCGATTTTGGAAAATTCTATACCTAAGCTCGGAAAATGAGGAAAAACCGTTTTATGAAAATTTGTTGTTTTCTATTCGATTGATTAGATTCACCTGCGTAGAAGTTGGGTTAAGGTAAGTAAACTTCGACAATATTCGACCAATTTGTGTGTATAAAAACGGGGCGTAACATTGTAGCATTGCACGCCGGCAAATTGCTAGTTTCACTACATTTAGAAAATGTATCTAGCTCATATCAATTTGCATCATTTTAAAAATCTTACCGGCTTAACCTGGACCTGGGGGACCCTCCTCTGTTTGCAAGGCTTGCTTTATCCCACTGAGCTATCCAACCTGTTCCATACTCAACAGCTAAACTCTAACATAAGCCGACAGGGTAATTTAATTTAATTGCGTAGAAGACCAAGTTGTTAGTACTCGAAATATTGTACTTACTTTGTAAATAAATAAATAAAATAAATACAGGTTAAAAAAACTTGACTATCATTTTTATATATATTTAAATCGTTACCAGACTTAAATGCATTCTCAGCTTTCTTTTACTATATAATATACATTAGGCTGGTGAGAATTGAGAATTGAAAAGCCAAGCATTTATCGAACCATCAAATGATTAGGCATTTTATTTGCAATATTCTCAATTTGATTAAATAGTATTGATTACAACAATATATATCATTATTTTTGCATTACAAAAGTAAGCCAGCGTTTTTCCTTATCCAATCCAAATGCGTAGAAACTCGTGTATATACACTCGCTCCATCAATTGGACACGACCAGTTACCATGCGAAGAAATGCCTATCACAGTGGCTGAACCATCAACATGTTGGACTGCCAATGGTCCACCAGAATCCCCGACGCACGACGTAATGCCTTTATTGGGTGCAGTGTATACAAAGTCCTTATTGTATTCAATATGTGTTTCATAATATTGTAAAATGTTGGTAGGTGTTGAATCGAAGTATGGGTAGTGAAGGTTTCTAACTGAAAATCGATTGTGAGAAATGATACATACAAAACATTAAAAAGAAACAATGCACATATAGAAATGTACATACCATCGATGGCGCCCCATCCCGAAGCGATGATTTTTTCGTTTTCATATCGACTATTTGCATTGGGTAACTTGGCGGGCTGAATGAATTCATTGAACTCCAGTACTTCTGGTAGCTTAATAATCGCTATATCATTCTCAAAAGTTTGCTTAAGGGAATGTTTTTCGTATTTTTCGTGTATCACACAGTTTTCACTTGACAATTCCATTATTTTTTGTCCGATTTCATTTGGATTCGATTTATCCACAGCTCCAAAGTAAATACGACCAAAATCACTTGAATATAAGAGGATATAAAGTTAAGTTAGAGTGATCAAGTTACTTGATATTACTTTTTTCCCAAATCTTTGAGTTTTTCTTACAATTCTCGTTCTATGCAATGAGCCGCTGTCAGGATAATTCTGTTGGAGATTATAGTGCCACCGCAATGGTATTGCATATGCTCATTTATAACAGTCACTTCGTAATACACTTGATATGGAAATTGTTTAGAAACCGCATCGTGACCGTTTCTGATTCGTCCCAGATTCGTGAATCGAGCCTCGACCTTCGTTTGCAGGAATATAATGGCCAGGAAAGGCAGACACCACATTAGTTGAGATCCCATGTTGAGTTCAGGAGAAATACTGACATACTCACAGCAGATATCATGGATCTTTTATAGAGCAAAGTTTCCCTAAAGAATACTTCACTTGAGGGATTTACGATTGTGATAAGCTCAAGAATTATGTAAAGTTCTTTAATGAGTTTACTTATTAATTTTCTCATTTTACAATCGATGGAATTTGTTAATTTGCTTCCCTTGACTAATTGTGCTTACAACAACGACGAATGTATAATTGAAACGTATTTTATTTGCAAAACTTTGGTAAAAAGTTTGTGACTATGGCCTATAAATAATTATTTAGATGAGTTAGTCCTCCAGGCTTCTGAAATTCGCAGATCCTGGTTCGAATCCCCCGAAAATGGATGCTATTATGGCCTAACCGAAGGCCAGAGAAGCTGGTGTTATGTTATAAAGTTAGCTTCTACCCATACCTAACCAATAATAATAATAGTCAACATTTTAAAGGATGTATGTTTTACTAGATATACATATATATGAAATATATATATATATGTATATCCATGGGCTTGTTCCATTTAATGCTCGACCAGTTCTAGGAATATCGAATAGCACAGATACTACCGACGAAGCCCATTAGTCATGGGAAGGCCATTGAGGCGCTTTTCCGGGTGTCGATTGGTATTACGAATTCTACGTCTGGTGTCAGGCCACCTGTGCCCTGCATAGTTATGGGCATAGTAATATCGTTAGATTGGTGTGTGTTCTTTTTTGTATTTTGGAACGGGGGTATACTATGTGTGTCCATATCATAATTTGGCTGGTTCATTAGCCAGGTGTACAGCATATTTTGCTGTCATATCTACCCAAAAGCCGAACACCTGGAAGGCATTAGTCATATTGTTTTCGGGGTACAAAGATTAATTTTGATTTGTGTGTTATAATTGTTTTTTTGTTTTTTTTTTTTTTTTTTTTTTTGTGGGCCTTACGCAAGGCTTTATCAATGTGACGCTTTCTTGTTTAATGGACTACGTATAAGCCTAGAAACAGTGCCAATTGCAACCGTTTGTACAGTTTTTTTTTAAAGTTGTCGATTTCTCTTTGGAGCTTTTGTTTTGATTTGATCCCATTACAAGTCTCCTCGAACCACAGACCCACTTATAGATACAATATCATATCGTTTAATGAGACTATAAAACAAACAAAACGCCCCATGAAAGTCACGCCCCACATTAAAAATTGCAGTGCGAGTGTTTGTGGTCGACTAGCTGATACCCTGTATTCAGATCAGAGTTATCCAGGGAGCTATCAAAAGAGCAAAATATACTTTATATTATTTTTGATATATAATAATGTATTAAGCCCTCAGATCTACTTGAAAAAGTGAAATTGAATATCGATATTTATCGATTTCGGAGAATCAAGCAAACTTATTCAAAATCCGAAAAAAGTTCAGCCAACATATGTATATGTCACATTTCAGATCTTCAAAAAAAGGTGACTAGAAATAGATTTTGAGATTTGGAATCTAAAATATAAGAAAATAATATATTACAATAAATATACATACATTAAACACAATTTTATCCGAATTCTAGATTGAGATGAATAGGAATTGATTCAAGGCATTGGGAATTAAGATTACAACTTCAGAAATTTCTAATTTGCTAGCGACCTGTGCGTATACTTAATGAGATCAGAGTTGTACCATTTTGCTTGCTACAAACATTGGACCAACTTTATGATACCCTTCTGACTCATCGCTAATGCGCACAGGGTGTTTTACAAACCCCAGCAGATCAAAAGTTAGAAAAAAGTGAAGGTTGCGATTGCTCTTGCTGTTGTTGTTGTTGTTGTTGTTGTTGCTGTTATTATTATTGTCGGTTGCGGTTTTTGCGCTGCTCATCTCTGGGGTGACCATGACTAGCGCTGGGGGTTTACGACTCGCCGAACTTGACATCTGTTTGCATGTTGAAGGTTAAAGGGGGAAGGGCGGGGACAGCGGTAAGCGGGCAAGCATTGCCAGGCGCCACGGCGAATTCAGTTTAGTGCAGCACTTAAACACCAGTGTTGCCATTTCGATAAACGCTTGCCCACTTATCTTTGGATTTTTATCAAAAATAATACGGTAAAAGTTCAATTAAGACTACAGAACTTTGGCTGTGGGTGTGGCCAGGGGCGGCTGCCATTTATTTCATGTACGATAGCAAAAGCATGTTATAAAGGGTGGGGGTATTATTATTATATTTCTCTTTTGTCATTTTCGTATATTTTAATGCTGTTGTTTAGTTTTTCCGTTGCTGTCGTTATTTTTGCACAATGGCAAAAGCAAAACTGACAAATCATCATGTGGAGCTAAAGGGAAAGAAAAAAGTGTGCTCAATGTGTGTGTGTGTGTGTGTGTGTGTGTTTCTGTTTGTTTCTGTGTGTTTGTGTATTGGCCAACGGTTTTAGGGTCAGCCGAAAAATGAAATAAAATAAAATTGAATTTGACGCTGTTGCGGCACATAAAAAATCATTTGCAGAGCGAAAGGTGGGCAGAGCAGAGAGCGATTAACGGTGAATAGTTAAAGCTCGCAGCTCTCAGCTGCTGATCTCGTTGTCTGGCAACAGCTGCTGCTGCTGCTGCTGCTGCTGCTCCTTGGATAAACTAAGCAAGCACCTGTCAGACAACAAGAGCGAGATATGTACATAGGCAGCGAGAGAGCGCTTGTGTGTAAAACACAGCAGCAATTTAGTTTGCTGCTGCTGCTGCTTGCTGCTTCTTTGCTCTTTTCATTGTTAAATTTCTTAACAACAATAACATAACAGCAACCGCGACGTCGACGTCAGCGCTGACGCCAACGCCAACGCACCGCAGCATGATAAGAGCGCTGAAGAAGAAGTTTAATGTGTGTATGTGTATGTATGTATGTATGTATGTGTGTGCATGCATGTGGCCACGATTCGCTGTCGCGTCGCTTCGTCGTCACCTCGTCTCAGATGTTGTAGCTGTATTGTTGATGTAGGGCCTCTGCTGCTAGCGCTGCTGCTGCTACTGCTGCTGCTGGCGTTGCTGCTGCTGGACGTTGGGTCTGGCCGCAACGGCGCTTCAATTTCAAATTCAGTGCGAAAGCGAACGACAACGCAGACGGGCAGCCAGTGAGCTAGAGCGAGCGAGAGAGAGCTTTTCAAGCAGCAGCAGCGGTGGCCGCTTTTCCACATTTTGTGTTTTTATTATTATTCTTTTTTTCTTCGTTCTTTTCAATTATTTTGTTTGAGTGTGTGTGCAGTTTGTTTTTGTTTGCTATCTCGCGCTAAGCACCAACAATAAAATTAAATGTTAATGTTTATAAACAACAACTAACAACAACTAACAACAACAACAACAACGTTGTCCAAGCATATTTCGCACATTACGCCGGGTATCGTGGGAGACGTGTCGGGAGTACGGCCAAGTGACATCATAAAGCACAAGTGACGGAAATTGTTGGCTGTGTGTCGTGGCCAAAAATAAATGCAAAAAAAAAAAACAACAACAACAAAAAAGAACATTCAAATAAAATAAGAAAAGAATTGTACTACAACAACAACAACAACAGCAGCAGCAGAAACAGCAAGCGGTAAAAGCAAAAACCAAAACAACAACATGACAAAGCCGACTGCGCGGAGTGAGAGCGTATGTGTGTGTGTGTGTACAAAGAGAGAGCGTCGTCAGATACCGGGCGGCTGCTGTGTGGCGCCATCTATTGTAGTTCACAAAGCATGAGCAAAACTTGGCAAATTCATATTGAAGGCAACAGCTGATGCTAGACAGAGACAGCGAGAGAAGGCTCCAAAACAGTTGATTACCAGGGTATATACTATATATACTATCTAAATCTATGATAATCATGATTGAAATATACGAATATTTATCAGTTGGCACTCGGGTGAGCTCTTTGTCAACAATGCCAGGCATATACACAGATACACAGTTACACAGATACATCTACATACATACAAACATATAAATAACTTCTACACGGGTGCTAATAGGCAAAATTAGCAGTTACAGTTAAAGCAATTTCGTTGGTAATTTAGAGATCTATGATAATGTAAACTTTCGTGTTGGTACCGTCAATTTTACAGCTGTTAACTGGAAAAGTGAACAGATTGCCATTCAATTGATTAAAACGTACAGGGTGTCAAAAATACCCCAACAGATATATGTATGTATACTATTTTTGATTATAACCTTAGGTTTTGTTTAAATGTTTCAAACCTAATAAAACAAACTAGTTTTCTTATACAAGAACTCAACTTTTGACCGGTTTCCGTGGAAGCTAGCCGAAGTTGTAGTTGTAGTTGCTTGTTGAATCTTAAATTTTAGATAGCTGCAAGCAAAATACAACAAACTGAACAATCTTCTGATTATTAATATTATTATCATTATATAATGCTTACTTATATAATCTAGCAGACAGATCTAAGAGTTTAGTAAATCTGAGGCAACTTTTTGTTTTTTGGCACACACACACACGTCTCACACTAAAGACAGCTGCAGTTTGTCTGCCTGCAGTGGCCGAGAGCTTTCAAAAGCACACCAATACTAATACAATACACAACATGATCGCTGGTCTGTGTGTTAGTTGAGTGAACTGTCGCTGTCGCTGTCGGTGTCGCTGTCGGTGTCGCTCTCACTCCGCTCGCATCTGTCCGGCAATGTCAAACGCATTTGCCGTCGTCGAGCGGTATAAAAATAACTTGGCTTCTCTTTTTTCCGCTCAGTCCAAGATGAGATGATCATGATGCTGCCGTTGATAGTGAAAATGAGCAAAGGCTGCCAACTAGAACAATAAACTAAGCAAAAAATCAAATAACTCAAAGAAAAGTGAAATTAAAAATTGAATTGCAAAAAAAAAACAAAAAAACCAAAAAACAAAAAACAATGGCTACAGTTAGTGAAAAGGCCAACGTCGAGTCATGGACGGAAGCTGCCAGCAACTTGCAACAGCTAAAGGCCAAAAAGAACAAATCCAATTTGTTTCTCATCAAATCCTACAGTTTCGTTGAGAAGAACAGCAACAGTAATAACAACAACAACAACAACAACAACAACAGCAGCAGCAGCAGCATTAATAATAATAATACTAAAGCTGAGCTGCTGCGATCTCCGGACATGCAACCATTTCCGGACATTGAATCCCTGATGCTGTCACAGGAGCCCACCAAAAAGGCGCGCCTGAAGTTCAACAACAAATTCAAGCAGCCCAAAACAAAGTTGAAGCGTGGCAAAGCCCTAAGGGATGAGGAGGAGCAGCTCAGTGAGCAGGAGGCGCAGCTGTTGCGTTGCAATGCCCACGAATATGAGGAGCTGCTCGAGCATTTGCCCGTGCCGCATGGCTCGCTGCCACGCCCACAATCGCTGCCCGGCAAGGTGCACTTTGAGGCGGCAGGCGAAGCTTTGGATCGTGTGCCAATCCCAGTCAAGCGTCGTGGTGGCAACATTAAACGCGAGTCCTTTTTGCGTCAGAGCCTGCAGTCCATCCGCCGCAGCTTTGGCTCCAACAAGCATGCGTCCAAGCTATCGATAGCCGCTGGCACGGATGCAGCTATGCCGGTGCCGTCGCCGGGCTCTTCGAATGCCTCCACAACGTCCACATCGTCCTCGACGACATCCTCCTGCTCCTCATCGATGGCCATCAGCTTGTTGACCAAGGCTCAGGCGCACAATCACATCCTGGACGAGTTCCTGCCCACGCCCGTCGTTCTCCTGCTCAACAATGATCTCGGCCAGCATCCGGCTATCGGCAATGGCGTCTACGGGGCCAAAAGGTAAGACGCTTAGTGGGTGCACTTTTGTTTGGCGATATTCTTTGACCAAGCCTCGTATTACGTATACTCGTCATATATACACTTAATGTGTAGTGAGCTTTTAAAGCTTTTCTTTCAATTGATCTGTATGTGGGCAAACGATGTTTAATGTCTTAAAAGCTTTCAGTAAATAAGGTGCTTTCTAGTCGCAACTTATCTTATTAAAAGTTAAAGAAAAACTGAGAGCTTTTTAATGTGCTTTTGAGTGACGATATTGCTTTCGTAGGTTATGTATACATGTTTCTTTTACTTAGGGCCGAAATGTGCTTGCAAAGCTTTATTTATTATGTGATTTAACAAAAAGTTATTCATCCGATCAGAAGCTTTCATGGATATATGTAAGCCTGTCAATATGGGAATAACCCACGCATCACGTATACGCCCCCTTTTTCTATTGCTCGACTCTCGTGTGCAATTTTTTTTCTTTTTTTCCATGTTCCATTTTTCATTTGGCATTGATTTTTGCACATATGCAGACACAGCAGAAGAGTCAAGGCCAAGCTTTTTTTCAATTACCTGCAGCAGCAACTTAGACCGGATGCCCCCTTCCGTCCGCCTTACCCTCCCCCCCCCCCCCCCTTCCCACCACTTACCGCAAGGGAAATCAAGACACAATAATAAATAGCTGAAACCCAGTTGAACTCATTTTGAGAATTGATAGCCAATGTCAGGCATCGATTTGCATTTGTTGTTGGGCACTTTTACTTTGCCAGATCGGATCAGTGAGCGGCAACAGCAACCACTTCCAAATCGTCATCCGTCGATGGGGAATTGAGAGCGCCTCTAGTTCCGATTTGCATGCAGCCAATGTCGCACACGACAATTGACCAAATGAGACATTGACAAACTGACAGATAGATAAATAAATAAATAATTACGCAAACAACGACATAATGCCCCAGACATATTTGGTTTGGTGTCCCAGCTTATTTGGCATCTGTGCGTTGCAATTGCCCGTTGCCAAAGCTGCCTCAAAGTTGCCTCAAAACGAAACAATGGAATTTCACATGACGTCACAGCAAACAATGTATCAATTTGTAAAATAATAATGAAAGCCAAAAATAAAAAAAACACGTTCCGGGATATATTTTGAATAATTTGTATATATCTCGAAATGACTTGGTTTTGGGTTAGTGAGCAAATCGCAAAAGTTCAACTAAGTTCAAAACTATCTCTAAGTGAAGATGATCGATAGAATTGTTTGTCCAGTTACTCAGCAATGTGTAGATAGGGCATAGAGGAGATTATTTGTAAAGCGTAGCTAGCTAGCTGTATAAATCCATTATACTGAGTGGCAACTGTTGTCAGTGTTGATATTGTCAACGTGCCGCATTCAGACACAGATAGACACTCTGGCAATATAAGCATACAAATTATACATATGTAACCCCTAGGGGTAAACAGCCTGCCCCCTGCCTTACTCATGCTACCACCCGAAGCAAGTGCAATCTGTGCAATTGAGTATTTTTGAGATGCGTGCAATTTGTAGGCCTTGTTGTTGTTGTTGTTGCTATTATTGTTATTCCTCCGGTTTCATTTATTGTCCACTGCATTCCGAGTATGTGTATGTGTGTGCGTGTGTATAAGTGAGTGTAGTTTGCATGTGGGCGATTCACTTTGCTTGGAAAATATGTATTTCGAGTGCATTCGCGTTGATTGAATTTCCAGCGCTTTTGTTGTTATCAAAGGCGTCGTCGTGCAATGCCCGGCCAAGTGGGGAATCCGAGTGGACACACACACACACACACCCCCTCACCAGCCCCTTCCTTCTCAACCCCCTCTCGCGTACACCGTCGCGACGTGGCAAAGTGACAGCGATAACACTAACACAAATGGGTCAATTGTTCGTTATAGGTTTCGAATTTCATTGCAATTTGTACAATTTTTCGTTGTAAATTCATTTAATAAATAAGACGAGCAGCGGAATCAAATTAATGTATATTTTTAAAGTTTATTTTAAGATTCTTTAGCTCACGTTATATTGTAGCCTATTTGAGATTATGACTCAAATAATGAGCCAGGCGAGAGCAGTATTAAAAAAAGTTCATCTTTAAGCTTGCCTGAACTATGCAGATTGAAGCAGCTTTAAGCTGATTAAAATTACATAAAAGCTTGCAAACAATCATGTCTAAAAATTAAATAAACTGCCTTGAGGCAGATACATTTAAAGTTTATTTTTGCCTGAGATTAATTTCACATTTAATCTAGCATGAGCTTTTCGTCTTTTATGTAAATTTACGTTACAGGCGTTAGGCAAGATTATTTGTGCCTTAAGATCACTTTTGTTTTGAGAGGGTTTAATTTTACAGTCAATTTTGCATCAGTTTTTATAAACGTGTTTTCCAAATATAATTGAAATCGAGCTTTTGAGCGATTCTTTTGGGATTTATGAAAGCTTTCAGCTATTTAATCAGCAGTGAGCTTACTTAATCTTTTTTAAGCTGTAAGATCATTTTAAGCTGTATATGAGACCAGTCACCATTTAATATTGATAAAGCTTTTAAACTTTAAGCTTTGAGGCTGTAATATATCACGTTCAGCTTAAACAGAATTAAAGACTTTACAAAAAAGGGAAACTTTGCAACTTTTTCACGCCCATTTCTCAACTTTTTTGGCTGATGTTCTTTCAGTTCCATTGGGTCAACTCAGCTAGAGATTGCAAACAACTGAAAAAAGCAGAAAGCATAAAGAAAAAACCAAGGGGAAAGCTTTGATCTATTGAACGCTGTGCTCCACTTTGTACATAGGAAAAGTAACCCAACGATCTACAATCTCTCGAGCATGATTAAGCCATGTGGACATTGCCTTGAAGCGCCCCCCCTTCGAAGCACCCCCCGCAAGCGTTTGACTAAGATTAGCGTTGCGTCTAAAGATAATCGCTTGCATTTAATTGCACTCGAAAAAAAAAAACACCCATAAACGAGTGTCATATATATGTATATATATACATATAGCTGTGCTTGATAATGTCACAGCATATACCCCTCCCCCCCCTGCCTGGTATTTTCCCCCACCGCCTCTGTCTGCATCAGCTGCGATTTGAGCGAGAGTCAGATGTGAAACACACTTCACATTCAATTGACAGCAAACCGCTGAGCCTCTGTCTGTCTCTTTCTCGCCCCATTCGTGTGTGTGTGTGTGTGTGTGTGAGTATGTGTGTGTACTTCTACTTAGATGCCCCATTGAATGGATTTTAATAATTTCACATATTTCAGTTTGTCAGTCGTTTCAGTCGCCGTCGCGCGGCCCGGCGAAACTTTTGCCGCAAAACAAATTTCAAAACAAAATCTAGAAAAAATACAAATAGTATAAAAAAAAAAAACTGAAAATACGACAAACTTTGCAAAACTAAAATTGCAAAGCACGCCCCATAATTTGTATTTTTTTTTTACATTTATTTTTATTTTGTTGGGTATGTGAAATTATCATAATACAAATGTACATATTATTTTTGGTAGTGAGTGAAAGTGTTTGCGAGCTTTTTGACGACAGCAAAGCGAACATTAAACTGAAAGAAATAAGTCTCTGACGACAAATCATATTTGAATATATATATATATATACAGATAAGACTTAAAACTATAAAGAAACGATCTTTAAACTGAATGAGATAAGTGTCTGATTGTAGATCTGCGATAAGTGTATATATGTGTATACAAGTTAAACCCTACAAGAAATGAGCTTTAAGCTTGGAAAAGTAATTGCTTTTTGATGGATTTAAGATCTGTGCATATATGTCTATTAAAAACAGATAAATATTGTAAGAGAACAAACTTGAATCTTGAGGAAAATATAAAAATAACTGTGTATATCTATATGAGATAAACATTTCAGGAAAATACCTTTCAACTGGAATAAAGAACAGCGGGCAGTTAGATCAATGATCTATAAGAGAACTTTCAACTTGTAGAAAAATAATATCATATATATATATATATAAGAAAACAAAATCGTAATCTAAACTTAAAAACCCAGCTAAACAACATTTTCTTGCTCTTCTCTTTACAGGTATGCATCAAAACTTATGATAACAACTATTCCGATGTGAAGCTCATCGCACATCCAAGTATTTCTATATAGTATATAGTACACATATGTATATACATATATAAACCCTTATTTAATGCCTTTTATTATATAATTGAAGTGCGAACCGGTTCGCCGCTAGCTTTTTAAAAATAGCAGATCGCACGCTTAGCAAAACAGCAAAATTATCACCAAGTGGCAAGCAAACAAACAAACAAATAGTGTTATAGTGGAAACTGAAAGACGGACAAAGTTAAAGCTAGTAAATTGTCGTAATTATATCATCACAATTAAAAAAGAACGTTACAAAAATATTGCCATAAATCATTTTGAACTTTGTGCTAAACTGAACAGTCATAGTTTACTATATCTATATATGCATAGACTAATGGAACCACAAAGATCATAAAAACATTTGCGTCGAGTCATTAGCCATGCCAAATCAATGGGATATATACATACATATACACAGATGACACGTAATACAAACATAGCGAGAGTATGAGATTCATAGATACCTGTGTAATACATATACATACATATTTAGTATTTATGTAGGCATGGAATAGCTATAAATCGCTAGATGCCAATAATGTATACAGTTTAGTTTTGGGGGGCAGGCAATTATTTATGTTATGGCAGTGAACTTCAAAGCTGACGCAAGCAAAACCAAAATATTGCCAATAATTTGCCTAGTTTCACCCACCCCTGCAAAAAATCGCATGAACTAAACAATAAATTCAACATGCAATTCGAACTATTTTTTATGAAATTTTTGCCCATTATGATTTATTTCAATATTGTTATGAATAACTAACTTGTTTACAAATCGGAAACATTTATTTATTTTCTGCAGCGCTGAGACACATAGGAAATCGAATAGATCAAACTCTGTTACAAATTTTTGTTAATAATCAAAATAAACAGATCATTTTTGAAGTTCACATATCATGTAACTGTCACAATATGAACTAAGATTTGCGTTATATAAACATTTTCTCTATACAATATATGTAGGCAAATCTCTAGTATTTGCTTTCAGGGTTAATGGCTAAAAACCATTTAGTTATATCCAGCCAGATAATTTGGGTATTTAATGATTGATAAGCTTTTATGGATACCGGCTTTATTACTCTAACCATTACAAGCGATTTTATACCCTAAGTCAGCTCAAATAAGTTCAAAGGGTATGATCGCGTCACATACCCTATAAAGTATGTTGTTGATTTATTTAAAATTTGACAAATTACTACGTTAAGTGATTACAAAAATATCTCTTATAAATTCAGCATAAATTTTAGCATATTATTCCAGTCATCTAAAATTACAGAAATGTCGAATAAGAAGCATTAAACTTTTTAAAGAATAAATTGTTAGTAGTGAAAGACTTAAAGCTAATTAGGACCTGATTACAGGGTATCTTTTAGTGGAATACACATAAAACACATTCAAAACTTTGGCTAGCTTGCTTTTATGTGACTTTGCTATTTTTAAACCCGCTGACCTGATAAGCAATATTGGTTGATATATGTATACTCAATATACATACATTATATAATGTACGGTCGTATATTTGCGCCGTCATACCAATACATATATATGCGTTTATATATCCATATACATCCAATACTCGAATGACTCACAATTCTATTAGGGAAAAGCCAAAACTCTTTGTTTTTGTGTGTTTTGTCGCTATGCAGATATATAGTCGACTATATATTGTAAATTATCGTAAATCGTATGTTTAGTTTTTCCATTTCTTTTTTTCGCCATCCAATTTGTAGCTCTTCCGGGATTTTGGGGCTGGTTTTGTTTGTGGGCGCTAGTAAATAGAATTTTCAACAGATTTCCATAATATTTACGAGCGACGTCAAAGGAAAATTCGGCGTACATTTTTCCATTTGCACGAGCATTTTCATCTGCATTTTCCTGTTTGGTTTTTTTTTTTTTTGGCACAAATTGAAATGATTCAAATACCGAAAACAGTTTGTCAATTAAATTGCGTGGCTGTTGCGGGGGCTGTGGCGTTAGGGGGTAAACCGTTTGACTATTAAACTGTTGATTTCACAGAAAATTGCATAATTAATAAGGGAGGGATGGGGGGGCGGTCGGACGGTGGATTGCGATAATTTAGTGCCACAATTTCCGCTGGAATAAAAAATCGCACGATTGCCGTCAAGTGTTTATTTTTCTCACTTTTGTTCCGGCAGGGGTCACAATGGTGGAGCTGGCTGTGGCAGTGGGGGTGTGCGGGGACAGACAACGTCGTCGCCATTTAATTAGTTGCGTGCCGACATTTGTCTAAGCCCCCCACCCGCCGCATACCCCGCGTTCCCTGCGCAGCTCCCACGTAAAACTCTTATTGCCGCCAGGCATGAAACTTTTATGCTGACCTGTCGCCACAGTTCCTTTCAGGCCGAGCGGGGTGGCGGGGTTGCAGGTTGGATGTTGCAGACGTCTCTTGACGCTGCTTAATGCAATTTACGTTGCATGCCTCGACCGCTGCCGCTGTCCCTGCCACTTGCACATGCACATGCCACATAATGGGTTAATAAACTTTGCCCTTGCTCGGTTCAAACTATGCAATTCAATTAGTCTTTTACAGGGTTGACACTGAGAGAATAACAGGTCGTATTCTAAACCAAAATCTACTTCTTCATATTTGCATCATAATGAATGATTATTTTATAAAACTTATAATAATCTGAGGTTAAGATTATTTAAAGCATTACATTTTTAGATTGACTGCAGTCTGTATTTATGTACGTATTGATAATTCATGCTTTGGTCACTCTAATCTCAAAATATTCCCATCTCCATTTTGCTTTTGCTTTCTCGAATTGGAATCACCACTGAAACCGAAGCAACTTTATTTTCGAGGGACTACTGTATAAGTAATTTCTTTAATGATTTACTTGATCTACACTGTGTATTCTTATAAGTAATCGTAGTTAATTTAAAATCAAATCTGAGCACTTCCGATCTAAAAACAAAAGAACATAAATTTCACTCGGCTCTTACCCGTATTAAGTACAAAGATTATCTCCAAGTGCAGGTACTCATATGTGCCCAAGTGCTCATCTACATATATGATAATGGCACTAGCAATGCATGTTGCATAAGCTACTCATGCCGCAAAAGCCGGACTCTGGAAATCGATACCCGTACTCACCGTGTTCACCAGTTACAGCTACTCTCGGCTGCTCTCTAGCATGTTCTCGTTGGTGGTTCTCCGCTTTCCACCACAAAATCGAGAATGCAATTCGCAAAAATTTCAGGGACACGACCATGAGAAACCACACTGCTGTCAATTGGTGTGGGTGCCTAATGCGGCATGGTTACCCCTACGACCAAAATACGAGCTAAGTGACGCACAACATGGGCTCATGTGCTCTGGTTCATTGTGGTTCACTCAGTGGTTCAAGGCGACTAGTTCATTATATTGTTTAGATTTGAGAGCTTTGAGATAATCTAATCAGATCATAAATGCAGCTTGAAGATGCAAGCTTAGACAGATTGTATGTATTTTAGTTTCGTGAACCGGTTCAAGAGTGGTTCAGCATCATAACTCAGGACTTAATTGAGATACGATGCTGAAATTTGACATACAAGGCAAGATGGGTTTACTGAACCAGAGCCTGTGACCAGAGATCGGCCAGCTATGGCACAACAGTGATTACTAATGCATCATATTTTGTGAACCGGTTTAAAAGTGGCTCATCTCTGTAAGTATCTAAGTTGCAATACTAAATGGTTATTTACCAAAGCCAGTGACTCGTTTGTTAAACTATACGCATACATATACATATATACATATATATATGCATATCCAGTTGTATGTGTGTGCTTGTTACCTTCAACCCTGACATTGGCCAGAACCCATGTGTGTGTGTATAAATTTGATGTGTAGACACTTTTGGGCCAACAGTCAGCGTCGTGTTCTTGTGCCGTGCTAAGCAAAAACTCAATTGCCCGGCCAGCTATGCTGATTGCGGATCGAATATTCGAGTAAACGAATATTCGAATAAACGAATACGTGAATCCCCTCGTTGCCATATCAAATTCGACCATGTAATGCCATATGACACTGCCGGAGGCATGCGACTGACCTGACATGCTGAATTGTGTTTCTTTTACTGTTGCTTTTATCGCCTCGTATCTATCTGTTTCTCTCTGTGTGTGCTTAAATGCTTATCAACGCGTTTAACGCTCATTTTTGCATATATATATATGTATATATATATATATGTATCTTATTTACTTATGCTTATTCGCACAGACGACACACGCCCATAACAAGGCCATAAAACTTAATTTAATTAAGCTATCAAGCTGCAAATTTGACGCACATCCCACTTGGTCGCCAATTGTATCTGCAAGATACGCGTAAAGAAATCCCCAGAGGAGCAACAACGAAAACGACAACGACAATAGAAACTAAATGTATCGCACGGGCAGCGGCAGCGCCTTACTGTGTCTCGCCCAGAGCCTGACTGCAACTCATGCCACCAGCTGGGGCAGGCACATCAGCAACGAGTCAACCGCAACTCCAGCTCCCCCGGGATCGGGCAAGAAGCGTATTTTGCTCAAGGCCAGGTAGGAATATTTCACGTTTAGGAAATAAAACTCAACACGTAGATAAGCAGATGATTGCCGCATATCAGTAATGTGTGGCGGAACGAGTGGGATGTGAAACATGGGTCATAAATGAGAATATGAAATATGCTTTTCCATAACTAGTGACAAAGTTGGATAGACAAATATGTTTAGACACAAATTTTATTGGGCTCATCTACAATTCGAGAATGTTTGAAATTTTGATATCTTATTGGGGATTTGTTGCTGAAATTTGAAAAATGCTTTGTGCAATTGGCATTATGCGATTGCTCGAAACTAATCCGATGGGAAAATCGAAAGTGCTGAAAAATGTTTACTCTTGCAGACAGGAACATTGAAATTGTTAACGATGCAACTAGAATATTGATGGGCTTGAGATGCTCTCCCTCTCTCGCTCTCTCTCTCTCTATGAGATAATAATATTGTTATGTAATTATAAATTTGAAATCCAGCCGTCTTTGTGTCATTCTCTCTCTCTCTCTTTGTATCTCTCTCTCTTGCGCGCGCGCTCTCTCTCTCTCTCTCTCCAACTGGGCCAATTAGTCGGAGGAGGCAGGTGTGTTGGGATGGCGTTTTTGTGTGGCGCCCAGAGCCTCGTAGCTGACCAGAGATGTGGAGGCGATGCGTGTGCTGCTGGAGCCACCTTCGCGGGGACTGGATGAGGTCTTATTGGGTGACTTGCCGATTTGCATTAGCAGCTCATCGATGCGCTCCGTCTTCACCTTAATGATGTTCTCCATGTGGGCGATACGCTTCTGGTTCGCCTCCAGCAGAGCCTCCTTGGCCTGATTGTCGCGTGCCATCTTCTCGTAGAGCGAATAGAGTATCATTTTCTGGGGCACCTGAACGATGCCATCACCCACTTGCTTGTTGACGACAACCGTCTTCACTTCATCGTTCTCCTCCCAGATCTGCTCCTGGGCGATAATCGCATTGCGCGTCTCCACCACCCGCTGGCGCTTCTTGACGCGCATTATCTCGTGGAGCAGCACCTCGGCGGCTCCATGTGATCCAGTCGCGAGCAGATCGATGAACTCACGGTTCAGTGTCAGATTGAATTTGGTCAGCACCTTGTAGTTGAAGGTCTCCCAGTTGGCCACCTTGCGCTGAATGCTGCTGCGTTTCGGATAGTTGTTCAGATCGATGAGACGCGGATGATCCCGTTTCAAAATCTCTGCCAGTGGCAGCACATCGGAGAATTCGCGGCGCAATCGCGTTGTATTCACATCGTTCTGTTGCAGCCACTTGTACACCTCGGAGATATCCTCGTGGTTGAGGATCTTAATGCTGATTGTGTGCATTCTGGCTAGATTCTACACGGCACTTGATTTCCTTATTTTTATAAATATAATAGAACTTATATATATATATATGGGTTAGACACACTGGATATGGTATCGAGCTGGATATGATAATGAGCTCAAACGAGTTTCTAAGTCAACTGACTTAACTACGTTGAAACCTGTCTCAGAGTCTACTCTGATTATCTCTACGGAATTTGAAAAGGTAACGGGCATCTATCTAGCAACCATTGACAAAAATGACAATTGATTTAAATTAGGCTTAAACTGTTTGAGAATTATAAATCAATTTTGAGAATGTGAAAACCATTCTTGTTAACGATTTTATCTAATTTTTGAGTAGTTTGCCCAGCGGTTTTCGGCGAAAACTGCATTTCAGCTTTTACAAAATTGTTAATTGTTAAATAAAGCTTTAAAGCTTTTTACAAGAACTGATCAGTATATTTTATTTGACGCATTTTGGGAGTGTGGGAACTCTTGATTGATTTACTGAAAACGAATGAAAGAAAGAAAATGTTTCTGGAAATGGCCCAAAAAAGATGCATTCATAGCATTTCACTCGATTTGTGCTAACACTGTTTGCGAATTATAAACGAAAATTGACTATGTGGATACAGTTTCTAGGATTGACTTTATTGAATACACTTTAAAATTTTCCGATCGAAATTGCGGTTATCAAATGAATTATCTAGTATATGTATTGGAATCACATGTGGCCAAAATGTATGGATATGCGTTATCAGTGGAAACATTGGACCCAGTGGAAACATTGGAAGCATTGTATTGGATATATATATATATATCTATAACCTTTTGGCAGCCTCAAGCATGGCACCAATGGTGGCGCCCAGCTGATAGTTGCGCTTCTTCAGTTTCGGTCGTCGTTGCCGGATGCTCAGCGGCTTGTGGCCACGCCGTGCGATGGCTGCGATTGCCACCTGCTGTTGCAGCTCATCGATGCGCTCGCATTTCAGCTGCAACATGTTCTCCAGATGGGCGCTCCTCTGATTGATGCGCTCGATTCTAGCGTCTTTTCGCTGCTGCTGTTTGACGGCCTGCATATAGATGGAATAAAGTACCGTACGTTGTTTGGGTAGCTGACTAAGTGGTTCACCTCTTTGCCGGGACGGTGTTGTCTCCTTGCTGCCAGCCGATGCCAGCGGATGCTGCCGCTTGGTGCGCGCTCCGACCGCAGCACTAGCTGCCGGCAATCGATTCATCCGCAAGTTCCTTGGCACTGTGTGCGAGTCCATTGTGTCGGTCACGCCCATGCCCATGGCGATTCCCATGCCTCTGCTGAAGCCTGGCTCATTGATTTTAGCCGGCGCCGGTGGCAGTGACGGTTTGGGCTGAGCCACCGTTTCGCCAGCGGGCTCATCTTCATTGTCATCCTCGTCGTTTTCGTTGTCGTTGTCATCGTCGGTGGTGTCCTTCTGCTCGCGCGCCTTGCGCTCGGCGGCCATCTGGACACGCATCACGCTGTACAGCAGCAGGTCCACGGATCCGGGCACACTGCGCGCCATCCGCACCATCTGATCCCGTGTCAGATGCAGCCCAAGACGGGTCAGCACCCGCTTGTTGAACGACTCCCAATTGCACAGCTTGTTCTGCACACTATTCCGCGACGGATAGTAGTTCAGGTCAATCATCTCCGGATAATAGCGCGACAGCAGCCGTGCCAGTGGCAGCACGTCCGTAAACGCCCGCCTCAGATTCAATGGACTGATGTGATTCTGTTCCAGCCATTGATTCAGCTCATATTGCTCCACGGCGCTGAGCGTTGTCTTCCTCAAGCTACTCGATTGTCTCGGCATTTCACTCGCTTTATTTCCTCCCCTCTGCTTTCGATGATGTTAATTTATTTACTGATGTTTCACTGCTTTTACAAACAATTTAAAATCAAACAAAACAAGAAATTTTTGTAAATAAAAAAATATATTAAACTCGCTTACAACTTGAAATTTATACACACTTCTCCAGTGTTCTGTATGCTGCTTTCCAAATGCAACTGGCTCCCGACTATACCCATAAGTTTCAAACTAGATTATCTATAAAACGGCAACTAGATTTGTGTTTTATAATTCATTTATTTTTGTCCAAATACTAAAAAACAAATATAATTTTACCAATTACATGACAATACTGGTGTTTTACAGATTTTTCTTTCTGTGTAAAGTTGACAAATTTGAATGTGTTTTTGTTTTTTTTGTTACTTTGTTCTGTTTGATTGTTGGAGTGTCATTTTTGGAGTAAATGGACAATTATGTATGTTTTCATGGTTACCATTGTTTTGCTAATTTTCTATGTTTGTTTGTTTTTTGTCTGTGTACGATTTGTTTAAAATACTCAAATTAGTCATCATGGGCGTTGAGATCCAGCCCTTCATCGCTAGTGGCAACGCCATAGAGGTCTGATTGTAGCAGTGTAATTTTTGGAGTAAATGGACAATTATGTATGTTTTCATGGTTACCATTGTTTTGCTAATTTTCTATGTTTGTTTGTTTGTTGTCTGTGTACGATTTGTTTAAAATACTCAAATTAGTCATCATGGGTGTTGAGATCCAGCTCTTCATCGCTGGTGGCAACATCATCGCGATCCGATAATTTGGCTTCCTTCGGCTTTGCTGCCGAATCGGTATCGGTTTCGGAATCGTCATAGGAGCTGCTGTACGTCAGTGCGTTAGCGACGGGGCCATCTACGATCTGATCTTCGCCAGAATCGCTGCTGGGACATTCATCGCTGGCATCCGATTCCTCAGATGCCTGCGTATCGTCTTCAGTGTCCCCCACATTCTCCGGATTGATGGGTGAGCTGTGCAACTGCAACTCGTCTGTAGTAGCGTCATCCTGCTGATTGATAGACGGATTCTGTAGTTCGGGACTGTTGTTGCTCGTCGAAGCGGTCACTTCCTCAGTCGTCTCAAACTCAGCGTCCCACTCCCTCTCCACATATTCACCATCAGTGTTCGCCCCGTCATAATATTCAGCACCATTTTCATCCGTTTGCGGATGCTTGCGGTGCTTGTCACGTTTATCACGTTTGCCGTGCTTACCGCCGTTCTTACCTAAAGATGAAGACTTCTGTTTCTTTTGCGGTGGCTGCTCCTCTTCATCGGTGTCGCTTTCCTTGACGTTATTGTCGACCAATGGCACCTTAAGCGAACGACCGCGCTTACCAGCCACCTGCATCGAGGTACCGGCACCGACCTCATCCCACTTGGCCTGGTCAACATTCTCGTCATCGCTGCTGCTTCCAGCAGTCGAAGTCTTTGGCGGCTGGCCACGAACCGTGCGCTTGGATGGGCGACCCCGCTTTTTGGGTACTGTTGGATTCACCTCGCCGGCTGCATTTTCTCGCTTTGGGCGGCGTCCGCCTTTTTTCGACCCTGACGGTGTGATTTTATCCATTTTTAGCTAATATCTTCAAATCTCTCGCAAAATTCAAATTGATACTTTTGTCTGCTTCTCGCTATTTCGGCGTGAATTATTAAAAATATTTCAGTGTTCTTTTTTCGGTTCGCTTTTAATTGAAAAATTTAAATTTAAATATATTAGTATAAATTGCATTTACTATCAACTTACCACGATTTGTATTGCAAGGCAAAGGACTTTCTTTTGTATCGCCTTTCTCTGATAATCTCGACTGCAGTGTCGGCTTTCTCGCAGTAATTTAATGCGTTCACTTTTGGTCTGCACTTCTGATATTTGAATGCTCCTAAATGAAATCGTCTTTCTAATATTTTTTAAAATGTAAACTTACAAATAAAGGCTACCCAAAAAATTGCAATAAGAATAAATTTAATTTCCCATAAACTCACTTGTACAATTATTCAAAATATTTTTTTTTTACTTGATTTCTATTTTGGAATTCTTACCGTATGAAAATACGAAACTTATCTGTTCCGAGTTCAGTCTGAAATGAAAATGATAAAATCTTGTAATTCTACATAAGCCTGATTTGAATGACAAACTTTTCAAATGCTACTTTGTTACCAAATACTTAATATCTCTGCTAGCTTTTCTGAAATTACAGCCAGCTATGACCAAAATAGCAGAGATTGCTTTCTGATAAATTTGCAAAACAGGGCATAATCGATTAGATAACTCTTTTACCGTTACAGTTGAAGTTTCAACTTTGTAAATAATGTGAATACTTTTCCCAAGTGAGTCGCTTGTTCAAATTGGTAAAGTGCCTTTGAAATATGCATTCGCCATTGTCAGTTGGTAATTACATTTACACGTGTCTACCGCTCGCCGTCCGTTGGTGGGGGGGGGAGGGAAACAAACAGTTACAAAATGTAGGCTAACAGGATGTCAGGCAAAGAATGCTTTACGGCACTTGACATATGCATTTGAATTATTTAAGACACGGAATCGATGCAAATAAGTATAGCGGTGCAGTTATATCACTTGCAATCGGATAATAGGCCAAACAAATTATCACGTTAGATATGCGCTATGTGTAGACCGTTAGAAATCGCTCAATTAAATTGTGCAATTGTGCGGCCTCAATTAGTTTGCGTGTTACATGATATTCTCATCAATGCGCATAATATTGTTGCTTTTAATAATCATAGATTAAACATATTAGATCCAAGGTCGTTTCAATTGGACTTTTGTTCTCAAAATGAGTTAGGGGAGAGTACGTGAGTACTGTCCCAAAAAGTCGAAAAAATTACATTTTCCATAACACAATAACATTAAGTATAGAAATAATAAAGCGGTAAAATCATGATAAAGCTAACCCCGATCTTAAAAATCGGTTCTGTTTTGGCAAAGTTATGGAAGTTTGAAGTCTTAGTAGGTCACTTATACAACCATTTAAAAGTAAAAAAAAAAAAAAAAAAAATACTTTTTTGTATACTACTTTCGGAGCGCCGAAGGTATAATTTTTCCTGCTAATTTTGACACCCACAATCGATTAAAAATTAAATTTCCAGATTCTAAGATTTGAAAAAAAAAAATGTTAACAAGACGGGTACATGATTTTTTGTCCCACAAAAAAAATTGGGGAAAAAATATTTTCAAAACTGCATAAACTTTAGATGTGGCATTAAAGTTTAGGTCAAATAATAACCAAAATGGCTTCGGGATTGCTGATCGGTTCAGTTTTGACAAAGTTATGGGAATTTGAAGTCTAAGAAGGGCATTTCTAGTAATAATATAGAGTTTAAATCATGATCAAAATGACTTTGAGCTCAAAAGTCGGTTCAGCTGTAAGCTCTATAACCCAAAATTGTTGTCAAATTTTGAACAAGCTGTTATACAGGAATTCAAAAACTTTAAATCTAGAATTCATCTAGAGACCAATTATCAAATACGCCCGCGAAAGCCGGCTAATAGTAGTCATTGACATAAATTTAGCTTTAGTTTAAGTTTAAGCAATCACATACATATACATATGTATAAATACACACACACACACACATATTTAAATATAGCTATAGCATATTTTGCGTCGTTCCATAGCTTGTGGTCGACTTTTTATTTGGCGCCGCCTAAAAGCATGCACCAGTTTTTGTATGCGACTTGTTCGTACTAGCTATTTGTCTGCACATTACTTATACGCCGCGTTGTCCGGCTTTTTTGGCTGTTTGTGTTTTTTTTTTTTTGTTTCCGTTGTGTTTTGCTCAAATTGCAGATCGACGAGCAGCGTTGTTTCCAATAACGGCAATAGTGGCACCGATGAGCGTGCAACGACTTCCATGGCACCACCGCAGTTGTCGTCAGCAACAGCAGCAGCAGCAGCAACAACAGCAACAACACTAAACGAACGACAACAGCAACAACAACAGCAACAACAACAACAAGAGGAACTGCAATTGCAACTGAAACGTCAGCAATACGGTGGTGCACAGCTATCCCTGCCGGAGACATTTCACCCACAGCACAGGTGAGTGAAGGCAGCCAGGTAGCTGATTGTGTGTGTGTGTATGTGTGTGTATGTAATTGGGTTATCCGATAAGATAGACATGGGCTAAAGCGCAGTTAACAACGCTGATCGCTGATCGCTGCTTGCCCACCTGTTGGCAAACAGCTTATCAACAGGCAATTCGCGTGTTTCTGTTTTTATTTTGTTTGCCGGCGGCCAAACAAGTGGGCGTCCACTTCAGGCGTCCGTTCAGAGTCACACGGATGGGCTGGCTGGGCGTGGCATGGTAGTCATGCGGTATTATTATTGATAAAGACGACGCGGCCTCTCAGAAAATCTATCTGCGCGTGAAAGCTCTCACGAGCCCATATAGTCACGTTATGCTCATGCCCTCTATAAACCTCAATCCCCAACACCCAACACCCAATACCCAATACCCAACACCCAACGTGTTGTTAAGCAGGTGTTTGTTCTTTTCTTTTTGGGCAGCTGTGGCCAGACATTCAACAACATCGATTAACGGTACAGATAAACAACTCGATTGCCCGCTTTAAAAGTATTTCTTTTGAAATTATTGTCAAAATGCTCTAAAAATGCTCGTACCGCCATCTGGCTCACAAAGATAGCGACATAACGAACACCATAAAGTATTCGCTAGTTTCCAAATATTCAAGCAAATGTGAAACTAACCTCAACTCTCGCTTGAGACTGATCAATTTGAAAGCTTTCAATTCTCATCCACTATATTCCTATCAATATAAACCTCAATGCTCGCCTAGGATGTTCTTAACAATATAAACAAGGATTTACTTTGACATTCAAATCTATGAGTACTAGTAAGACTCGTTAGTTTTGTAACTACCGAGTGGTTCCAGCTTGTTCTTAGTGTTACTCGCTGAACTATTCACTCTCTAACTCGCTGCTGATTACTCTCGAATAAATCATGATTTCTTGTCAATTATTCGTGACATTCCAGCGAGTTGATTACTCGTCATTTGCTCGCTGCTAGTAATTTGGAAGTGATCAGTAGGCAATTGTGTAAGCTGGAACGTCTCGGCGCCATTATGAATCACCACACATGATACTGCAGCGAGTTGGTTACTCATTACTCGCTAGCTACAAGTAGTGTGTGAGCAACCAGTTTATCACTCAGATCAGATTAAACTGATTAGTGGCACTTGCGTAGCATTTAATTACTCATCACTCGCTAGTTTCTCAATCGCTAAATAAACCCTACGAGTCACGTGTGACCGGCCAAACATATGTCGGCAAATAGTTATATAATCGTACATTATTTATGTTTGATTTCCACTCAAACTCGATTGCATTCATGTTTCTCGGTCGACATTTTGATAAGGCCCACATGATTCATGGCTCACATGCTGAAGCCTCCCAATTGGGTGATAACACTGCGAGACGCCAACGCGTGCCGTAGCCTGGCCCTGTCCCTGTCCCGCCCCCTAACTACGGCCTGGACTGTGCGGGATGACTCAGTGCCACTCAACAGGTTGCCAATTGTACAAACAATTAAATGTCAACTACGAGTGCATAATCATTGTCCGATATTTTATTAAGTACTCAACGGTGTTCTATGATGATTCATTTGTCGCATAAGAGACCCCTGACCAATAGTGAATAGTGTTGTCGTATTTACAGGATTCCAACCCCATTCCCCCCCCCCCCCATCCCTTGCCTTATCAATGTTTCGAGCACAGACACAAAGAATTCCATTGATAAATTCTGTTTATAATATATATATATATTTATAGTAAGTAAGAAGCAGAAGTTCCAGCTTTCTCTCTCTCTCTCTCTCTCTCTCTCTCTCTCTCTCTCTTTCGCTCTCGTTTAAAATGCATTTCTCGCACTACAACTACTACCGATAATATGCATTATCTGATCTTTTATGAATACTAACTGATAATGAAATAATTAATCGACACTTCATCCGATAGTTGAATTAAAAAAAAAATGAAATCAATGTGGGAGCTGAACTCAAAATTGAACAATTAACTAATTGTGATAGAACTAAGTGCTATCTCAAGGCGTCTACAATCGCAAAAATACAAAACAAATAAATAAAGAAAAAGAAAAAGCAAAACAAAGCACATTCGCATGTACATACAATACCCCTCAAAATATGTTATCATACTGTAGGGTATCTTGATGCAGAATTACAACTGTTAAGCGATCTCTAATATAGTTGTTTAAGTCAAGTGTTCTATATACCTATGCTTTATAGTGGCATACAATTATTTGTAAGGGAATTAATCAATACATATTTTTTAAAAATTAATTTCGACACTTTAAAGTTTAAACAAAATTAAATGGTAAATTAAACTACACCCATTTACACTTATAATAACATAACATATAAAATAAATAAATGTAGTGCCCTTACATTGAGCGAACAGAATTTTTCACAGCTGCTGTTATGCCATAACAGAGTCAAGGGTATAACATCAGTTGATCAGCAGAGTTCTTATCTTGCTCTCACATGGTATGCAGCAGCAGCGTGGTATAAACAAACGGCGAAGAGCGCTGCCGCTGCCACTGCCTACGTCGACATCGACGGCAACGTCAACGTCTGCGCTGGCAATGACAATTGCCGGCGCTGTTAAGCGCGTTTCAGTTAACGCGAGACGCTGGCACACAAACGACCAGCGACGGACGGGCGAAGGTGAATTTGAAACAGAATAAATGAAGAGCCAGCAACAAGTCGAAAAGCGCCGTTAACAGTTACAGTTGTAAAACTCTTGTGCAAACACTTCGTTCTTTTGCTGCTGCTGTTCTGCAGCTTCGCTCTCAGTTACAGTTTCTGTTTGCATTACGAATGCAACTGTTTGCCGCGAGTTCTTTTCTTTTTAATGTGTATCTAGTTAATATAGTAAATAAAACATAAAGACAATGCACGCTGGGGATAATCCGCGCAGCAATGGCCGCCTCAGTGTCTATTTTGAGCAGGATCTGGCAATGGACGAGACAAAGCACGTGGAGCGAATTGACATACGCGGCGAATTGCCCGCTCTTGATGGCAACAACAACAAGAACAACAAGAACAACGAGAACAACGAGAGCATTGAGCTTAACGAGAGCCTCGATTACAATAATGAAACGCATCCGCCGGTTGTAAGGCGCCGCAAGAACAACAACACACGCCTGCAATCCCGTTCGCGAGAGCGCAGTTTTGTTTATGCTGCCGGCGACGCTGTCGTTGGTGGCGCCCGCACAGTGGCGCGAACGTTTAAGCGCATGTCTCTCATCGAATCTAGTAGCAGCAGCAGCGTCAACAGCAGCCAAAGAGAGCGCACTGTCAAAGAGATCAACACACAAGATGGCGCCGAGCGGCTCAAGGCGAATGCCAAGCTTAAACAACACTACAACTCCACACCGTAAGTCGAAGAAGAGACACGATTTCAAGTGGAAGTTCTCTAATCTATTTGAAGCGAATTTTCGCTGCTCTTGAGTTGCATTAATACTCTTAACGATAAAGAATTCTATCGAAATATTAAAACTGTAACTGCATTTTTGGCAATTTGGAATAGGGACTTGTTAAAAATTTAGATTTTAGCTTCAAGTTCTTATGCGTATTCTTATTGTGTATATAAAACCTTTTATGGTGAATGACTTACCTATTGATTGATAAGCAATAATTGATATTTATTCCATTTTCCGCAGTAGATTCTTCAATTTATTCTGTATGTTTTGAAAAACTCCACTCACAAGCTTGGAAAATTAACGGAAAAGTTTTGTGATTTTTGTTTTGTTTTGTTTTTTTCCGATAGCTTTCGAAGATTTATGTTATAAATACTTCTGAGTGATTTCAAAAATCTACTGGATTATTATAACATACTTTGCAAAGAGCTTTATACTCAAAATTTCTCTGGCTGATAACTCTCGGGTAATAGCTTTTCACAAAGAATAAATACATAATCGATCTTTCTTGGATTATGTAATATAATATTTTAATTTATTTTTTTTAATTTTTTTTGGAAATTCTAAAACCAATGAAAGTAATTTTGATCTTTTACCAAGCCCAACTTTTTTTGTAAATGGTTTTCTATAATTTTGTAACCTTCAAGTAGGAAATTCATTATAAGATACTGCATATAAAATGTATTCTTTGTTATATACTGCATCGCAATTTGAATTGCAATTGCATAAGTCTCTCTCTCCCTCTCTCTCTCTCTCTCTCTCTCTCTCTCTCTCTCTCTCTCTCTCTCTCTCTATATCGCTCTTTGTTTTTGGTTGCCTCCATGTTGAAGCATATTTCATAAGCATTAACCACCACTTGACATTTCCCCGATAACCCAATTGGCTTGCGAACTTTTGACTGGCTAAAAGAAAAGAAACCGAAAAACACGTTTAAAGTTGGACAATGACAACATTTTAGGAGCTGACTCAACGGCTGGCTAAAGTTCGGACCAGTTTTTTGTTGATTTCGCCAGACACTATACCATTGATTGGCCACCCAGAAAGTGTGAACCAAACCCAATTAGATTAAACACCGATAAGACTCAAAGTAAAGCTCACTACACAGATAGGAAATCAAGTGGTACGCTTCGGATCGCATCTGGATTGTTGTATCTATGTGCATATAGTGCACATCAGCTATACTAGGTCGGTCACCTCAATGGGGCTGGCTGTTGAGACGACGCTTCGGCTGCTGATTCATGCCCCAGTTCGTGGTATAGATAAACAAAGAACAACAACAACAACAAAATATACATACATATATATAAAGACCGCAAACGAAGGCTTATCAGGTAATATTTTGAAAATGCGTGTGTGCGACGAGAGAGGGGGACAAGGGGATGGCTATATCATAACATTAGATCATTGTGATCCGAGACAGCGTGGGGCGAGAGAGAGGCTCCATCATAAATCCTTAGAATGCCGTGAGCTCCCCTCATAAATTCAAACTCAATGTTTTCCGATAAGTTATTTCAATGTGTCAATGGATGATTACATTAGTTCAGCAATACAGTGATTGCTCCAAAATTAGAACGCCTTAATTCCACAGGTGATTCTAGTCTACAAATATTTGCAAGATAGGATGTTAAAAATAAGTCTTACCAAAACTTAGATTATTTTTTCAAGCATCCTTAACATTTCTTACGTTTCTTATGTCTGTATCTTCGAGAGAACACTGTATCAATGCATTACCTAATCACAATGTCAATAGTTAAGCGGTTTGAAGACCCAAAAAAAAAAAAAAAAAAAAAACTTATCGGCAAAATTATGATATTTGCTTATTAGCCATGACGTTGACTTTAGTTAGGACGGGCTAACACCTGACCAACTGGCAACTGCCAACTACCAACTACCAACTGCCACCTGCCACCTGCCACTGAAACTCGTATCACATTTTTGTTCTTTTTTTTTATTGCACACATTTAGGTTATTAAGTGACGCAGTAGCCCATATAGCCGCTATAAAATGTTGATAGCTGATCGATGGGTGTTAAGGGGGGCTTAGGTTCCATCGATTCCGGGTTGGCTTATCCCGACGGATATATTGCACATAAATGCAAAGCATTCAAAGTCTTAAACCCTTCAGTTTGGTTCGATAAGTCTGTGGCCATGGTTGGCATCGTTATCTATATAGCTGATATAGCTGATAAAGCTGCCTCTGTTTAAAGCCCAATCAGCTGCTGCTGAGGCTCGTTTCATTGTGAATTCAAAAAGTGCCGGAGTATGGGTAAATGTGCATGTATTAGTGAGCTTTTGCATTGTGTTATTGTCATCCTTACACTGAGCTTTAAGCTCACGCTTCTGTCACGTGACTGGCTCTCAACATTACATATCTGTAAAACTGAACTTTGTCTTTCAGGATACGAGTTTTAAATGCATTTTGATGTGGCTCAAATAGTATGAAAAATCCTTTAATAACCTGAAAAAAGTAAGAAATATATCAGGTCCAAATATATATATTTGTATATATTTTTGTATTCAAAATATAAAAAGTCAAAATATGTACAATTATGCAAGTCTTTGTGAAACAATGTTCATTCTGACGGATGAGCGAACATATTGTAGTATAAATTTAGAATTATTACTATTATTATTATTATGATATATTAAGTTTAATTTCCTGTCACATTAATTCTATTTGTTCTACTCCAACTTTTCTGGATTCGGTTCCAGATTTAACTATAATGCACCAGTATTTTGAATTTCTGCAAATCTAATGGATAACAAATAAATTACAAATTAATGATTATATTACACCATATTTTTTAATTTAATCACAACTATTATATATAAACAGCACAAGATATCGAATACATATAATTAATTGTATTATTATACCATAATTTTAAAAATAAACATTTAAAGTAGATTCAAGACGTCTAATTTAATATTGAAAGTTACGATACTGATTTTTGGATAACAGTAAATTCTGTTAATTGAATTTTCGCCACTGACCACTGTACCCATCTTGTTAAAAATGTATAAATAGATAATTATATGTATGTTTATATAGACGAGTAGGCTACTGACAGTTAAATCAAAATAATTAATCAAACGCTTAATCTTGCCCCATTGCAGTTCCTTGCCACAGAGCTACAACAGCTCCGTTGGGCCGCTGCAGTCGAGCGGCAGCGCCCAGAGTCTCGGCAGCAGTTCCAGTCCTAGTCCCAGGAGCAGTCAGGCCCAGATCCAGGGCAAAGGCGGCAACACGGCCAAGCAACATGATCAGCAGGCGTCGGCGGTGGCAGCGATCTCCTCAACATCTGCTGCAGCCGCTGCCGCTGCCGGCGCTGGCGTTGCGGCAACATCAGCAGCTACCAACGGCGCCGTAGTCGCTGCGCCACCCGAAAAGGAGAAGAAGCGCAAGGAGGTCTCCAGTTCGCGCGTCAAGAAGTTCCATCGCCATTTCTCGCAGGTCTCCAAAGATGAGAAGCTCATCAATTGTAAGTAATCCTGCTATAATCTTAGATTAAGAAGTCACCCCATAAAACAACTGATTACAAACAAGTAAGAGTGCTCTAGTCGAGAGTGCCCGACTAGGATTTACCCTGATCCAAGGTCTATAAATATTTATCTGTATTCATAAACAACGAAAAGTTCCTTATAAATGACCTTCCCAGAGTTCAAACTGCCACAACTTTGTCAAATCTGAACAGATTGGCAATCCCGAGGCCATTTTGACCATTGTTTGTCATCTTGTTTAATTCTACATTTCAAGATTATGAATTTTTGATAAAATAAAATTTCGGATTTTTTTGGCGAAAAAAGCATAAGGGGGGACCCTTACCAATTTTGATTTTTCAAAAAATAGAATCTCGAAATTTTATGTTTAATTGATTGTGGGTGTCTCAATTAGTATAAAAAACTATACGAAAAGTGATTTTGTGGTGTTTCATTTTTCTGTCAAAAATCACGCCAAAAGTGACAAAAAAATTGACTTGTAAAGTGCCCAAATGACCTTCCCAGACTTCAAACGGTCACAACTTTGTCAAATCTGAACCGATTGTCAATCCCGAGGCCATTTTGATCACTACTTGGCATCTACTTTAATTCTACATTTTAAGATTATGCATTTTTGAAAAAATTAAATTTCGGATTTTTTTGGCGAAAAAAGCATAAGGAAGGACCCTTACCAATTTTGATTTTTCAAAAAATAGAATCTCGAAATTTTACGTTTAATTGATTGTGGGTGTCTCAATTAGTATAAAAAACTATACGAAAAGTGATTTTGTGGTGTTTCATTTTTCTGTCAAAACTCACTCCAAAATTGACAAAAAAATTGGCTTGTAAAGTGCCCAAACAACGAAAAGTTCCTTATAAATGACCTTCCCAGACTTCAAAGTGCCATAACTTTGTCAAATCTGAACCGATTGTCAATCCCGAGGCCATTATGATCACTATATGGCATCTAGTTTAATTCTACATCTCAAGTTTATAGATTTTCAAAAAAATAAAATTTCGGATTTTTTTGGCGAAAAAAGCATAAGGGGGGACCCTTACAAATTTTGATTTTTCAAAAAATAGAATCTCGAAATTTTGCGTTTAATTGATTGTGGGTGTCTCAATTAGTATAAAAAACTATGCGAAAAGTGATTTTGTGATAGTTAATTTTTCTGTCAAAAATCACGCCAAAAGTGACAAAAAAATTGACTTGTAAAGTGCCCAAATGACCTTCCCAGACTTCAAACGGGCACAACTTTGTCAAATCTAAACCGATTGTCAATCCCGAGGCCATTTTGATCACTACTTGGCATCTACTTTAATTCTACATTTCAAGATTATGCATTTTTGAAAAAATAAAATTTCGGATTTTTTTTGGCGAAAAAAGCATAAGGGGGGACCCTTACCAAGCGATTGGTTCCAAATGTTGTTTTCTTTTACGATATGTTATATATATATATTCACTAATCCTTCACTTATGCATTTTGTAGACTTTTCGTGCGCACTAGTTGGCGACATTCCGCTGCAGGGACATCTCTACATAACGGATCATCACTTTGCCTTCTATTCCAATGTTTTCGGCTATGTGACCAAGGTGAGTGTTGGCCAGTTCGCATGCAAGTGGCGCCATCTAACGTCTGCTTTCCACAGGTTGTTATTCCCACAACATCGGTGACAAAAATCTCCAAGGAAAAAACGGCCAAGATCATACCGAACGCTGTGGGCGTGGCCACCGCCGATGAGCGTCACGTTTTTGGCAGCTTCATCAGTCGCGAGTCCGCGTTCCGGCTGATGTGCGCCGTCTGCGCCCATTTGGCCACCGGCGCCGAGATTCTGCCCAAGCCGTTGCCCGTCGATGTCGAACTGACCGAGGAGTATCTCATCGATGACGACAGCAGCTGCTCCATCAGCGGCAACGAGAGTCCAGCCCAGCTGCAAGATCCGGCTGGATCCGTCGCATCCGAACCCGAACAGCAGACGCTGCTCCGACAGCGACCAGGCAGCGATAGACATTCCGGTATGCATATAATCACAGTTTACAGTTTACAGTTCAAGCATCAGCCATCCTCATAATCAAGAAAGCTATATACTATCCCCACTTCCGTCAGACCACATTTTATTTGAACGATAGCTCCGTTATCGTCTCACCACGCATCAATAAATATTGATTCCAAGAATCGTTTTCTTAGCCTATCTCGAAGGTCATAAATATTGGACACTCCAAACTTGATATGCAGCTGCTGTTACTTAAATACTTTCCTATATTATTCACATTTGAAAGCTTTGAATTTTGGTGTATGCACATATTCTAATCACATCTTTATCTATTCGCTATCAGATCTGCAGTCGAAGAACTCGCTGGATGTGATCGATGGGCCGGTGACCATACGCAGCTCCGCACCACCCGTTGTCCACTATGAGGAGTCACCGCAGCAGCTAATCTTGATCGGCGCTGGCAGCCGGCCAATCACTTCATACAGTTCAGCTTCCGCGAATGCTTCGGCTGCCTCCAGTTCGGGCCCACCTTCCAGCTCCTCGTCGCCCATTACTGTTGTGGGCATGGTCCTGGCTCCACCTCCAGGTCCACCCGTTCCACCCGCTGGCCACGCCACAGCTCCTGCTACTCCTGGCCGCAACCCACCATCGCGCTCCCGTTTGCGCATCATGGCGGAATCGGCTCGCTCACATTTCCAAGTTTGGCTGCCAACTTTAACGGAGCTGCATGTGCTCTATTTGGGCATACTGCTGGCCATTCTACTGGCCTTGTTCTCCGTCTTTTTGCTCTACCGCATTATGGACATTGAGGCCAAGACCAGTCTCTACAATATGCCCGTCGATTTCAACTTGGTAAGACTTTTAGCCACACCACTTCACTCTCAGAGTACTTAACTTTTTGAAATCTCTTTGTAGCTCTCCGGCAACGATGAGGACATCTTTGCTGAGGCGCTGCGCTGGCAGAAGGAGCTGCAGGATAAAAGCACAGCCGAAGCTCATACAATTTTAGCCAAGAATCTGGAACAAATATCCAAGGTGAGCACCGAAAATATGCCTGGAAACATGCTTAAAGCTGTGGGTGAGAGAAGAGAAGATGACCAGGCAGTGGGAGTGATAGCAATCAAAAAGCTTTAAGCTCAACTATTCTTTATATTGGAGTATTAAATCAAGCATGGAGCTTTCTTCCTGTGGGCTGCCTACCGAAAGAGTGCTTTCGTTATAAGTAATCGAACAGCGAGTATAAGCTTTCTACAAGCCGTTATAAAGAGTGTGAGCTTTTCTCAAGCAATGAACTGATTGTATGCTGAAAGTAGAGAGTTTGTGTTTGTGCCACACGATGGTATGATTTTTAAGAGCACGTATGCTTTAAGCTATTCCTAGCTCCAATATGATAGATAGAGGATTCGTGATTTGATCTTTGCATTTGGTTGTGACAGCTGGTTGGAGGCAATCAAGCAGACAATCGGGGGAATCTGAAATGCAATCTATCCGAGCGTTAAGCGTTTTGCATAATCTTATCAAGCATTGGCCCCGTTTTGATAGTTTTTCCTTCATGGCTGGCCAGCTGACTGGGCTAATCGAAACTTTGTTTTGGTTTATGGCGCATTAGGGCCATAAATTGAAAAACAATAGCACTAATAAATAGCGAAGAGACTGTCAGCTGTGCATGTTATCAGTACACACATAATAAATAGACTTTTTAACATTATCTTCCTTCTATGCAACAGGTGCGTCGCAGCTTGGAGACGCTCTCGATGCTGATCCATGACAGGAGTGCTGGTTACGCTCTGCCGCAGGCGGATACCGAGCGAATGCCCGAGGCGGAAATCGCCAGCGATGTTAGTGACTGATTTATATTTTTATTTACTCCCAGACCTCCCCCTGCTACCCATATCTCTCCCTTACCTCACTCTTTTAACTTAAGTTTTAGTCGGCTCAGAAAGGAAAGGCAAGGAAAAGCAAAGCCCAAAGTAATCAATTTCATATAGTCATAGTCCATATACATCTACCTAGATATGTGCATATATAATTAAAATTATAGATCATGAATAACCGAAACATTTAAAAAGCGTTCGCTTAAGGCGTCGGGTATTGGAATTTTTTTTTTTGTTAGTATTAAGCTCAATTAAATATGCATCAAAACGCAACTTGAAGTGTAAACTATCTATATCTATAACTATAACCATATGAGATACTCTGTATGTGTGTATATCGGATCTATACCTGCTTTTGCTCCAAAAGAAAAAACGATAAAACTTTTGCTTTGTTTTTAAGTTTCATGAAATAATTGAAATTAAATTAAAGTGCATATGTGAACCAACTACAAGCCCAAGTATACCTCATTATATATGGGGTTTCCTGTTTATTTCTTTGAATCTAAATTAAATCGAGCAACACAACTATTTCAAATTATATTCATTGTATAAAAATAATCCTGTGATATGCATATTTAAGTTGTTTTTTTTTTTCATTTTTTTTTCGTATTTTAAAGTCCTCTGCTACATTTAGTTTCAAAATTATCTCTATGAATGCTTTACCAAGAAGAAACTTTTATTATATTTACTATATTGGATAACGAACGAATTTTGTGTATTTTTAGTTGAATCTTGAAATATGATAAACAATTGCGGACTGCAAATATCGTAATTATTAAATTCTATATGTTAATTACATCCATGCAAAGCAAATACCCTATAAAAATATACAACTACATATTATATGCTATATATACTATACATTTATGTAATAAATAACTAAGTGAAACTAATGAAAAACGTTTTTTAATTGTGTTTTCTGTATTATTGGAAATTTTAGACCACAAATACAGGTGTTTACATATATATCTATATATATATATATATATATATATTTAACAATCTATTTTTATCAGTTTGGCAACCGCTGCCGAATATCAAATATGAACTTGACCTGCTTATCTACATACCAAATTTACAGTCTATAGCTCTAATCATTATGCGGCTAGATTTATAAGTTATTTCATTAGCTTCAAGCTGCTTTTGTACAATATAAAAACATAGATAATATTGGTAATTGGTATGTAATTTGATAATCTAACTGGCTTAATACAATAATATCAAAACATCAAAATTTGTTGTCTATAGCGGTTATAGTCCCTGAGTAAATCTCCAATTTTAGCTCTTGATATTGGTGGACTTATCAAATTTCTATATAAACTGTGAAAACTTTAAACGTCAAAAAGAATAGACAGGAATTATATACATAATTTTGTACAGCGTATAAACATATGAGGAATTTGATCTTTCTTCCTTATAAGTATGTCCATTAAGGCTTCTCCATCATTATAATATTATTCATTTTGCTTTCTGACAATTTCAGTTTAGTTTAGCTTTAGATATTTTATCTTAACAGGGATTTAAAAGTATGCAATAAGTTTAATATATCATTTAACAGTTATTTTGTCAACTTTATTAGTTATACGCTTTCATCGCAGTATCTCAAGGATCTGTGAGTGGATTGGAAAATCAAACTAAAACATTGATTAACAAACGTTTGGGGATTTGCGACATCTGGGACATGGCGTTTGTCTAACTAGGTGACTAACTAACTAACAGGCTTACTACTAGCTATTACGCAATTTCACAGGAACTAAGTTGGCGGGCGGGTGGAGTCCTCGGCTGACGCGGATGGGGATTCGCTATGCACACGGTTGCAGGTGCAGCTCATTGAAGATGGTCGTCTCAATGGCCGGCACCTGTTTGTCTTCGTGCAGCTGGAGCAGCTTAAAGATGCCGGTGCCAATGCCCGCCGGCATGCCCAAAATAATGCGCTCCGAGACGCCATTAATGGCATCCGTTTGGCCATAGTAGGCGGCATCAAACAGATGATCCGCTGTCTTCTCGAACTACAGAGCGATAGATGAGAAATTGAGTAACCGGAATGAAATAATGTATATCAAATGCTTACCGATGCCAAATTGAAGACACTTTCGCGCATCTTGGCCAGTCCATGCCTGGTGATGCCCAGCACCTCGCCGCGTGCAGTCATCTGGCTGGCGAGCAGCATAATGTGACGACAATCGACACTCATGCCGTGGCCCTCCATCACGTCGGTGATCTCGCTCATAATGATTGTGCGCGCCGCCTCAATGCCCAGCGTTTGATAGATTTCACAGATATTATTGCTGCGCGTCCGCTCACCGATAACGCCATATGTGGCAATCACCTCACGCAGGCCATAGCCCTCAATGCACAGCTTATAGGTGGGCGGCTGCTGTCCATCATCCACGGCAATGACAGCTCTCGCAATGTTCGGCAGACCGGCCACAACCACATTCTGTATGGTCATTGCCAGACGTGCCAGTTCCGCATTAATCGTTGCATTCTTGGTCGCCTCGACGCGCACAATGATGCGCGACTTTTTGGGTATAGCATGCAGCTGGTTGGGCTTAATCTTCATCCGTGACTTCAATATGCTAATAATAATAGTATCCAGACTGATGTGCAGGCCGAGGACTTTGATGCGTGCCGCATCGATGCCAATGACCAGATGACAGCTAAATGGACCGCAGACAACATCCACAAACGAGGAGAGTTCGCCCAGCGTTGTCTTCTCAATGCGCGCCTTCACCTGGCGGGCATACTCCATGCTCAAATTGTTGCGCAGCTCCGCCGTTATAATCGGCGTCGATATAGTCTTGGTGGCATTGATAATCTCCACAATGCGCGGCACGCCCTGTGTTATGTTCATGGACGCAACGCCAGCGAAATGGAACGTCTTTAGGGTCATCTGTGTGCCTGGTTCGCCAATACTCTGCGCCGCAATGGCACCCACAGCGGTGCCCGGTTCGGTGACCGCTCGATTGTAGCGATCGTTGATGCGACGCAGATACTCCAGCAGCTGCTCCTGGCTGATGCACTCGATCTGGTTACACAGCTCCAGATGCTTCACTCCGTACTTCTGCTGCAGCTGGCCAATACGCAAGGAGACTTTCTTCAGATGCTGGCTACAAATAATAATAGATGTTTAATATCGAATCTTCAGAATTCACTACTCAAAATTGTGGACTTATTTTTAGAATAAATGAATATATTCTTTAAGTTGATTTTTTACTTACGACACATCCAGCTTGAAGTCGAGCCGCGCCTCTGCAAACTCCGGCCGTCTGAGCAGAGATTCCGACGTTCTGAGTATTTCGGTGGACTCCAGAGGGATCTGTTTGCCACAGGGATGCTGGGCACGCAGATTATCGTATTGGTGATTCAGATCGACGGGCTTGTTGCGCGTCTCCATGGAGACGGGATCGAGGCCATCGCCGCCGTAAATGGTGTCGACCATTTCATTGATGGCATTGCGCACGGTGCCATCGTAGTGCACCACCAGATCCTCCAGGCACTTGACCAGACGACGCTGCAGATAGCCCGTCTCAGCGGTCTTCACAGCCGTATCGACGAGACCCTCGCGTCCAGCCATCGTATGGAAGAAGAACTCGGTGGGCGTCAGGCCCGAGTAGAAGCTGTTCTGTACGAAGCCACGAGCCGCCGGAATGGCAGCTATAACGAGTAGAATAATATCATAAGATAAGAAAAACGAGTAACGACACATAATGAATAGTTAGTTCCAAGAGACACGATTTTCACTAGGATAAGCAATAATATAAATGTAACGAGTAACGAGTAACGAATGACGAAGTAACGAGTAGAATACAAGAGTAGAATAGAGACAAGAACGACTTAGTTAAATGAAGAGTGACGAGTAAAGAGGAGCGAGAGATACACACACATATGTGGCGAGTAATAAATGACAACGAACTAGTGACATGAATAGATTAACAATTAAGAAGAAGCAGTGAGCGAGTAACGAATAGCATGCAGTGAGTAACGAGTGATATGCAACGAGTAACAAGTAACAAAACTTAGCAAGTAGCAGGTGACAAGTGACGAGTAACGAGTAACTTATATTACTAATATTAACAAGTAGCTAATAGCGAGTAACCAATAAAGAGTAACGGATTAACGAGCTGTACGAGTAACTAATAACAATTAACGGATTAACCAGCTGTACGAGTAACTAATAAAGAGTAACGGATTAACCAGCTGTACGAGTAACTAATAACGAGTAACGGATTAACCAGCTGTACTTACAGTGCCTCTGAAAGTGGGGCAGAGCGCGATTCTCGAAACCGTTGGGCACACGCTTGCCACTGATAGCCTGCTGGCCGACACAGGCGATCATCTGCGAGATATTGATGTTCGATCCCTTGGAGCCGCTGAGCGCCATAATCAGAGCACTATTTGTGGGATGCAGCTCGGCAAAGCAGGTCTTCGCCGCCTGCTCACGTATGCCAGACAGTTCGCGCAGCATTACGGCCTCGAGGGTCTCGGCGGGCGTGCAGCCGGGCTGGCATTGGAGGGTGCCCGCCTTGAGTCTCTCGATGTACTCGTTGCACTTGGCATAGCCGCGATCCAGCAGTATCTGCTTGTGGTGCAGCAGATTCTCGCTGGGCGTCACATCGCTGATGCCGAACGAGAATCCCCGATTCTGTATATAGTACGATGCAATCTGCAAGCACACAACAAAGTTATTTATAATTTAGCGTTAAACGTTTAACGTTTTAGTGTTTTTAGGTATTAGGTATTAAAGAGTTTACGGTGACGACTTCCCGGTAATCGTTATTAATAAAAATAATGTGCCTAACAAGGCTGTCAGGTCGCGTCATCGGTAACACCAGAAACAATTCTGGCGAAAGTCGACGCTAGATTTTCGATAAACCCTATCCAGAACGGGGCCGGGGCCGGGAAAGGGAGGGAACAAGCGTTAAGCACGTAAGTAATACGTTGTATGCCATTTAATTGGGTGAATTCGCTTGTTGAAACAAGCAACTGGCAGGGGAGCTAATTAAATTACACTCGACGGCCAAATTGAGGAATTAAGTGCCCTTGGCAGCTTGTAACTAATTAGTTAACTAATTTAACACGAGCAACTGCTGTGATTATATGCATAAATAAAGCATTGAGGTAAGTTCTCGCAAGGGAGCAATTAATCAATTGTACGTTTCTGCTTTGTGTTACATTCGTAAACGTTTCACTGGCTGCCACATTTAGCTCCTTTGAGCGTTTCTCGAGCCAAGCAAAGAGAATATGCAGTAGGCTTTAGCAGAAATGTATATAATAAATAAGTTATCTTGTTCTTAATACCATTAATTGGACTTTAAGTCATTGAAGGCGATTTGTGTGTTATAAACTAAAACATGCTTATAAAACTAATAAAATCTCCAAAAAAAAAATATCATGCCCTGAATTTTAAGTTGCATGAGGCACATTATAAAAGTTATATAAAAGAAAGTTAATTAATAAAGCATAATAAACATATATATTAATATAGTTTAATGTTAATTTTAAAATTTCAAATTCAATTTTTTAAATATAAATATTGTTTGTTTATATTATTATATAAATATAAATATTATTGTATACTTTTATCTTTAAATTAATTTAATTCCATTTTCTTTGTCTGACTGTTTCTAGTGGACATTAAATAAATAAATAGAATAGTTAATATAAAATATGATTAAAAGAGGGAATAAATAGCTGCAGCAGCTCATTTATGTTGGCTAGTGTATATAGTATCTGGTATATATAAAGCGCGTCACGTTATCAGTGATAAGAGCCACCCAGTGGGTTGGACAAAAGGAATTGACAGAGACAAGAGCAACAGGGTAGAGTTAAGCAGCAGTAGCGACACCTTGAGACAGTGGTGCGGACTGAATTGGCGTGTGAGATAATTAATCTTATCGAGGTGCCGAGCGTGCTGGCCAAATAACAAGAACACGACAGCTGGTGTTAATAACAAATTGTACAAGAGACTGAGACAGAGGGGTTGTGGGGTTGTGGGGTTGTGGGGTTGTGGGGGTAAGGGGGTAAGGGCCTTAACATTTACCTGCATTCGAGCCGCATATAATTGCGAAAATCTATTCAGTACGGCGCAGACGAAACCGAGCAACTAACGAGCGCAGAGAGCATGAGAGGAGTTACAACAACAACAACAACGACGACGACGACAACGAAAGTGGGAGGATTGGCAGCGGTACTAGTATGGCTAACGTTGCTCCTGCTGCAGACGGAGGCGGCGCCACAAGAAGCCCCAGTGCTGGACATAGTAAGCGCTTGATAACTGAATTATCTCATTGAAAAATGCTTGACAGGATTTGTTGCTGTTCTTGCAGAAGGGTCGCATCATCTCGGGGCAGCGTGCATCGTTGGGCCAGTTTCCGTGGCAGGTGATACTCAAGCGCGATGAGTGGGATGATCTGCTGTGCGGTGGTTCCATTATCTCCGACAGTTGGGTGCTCACCGCTGGACACTGTGCCTATGGACACACATCCCTGTTCCTGGTCTTTGGCAGCCTGGAGCTGAACGACGAGCAGGCCGTAAATATGACAGCAACGGAGCTGATTGTGCATCCCGAATACAATGACAAGATGAATAATGATGTGGCGCTGATCAAGTTGCCGCAACAGCTAATCTTCTCGAGCAGCGTCCAGCCCATCCAGCTGGTGTCCAGCGTCCAGGCGGGCAACAGCTATGTGGGCACTCAGGCCACCATTGCGGGCTTTGGGCTGATCGATGATGAGTACTTGGACTACTCACAGCAGCTGCTGTATGCCCAGGTGCAGATCATTGCCAACGACAAGTGTCTGACCATATTTGGTTCGGGTGTCGTCCTGGCATCGACCATCTGCGCCGAGGGCTATGCCGGCAGCAATATGTCCACCTGCAGCGGTGACTCCGGCGGACCGCTCATCGTTTATAGCAGCGCTGCCGGACGCTGGATACAGATTGGCATCAATTCGTTTGTCGCCGAGGATCAGTGCACCGCCGGCTATCCGTCCGGCTATGTGCGGCTCACCTCGTTCCTCGACTATATAGCCGGTCAAACAGGATTAACCCTCAGCTAAGCAATTTCACATTAAATACAGTTTGCACAAATTTTAAGATCCATTTCCTACTATTTCGCAAATATATTCAATGTAAAAATGGCAATCAAATAATGCTAAGAATCCCCCCAGATAAGATAGACGAGCCTCCACCCTCTCCCTCCTCCCCACCATCCACTACCCCTCTTCCTATGCATATCATGTAGGCTATGTGTGCTTTAATGCATGGCCAAGTGCAAAGCAGCGCTGCTTATCGTTATCGTTATCGATGGGACAGCTGGGGAATGGGAAAATAGATGGGTCAGTTCCGGACGTCAGTTTTCTATAATATGCAATCGATCAAGCTAACTTGGCATAGTTTGATATCACCAGCCTGACATCGAGTTATCGTTATCGTTATCGCTATCGCTATCAAGTGAACAGCTGTGGTCGAGAAACATGCGCGAGTTCCGGTTGTCATTTTTTGCCAACGTATAATCATTCACTCTTGTTATTCATTGATGTATTGATATTGTCCTAACATCATGGGGTTTATCTAGGTGTTATACGAGTTATCGTTATCGATGCTACAGCACTCTCGTGGCAATCCCACGAAAGTGTTCCAGCTTTTGCTTATATCATTTCATTGTTTTAACGATGTCGACTTATCGTTATCGATCAGAAAAAGCTCTTATTAAGCACAATCAGCGCTTAAACTGTTTGGGAATTATAAACGAGGAATTATTTAATATTGGTCTTTGATTAGATTAAGAACAACAGTCTGCAATAGTAGAAAGCTTAACGAGCTTTTGCTAAATACAGTTAATCAGACTGAAAGCTTTACTAAACTTTTTAAGCTTCAACATAAATTGTATTAATAAATATATACAGCTAAAGTAGCTAACACAGTGATTAATCAATGATTTATCTTAGTTCCAAACTAAATGTCATTGGAATATAATTTGTAAATGAGCAGAGAGAGAGAGAGAGAGAGGGATAGAGAGAGATGGAAGATAATACGCACCCTGGATAGACGCCACATGGCCTTGGTGGAGTATGCCTCGCCAAAGTCGCGCAGCAGCAGATAGAAGATGCACTGCTTGGTGCCGGAGCCCATTGTGGCCTTGTCCATGGTGCCGCACATCAGCTCCGAGTTGCGAATGTGAATCCCTGAAACAGAAAGAGACGGAAAGACAGAGAGAGTGAGCTAGAGAGATTTCTTCATGCTCTGCATTGCTTATAAAATTGAAAGGATCATACGCACAGGAATCGTTGGCGCACAGATCCATGTTGCCGGTATAGTTGCGACCCCTGTTGACCATATTCAGCAGGACATCGGATTCATTATTGGGTCGCATCAGCAGGCTGAACATCTGTTTGCCCGTCCAGAGGCGACGTGGCTTCAAAATGGCAGGCGGCGGCATTTGAATGTGCATTGTGGAGTCCTCGTCGGCCAGGAAACAAGCAGCCAGCTGCATGGCCTCCTCCTTGGTAAGGAAGACCTCCTTCTGGGTGAGCAGATAGCCGCCGGTGATGAAATCCTGCGTGGCCGCAATCAAAATCTCACCATTCTTTGGCGTCACCAGATTCGATTGGTTGCCCATGAGAATTAAGGCCTCGGCGCGTGCCTCCTCCGTTTGTGGCAAATGCAGATTCATCTCATCGCCATCGAAATCCGCATTATACGGCGTACAGGCGCACTCATTAAACCGGAACGTGCGCTGCGGCTGAACCTTGGCGCGATGGCACATAATGGACATCTTGTGCAGCGAGGGCTGGCGATTGAAGAGCACAATGTCACCGTCGCGCAGATGCCGCTCCACAACGTCGCCGCACTTGAGCTCCTGGGCGACCTTCTCGCGATTGCCGTAGGCCAAATATTTCTTAAAGGTGGAGCCGCGCTGCTGCACATAATTGGCGCCCGGATGCAGGGCGGGCCCGTTGCGCACCAGTAGCTTCATCTGTCGAATATTCGCCGGATTTACGCGCTCCGGATATGTCAGAATCTTGGCCACACGCTCCGGCACGCCCACCTGATTGATCATCAGATTGGGATCGGGTGAGATGACGGTGCGGCCGCTAAAGTCGACACGTTTGCCAGACAGATTGCCACGGAAGCGTCCCTGTTTGCCCTTCAGGCGCTGCACAATGCCGCGCGTCGTCTTCTTGGGCGCCATGTTCAAGGGTATGCCGCTGATCTCGCTGTGGAAATAGAGCGCCACATGCAGCTGCAGAAAGTCCCAGTCCTCGTGTATCAGCTCAATCTTGCCACCAGTGGCCATGTGCCGCTGGATGACATCGTTGATTAGGAGAATCTCGCTCTGCTTCATGGTCAGATCATCCTCGGTGGTGCCGGCCTTCACCTCGGACAGCACAGATGGACGTATGCAGGCGGGCGGCACAAAGACGCGCGTAACTATCAAATGCTTGGGATGCGCACCGCGTGAGCACATGCCCAGCAGGGCGACATCGCTTTGGGGTATCTGCTCGAACAGATCGAGCACCATGAGGGGCGTCAGCTCCTCGGCAGCGCTGTAGTTGCTCAGCGTTAGATTGAGATCACGATTCAGCTCCGTGGAGCGCAGCATCTCGTCCATGTTGCTGTTGAAGAGTGCATCCCTCTTGCGACCCTTGTACGGATCATGCAGAATCTTAAGCAGACCGGGACCCTTCTTCACGCCACCATTAGAGGCACCACAGTGCGGACACTTGTTCACCTTCTTGGCCTTGGCCAGCATCTGGGAATGCAGCGCCTTCTTGCCCAGATACGAGAAATTCGGATTATGCAGCTTCTTCTCATACACCGGGCGATCCTCCGGCTTCAACATGACCTGAGCACAGCTCTTGCATATCATTTGGAGTATATTAATGGTGGCACGAAAGTGTCCAATGTGGAACACGGGCAGCGCCAAATCCAAATAGCCAAAGTGACCGATGCACTCATTCAATCCCTGGCTGCAAGTCTCGCATACTGCATCCTTGGTGCTGATTCCCATCCTCCGATCTAGAACGCCATAAGGAACCGGCTGCCTCTGAGCTTGGTAAAGATTCTTCGATATAATCCGCACCAGTGACTCCTGCTGAATCTCATCCGCTCCACTGATCCCAAACTGCACATGTGAGCTGTATATATGTATATGTGTGTGCAATAATTATAAATATAATATACAGATATATAACCAGCCAACGGTATCTACTTACATTTTCTTGTTCAGCGCCGAGGCGCGAAACTGCTCCTTGGGCATGGCTGGATCAGTTCAATATACAAACCACAATTAAGGCTGCTAAATCAAATCGGGTAAAATTCGGTTTTTAAACCATATGACAACACGCTGCCGGCCACGGTTCGCAGATATCGATTGCCAACCAAAGTGACGAACTCTCGATAAAAATAGCTAATAGCCTTTTTACACCGCAGTTAACAGAGTCTGTTAAAGTTGCAGTCACAGTGTGACGTCCACTGCAGAATATCAGCGCGCTCGACTCACACACAAGCCCGGTGTATTTGTTAAGGGTTAACAGAAAAGCTAAAATTTGGCTTCTGTATAAATAACCTTAAATATCAAAAGCATGATCAACTTTAAGGTATTCTGCTGATTCATTTTGTGTCATTCAGCGCTTTTTTATTCAAAACGAAATTTTGCGATACTCTAATTTGAAAAAACTACATTAATAAAAAGTATATCAATAGTTGTTTATCATCTGTCACGAATTTTATTATTAAAGAATTTTTTGGAATATCAACATTCGATCAATATTGATGTATATGGAAGCCAGCGATAAATATATGAAACCGTCAAAAAAATCGGAACATCGATATCATTTTGATTTCTTTGCATCACTAATAGTGCACAGCAGTTTGTCGTCGTATCTCCGAGAGGAAAATCAAATCGAATCACGTTAAATAACCGCATATCAAGCCAACGTCCTATGTAATTGGTGAAATCAAGATCCATATTGTATTGCGTTATTAAAAAAAGGTATTTACTAAATATGCAAACAGCATACACAACCTCAAAAAGGTTAAATGGCGTGGCTTCATTCTTTCAGCTTCTGCATGTGCATACATATATATGTATATGTACATATATGCGTGTGTCTGCAGTATAAATTAAAATTACGTGCGCGTTGAATATCTTTTGCGATATATTAACTTAGGGCTTGTCGCGTTAATCATTTGAAAGATAACATATTTTTGCATATATTTCGCAATTTGTGGACTAGCCATAAAGTATATTTATTTGAAAAGGAATACCACAAACGTTTTGTATTTTTAATGTACTGCGCACGTTTCGTTTCATTTCGTTGTTCGTAGCCCAACAACAAATTGAACCAGTCAGAGAGAGAAAGAGAGATAGAGACACAAATACATGCGCATACTGAAAGACAACAGCAAGTTAGGAGCTGAGAGGGCTACCGCTGTTAATTAACATTAGCATATTGTAAATCATTTTGCATCAATATATATATATATATATAAATGACTTGTTGTTGCAATTGATATATGTATGTGTATATATAGTAAACATAATTAATGAATAATAATTTCTTAATTTCATTGCAGAGTTTTTGCAGCAGCTACACAAGCCAATACAGCAATAACAACAAAAACAAACAACAGCTATTCGCGTGGTTAGCGCTGTTAGCGGCCATCGCAAAAAGCCAACCCAATTTTGTTTAACAGTTGCGCGAAATTCTCACGTGGCAGCAAAAATAAGCAAAAGGGAAAAGGGGAAACAAAGACACATACAAATATAATAACATCATCAGTTACGGTTAACCACATATAAACCATATCTATTATATATATTCATATATATATATATCAACAATCTTAACCAAAACAAGGAAGAAAACCAGTCAAAAAAAGACGAACTCATAAAATCAATCGAGGAAAGAGGAGAGGATTTTATTCATTCACTTCCTTATCTAATTCGTGAGATTGCATTGCGCACCCCAAGCAGGGGAAACATAATATCTTATATGACTTTTGAAAGATTAAGTGGTAAGTAGCCTCAATTGTCTCTCAAAGCACGAGATGCATGATTTATATATAGACACGTAAATACTCATATCTATATAGTATTATTGTTAAGCAAATGATAGTAAGTTACGTTGTGTAAGTTCAGCGACAGATAACATACATATGTTGAGGTACTATATATGGGTATATCATAGGGGCTTTGTACGCTTTTTATATCAGAAAAGCAAAAGGAAATTTCCTTTTATAATCTGTTTTTAGCACTATTGTGACTGTAAATCTGAGTGGTGTTTTAAGCTATAAACAAAGAGCTTTTTTCGCTTTGTTATATATTCCTAGTTGTTTTTACGTGGCATCTTTGGTTTCTTAAGATTTGCTTCATATCATTTTGTATCTATATTGTATATATATGTATGTATATTATATGTATGCATATCTAGGTAGCAAACGTCATCAAACTTAGTTTAAAACAACTAAGACAGCAATTTTAGTTGTCAATATGTAAAAATCAAAATCATTGAGTATATTTGCTTTGATAATATTATATTTATACATTTTTTTTTTTCTAAAATCTATTTGTATGCACAACTGCGGTTCCAACTCTTCTGATTGTTTACTTATCTCGATCTCATCGATCCCAAGGTTCCCTTTCTTTAGCAACTTGTGGCATATGCTGGAACTATTTATAAAAATATATATCATCTGGTATTTTGTATGTATGGTTGATTGTGGACTGCGCTGCACTTTCAAGATCATTCGTTTAATTAGTCACCCACTAATATTTGTGTGCCAAACTATTGCATATTTGTATAATGAGCTAAATCGCTATTTGTATGGCAATGGCCAGTTTTTCCAGCAACAATATGTTCCAGTTTTGTTTTTCTTCTCTTTTCACCTACTCAACTGAAGATCATGAACGCGTAAACATCATTATCATTTGACGTGTACTTTTTGTATCTTCTCTCTTTCTTGCCCATACGTATGCAGGTATCACAGTTGTGTGTGTGTGTGTGGCTTTGTTGTACTCTGTTAAGTTTAATGTGCGCAAATGCCGTAACCGATCGACATACTTACACACACATACTATATTTACATTTCGCATACGGAACCATTTTGTCTGCTGCTGTTAATTAACAGTGCACTGTTAGCGGACAGCCACTTGCGCCGTTTATTTACACTGAACTAACCAGCAATTGTTATAATTTTATGCCCAGAGACAATACGCAATCAATCTCAATCAAACGACCCTGTATTTACCGCTACCCGCTCTTCCCCTCAAAATAGCTAGTTCAGTTACCAGTTCCATTTGCATTTGGAAGCAGTCAGCTTTGCTTTTATTTATTTTTTTTTTTTGTTAATTTTGCTGTTGCTTTCTGTCTTTTTGTTTGGCATTTTGCAAGCGCGCGCCCAAACAATAACAAAGCACTGATAAAAAGTGAAAAACCAGTTTATGGCATTGGTCCGCCTGACTGCTACCTACTGCCTACCCCACAGTGGGTATCATCATCAAATGCTCTTTCAACAATCCCTCGCTTGGTCGTGTTTTTGCCATCTATCTGCATTATTTTGCGTTTATACAATGAAACCCCCCACAAATTATACACCCAGAAGTTGAAACGAGTTGTCTTCAAATTAACGGGGCTAAATCTTTATAGCTGTGCTGTCTGATGGACGTGTGACTAGTCGACTGATCAATGCAGAGCCCAACCCGAATTTTGTATAGTCGTGGTGTTGCAAAATTCCAGCCACAACTATGCAAAGTCCTTGCAAAGTAGTTGAATGAGAGTTTTGTTTTCAACTGATCGGCTTTGAACTGATTTGCACACAAATTGTTTATAGATTTTAAATCTGTTCATAAACATACAAATCGATTGTTGAAACTCCCAAAACTTTGTCAAAACTGAACCGATTTTCAATACAGACTATTTTAGTCATTATTTGGACTATGGTTTAATTCGATATTATGTTTCAACACTTTATAAGAAAATTTGCGAAAAATTTTTAAGGGGGACCTTTATCAATTTTCTTTAGACAGCATTTTTTCAAAATTACAAACTTGAAATTATATTTTAAATTGCTTGTGAGTGACACATTTAGTATAAGGTGGTTCACTATTCTGTCAAAAATCGTGGCAAAAATAACAAATATTTTGGACTGTAGGTGCCTATAGTCTTTATAAATGTCCTTAGACTTCAAACTGTCATAAGTTTGTCAAACGTGAGCCGATTTTCAATTTTGAGGCATTTTTGCTCATCATTTGGTCCTCTACCTTTAAGTTTGAGAAAATCTACCACATTGGCGACAAATGGGTGGAAAAAATCACGTGGCCTGGTCAGAGCCGGTTAATACCTGCTAGGCTACGTGCGTACATCTGTTTGTGGCAGTTTATTTGAATTTAGTTTGTTAACCCCCTGTTGCTGTTGCGTCCCCTTTCATAATTTGTATGCAGCACAGATTTTCTGCGTTTCATTGACGTCTTTAGACCTTCGTTGCTGTCGTCAACAGCGAAAGAACGCAATACGCAAACAGTACCAGCCACCCACCGTGCAACCCACCCACAGTGCAACCCAAACCCCTTGCCCCTTACCCCTTCCATCAACCCTGCATTTATATATTTACTTGCAATCTGACGCAAATGCGCAAATATACAATCGAGCTTGCAGACTTGTGTTTCATTTTCTTTGTCGTCCAGTGTTTTTAATCTGCGAATGTTTAATTATTATTATTTGGTTTCATCGAATTCAGTATTGCAATATGCCACATATCTTTCAATTTAAAATGAAAGCAGCGTTTTCTTTTTCAATTACGGAACTCTTGGATTAATGAGAAATCTGGTCCAACAGTTGCGCATGCACATATATGGTTACATATGTATGTATACAAAGTGTAATATATATTTTTCCATCGTTTAATTGCATTTGTCATGCGATTCTAGGAAAAAGAGTCGCTCATCGTGGCTATTGAAGTGCAGCTCAGTATACATAAATATGGGGGGGGACTGCCATAAAATTGGCAGAAGCTGCTTAGTTACCCAGTGCTCTGTAGCAAATTAAATAAATGCCATAATTATTATCCGACTATCAAATCAAGCGAAATAAATCAATAAATCAGCAAGCACCTTATTTCAAGGTAAGCGCTTAATTAATTTACTAGAATTTTGATAATGTAGGGGAGTTTTTTTATAATCACTTATAAGAGCCCAAATAACAAACAAATTTGTCATGTTTAGCAATTAATTGTATCTTCATTTTGATGCTAAACAAAACTACATATATTATTTGCATATACTGTGGTCGCTCATAAACTACAAATCCTTGCTTTCAATGCACCCTTATCAAACACTTGAATATAGAATTGAAATGATTTAATTCATAGTCTTAAAGCCCATCAAGTTGGTCTACAGAAATCATTTAATTAATAACATACGATTGTTAAATATAAAATATTAATTGAGAAATAAAATCAGTTCCTAATATTGTCCTTGTCTCAATGTGGCAATTGATGATGTACAAGAATATAATATTCATCCATTTGCTACAGGGTGTACATAAGTTGACAACCGCAGGTCAAGCTTCAGAGAGTACAATTTATAGCCAATGGTGCTCAGCTTCCAACAACAACAACAACAATAACAACAACAACAACAACCAACAACAACAACATCAACTGCAATGTTGCTCTCGTGCTCTCAGCTGTTTACAGTGCAGCAGCAGAAGCTTCAGCTTTCTCTCATTATATCACACTCTCTCGCTCACACACGCACAGTTAACATTTGGCTTATATGCATTACGATTGCAATCGCTCTCTATCTCTTTCTATATAGCACGGGGCATTATGCGTGACCTGCAGTTGGTTGCTTTTGTTGTTGTTGTTGCTACTGCTGACATTTTGGCAATTTGTGATTGATGTTTTAATCGCGCATTTTGCTGCATACTTTACGGCTGCCCTCAAAAAGTGCAATTTGCATGTAAAGTGCTGCTAATAACATGCACTAACACTAACATACATACAAGCCTAGTAACGGGTGATTCTTTTCGATGATGTTTTTTGTTTTCATTTTTGGTTTATTGTTATCTAATTGTTATTCGCAAGTACTGGACAATTCATCGTGGCCTCTCGTATGGCACAACTTGGCTAATCTTACGCCTCGATCTTGGCTTCATGGCTTACAAAATCCAACTCGTTGAATAATTGAAGCCGTCAGACTTAAACTTACGCTATCATTTAGTCAATAAACACTTGGGCTGATAAGTAATCCGAAGAGACAGGGAATCATCGGTCCGTATTTCTTAAAAAATGATACCGGACATAATATAACCGTCAATGGCGAGCGGTTACAAAAAAAAACATTTAAACGAATCACCCGTTAAATGTACGTGTGTTAAAATTGACCTCAAGACCGCCCGCCCGCCCGCCCGCCACACACCCAGTTGCATTCAAATTGGGGCGCACTGAGTGGGTGGAATGACATCGGTCAGTGGAGGGGAAGTAGTGTGGGCTGTGGGCTGCGGGTTGCGGAAACATCTGTTTGTTGTTGCAGGGCCACGGCACATGCGCAGTTAACAGTCTGCTGTTCGGAAACTGCTGTTCGGGCGTACTGTGTTTCTATGTTCCATCCCCGCCAGGACACACACACAGGACTTGGGCTTGCTTCTCAGCATCGCTCAGCAGTTAGTTTATTCGTCAGCGTTAAACCCATCGCAAGTTTTGAAACTTTTCTTTCCCGTCTGCGTTGTTGAAACGTGAAAAAAATAAATTTTCCACGCACAAATAGGGGAAAAGTATTTTACAGTTTTCTTTTGAAATTCATTTCAATTTAGCAAAATTAGCAAATAGTTCACGTAAAATATTGGGGGGCAAAAAGGAGGCGTTTTCCGTGCCACAATTTTGGCATTGTAATTATTGAATTTTTCTTGCGCTGCGTGTCTGTGTTTGTTTCCCCGTGTATGTGTGTGTGTGTGTGTGTTAAATAGTTGCCTTGTTGTTGTTCTTGCTATTATTGTTGTTTTTATTGCTGCTGTTTGATTTAAATTGAAAATACAAATATATATATATTTGATTGAGTATTTTTTTTTTGCATTTCCTTAATTTCTAATCAATTCAATTGCATAGCATTCATTATTATATATTTTTCAATGCTGGTCCCAGCACTCAGCAAAAGAGCAGAAGTACACATAGAGAAACCAGAATTGAGACAAAATCATCGTTGAACCACATACCGATAAATCAATTCGTCAGAAATCGAAACAGCAGCAGCAGCAGCAACAGCAACATTAACATTGACATAACAGCATCAGTTCAGAACAGCAGCTAGAGCAACGCAGAGCCGATCGTTAAGTTACGGCTCTCTTTTTTTGCATACCATTGTTTTTTTTTTGATAGTTTTGGTCAAGTTTCGCAAAAGTCCACCACAACCATTTGTTAATGCCGTTGCTATTTTCCTAATTTGCTGCCGCCTCGATGGCTGCTTAATATTGTAAAATACCGAATAACAACAACAAAATGCATTGGAGCACAAACAGAACGAAACGGCGACAATTAAGGCTGTCAACAATAACATTAACATTAACAGCTTTGCAGTAAGTGCAAAATTGACTGTTAGCAAGATCCTGTTCCTGTTAACCGCTGTGGTGGGTGCGCCAACTGTCTGGGAAAACGACATCAACCTGACGCCGCCCAAGCAATTGAAGTTGTCGTTGACGTTGACGTTGCCATTCAAATTTCTGGCCGCGCTCGTTCAGCTGCTGCTCGTGACAACAAACTACAAAAGCGAGCTGCATCATATGCTGTGCGATTTAACCATCCAGCGACATACTGTGGCCATTACCTATGACCTCAGCGGTGAGTTAACAGTATTCAACACAACACAACATCACACAGACACACATACAACACACACACACACACACACAACAGAGACAGACACACAACAGTCAAACGTATGCAGTTGTGTGCTTGAGCTTTAAACCTCACTCACTTGCGCAGCTGCTGTAAAGTAACAGAGTTTTAACAGAGTGGGACTCTTCTGCTCGCAGGCAGTTGGGTTCGCAGATCCCCCACCCCACCCACAGTCACACACATTCTCTGTGTATGTGTACCTATTAATCGATTTACGATTGTGTTATCGCTACGATTCAAAATATGCAGCTCGAAAAGCCAGCGGTTTTGATTTAGTTGTCATTCAGAGGTTCTAGTGAGTAGCAACAACAGCATACACAGTCTATGAATTGAATTTGAAAATAATTCGAAACAAATAACAAGCGAAATTCTCAGTTTGAATCTCAAATTTTCAGTGATTTTCTGTGTCGCTTGCCCATCGATGTACAAGTGATGCGATTGCAAATTCAATTCAAATTGACTGTGGAATCAAGTTAACCCTCAACGAAAAGAACAAAATCAATTCACGATTACATATCGAAACGCAATCAGCATTTTTGATGTGGTCGAACTTCTGGTTAAGCTTTGTTTCAAAATTACTGCGTATCAAAAGAAGAGAGAGCGGATGCCTGCAGTCCTTAAAGCTCTCGTGTCGATGAGGCGGCATTAATAGCCAGGCGTAAGAACGAGAAAGCAATCGATCGTTCTAGCCCAAAGCAAGAGCAAACCAATCCTCCCTCAGTCGAAGATCAAGACTAAGCAGTTAATCAAATTGAACTATACAAAATTGTCAGTGCAGTGTGTCATTCGTGTGTTGAAAGTGGGATACCAATGTTTACTTGCTATGCACTGTTCCGATCGCTGGCCAATCTGTAGACCTATGTGGGTAAGCTAAACCCGGGGGTAATCCTTGACAGTACAATGCAGTGGATGCTTTGCTTCCACGAGTGGTTCGATAGTGATGGAGACGAGAATTATTTTAATTTTTATCTAATATTTAGTTTTAAAATTAATTTTTTGTCGACAAAATTTGTTTAAAAAAGTAATGATTATTTTAAGATTGCTTCAAATCAAATATCAGGATGTTCCGAGCGTCCACTGTATATGCATACCAAACTACATGAACATGTATTTGTAATATATTCCTGCTGAATTCCATTGTATATTCATGAATTATCCTCACGCTCTCTTTGCTCTTCCAGAAACACCAGCAAAAAAAGGCGCACCTCCAATTCCACAAAAACGGAGTAAAAGCTTCGAACTGTGCATGAATTCAAAGAGGCGAACTATAAGTCATCGGTAAGTATATGCACATAGTATTATATATCATATATTTGCAAACTTAACATATAGGTACATACCTACATACCTAGATATGTACCTGCGGGTACAGCTCTGTGAATTGGGTCACACGGATACACAGGAGCACAGCTGCTATTGATTACTACACGCCTCTGTATATGCGTGTGTCATAGTGTGTGTCTGTGTGTGTGTGTGTATGCGTGCAAAGCTATAGCTTTAATTAGTAGACACCTTCCGTACGTTTTCCCATCATGCGGAAATTCACTTAATATTAACTGTGATTTTACTCGCTCTTGACCATCAATTTGCACTTCTCTAACACGACACGATTCAGCCATTTGCGAGTTAGAAAACACCATAAATTACCATTATGTAATGTATTTATTTTTATTATTTTGTCTTCTGCAGGACTTCAAGTAACAGGCATCGGAAGTTACAGCCGTTCAGGTACACGTGAGCCAACCATTGTACCGTTCCCATAGTTTTTTACTAAATATAAAATAAAAACACAAAATTCAAAAAAAATTAAAAACCAAAAAACTACAAAAAAAAAAAAACACCAATAGTTAAGACTATGCCACTATATAAACAGCATACATATAAAAATATAGAACTGTAAAGTCTGCACTACACAGGAATAGAAGAAGATAGGAGACGAAGATCCCGAAAAACCAACGCCGCAAAAACCCGATTCATAAGAGACGAGAAGTGGTAGATTTCACACACTCAATAAAATAACCAGAGACAACTTTTTGATGCACGAGTCGATGACCAGTGGACACAAATCCAAGTTAAAATCGGAGTCAAAGTCGGTGACGGAATTCGTCCCAATACAGATCTAAAGCTGATCAGCTGCCAGTTAGAGAGGGAGAGGAGAGGCATCGAGTAAAATCAACGAGAGTGCGATCAAAACTGAGGTTGAGCCAAAAGCAAATTTAATGAACGGGAACGAAGGGCAAAGCAACTGCAAAATAGCCGCTAACGTTAACAAATTGGCGCTGCCAGCCGCACAAACCTCCATAGACAATTTGAATTAGTCGATCTTCAAACGCTGATCGCCTGATTGAAGCCCCATATCGCCGCCAGCACAACACAAAATAGTCGAACCTGAAATCCCAAATCCACAAATCAACTACAATATAAATACAACCGATTACAACTACTACAAGCAAGGAGTCGAAGGAACAACAGCTGCAAAATGGCCACCGTTAATGTGAACCGCAGCGTGACGGACATCTTCTATCGCTATAAGATGCCACGCTTGCAAGCCAAAGTCGAGGGAAAGGGCAATGGCATCAAGACCGTGTTGGTTAACATGGCCGAAGTGGCACGCGCCATTGGACGTCCGGCCACCTATCCGACCAAGTACTTTGGCTGCGAACTGGGCGCCCAGACGCAGTTTGATCATAAGGTACGCATATCCTTCATATAGTTTTCCCATTTCCTAATACTAAATTGTTCGTAAAACCCACAGAACGAGCGTTTCATTGTGAATGGATCGCATGATGTGAATAAGCTGCAGGATCTGCTTGATGGCTTCATACGCAAGTTTGTGCTGTGCCCCGAATGCGATAATCCGGAGACGAATCTGAGTGTCTCGGCCAAGAATCAGACCATCTCGCAGTCGTGCAAGGCATGCGGCTTCCATGGCCTGCTCAAGGTTAACCACAAGGTCAACACGTACATTGTGAAGAATCCACCATCGCTGAATCCGGCCGACAAAGCCCCATCTCTGACCGAGGGCAAGCGCTCGAAGAAGAAGCAGAAGCATGACAATTCCGATGGTTCCATGTGCAACAACTCCATGGCCAACAATTCAGGCGGCGAATCCGATGGCGGCAATGGCACCAACCATGCCAGCCAAACCGAAGCCGAGATCAGCGCCGCCATTCCGGAGAAGAACATTGCCGAGGATGATGACGATGGTGGCTGGAGCGTTGATGTTTCCAAGGTGAGCTATAGTCCAGCTTAAGCTATATCAAATTGTATGTCTCAAACTAAGATTGTCTCCTGACTGTAGTAACGAGTCGCTCAAAACAGCATGGAAATGTGTCTGCTAATTTACAAAATCGCAATTTAGGGTCGGGTGAAAACTTTCGACTTCCATAGCTTTGTCAAAACTTAGCCAATGTTCAATTATTATTACTATATGCTTAGTTACATTATGCGGTTAACAGACCTATTTTATTAGCACAATTGTATTTAATTGCATGCTAAAAGCCGTGTTCATAAATGCTTCACTTTACATCTCCATATACACATACTATATTTAGTTGAGTATGGGCACATTACATAACTTTTGACTTTTGCAGGAGGCAATACGCGCACGTTTGCAGGATCTGACCGATGGAGCCAAGGGTATGACCATTTCAGATGACTATGACAAGACAGAGAAGGAGCGCATCGACATCTTCTACGAGCTGGTGAAGAACAAGCGTGACAAGAAGCAGCTGGACGATGTGTCCACGCACAAGGAGCTGATGATTGAGGCCGAGCGTTTGGATATTGTGAACAAGGCTCCACTGGTGCTGGCCGAGTTGCTCTTCACCGAGAACATCATCAACGATGTGCGCAAGAATCGCATTTTGCTGCTGCGCTTCACCCACAACAATCCGAAGGGTCAGCGCTATCTGATTGGCGGCATCGAGCAGACCGTTGAGCTGCATGCGAACACGCTGATGAGCAAGGTGGCCGGCATCTTTAAGATCTTCTACGATCTGGACATACTCGAGGAGAAGGTGATACTCGAATGGGCCCAGAAGGTCAGCAGGCGTCATGTGTCGAAAAAGATTGCCACCGAGATACACGAGAAGGTCGAACCGTTTGTCAAATGGCTTAAGGATGCCGAAGAGGAGGACTCCTCATCCGACGACGACGATGATGCTGGCGGTGATTCGGATGTTGAAATCGAATACGATGATCGTGCCCGTGTCGCACCCCTAAAGGTGGCCGCTGTTAGCGCCGCCGTTGCCGCTGTCAACAAGAAGAACGCCCACGACGATGAGGATGGCGATGAGATCGATATTGATGAGATCTAAATTAGCAACAATACCAACCAACCGATAGCAGCAAAAGTTTATGAACTCTGGGTTAACCAATACTAAAACAGCACACGGTTTGAATAGGCAGGATTAGAAAAGGAGCCAGGGTCGAGTAGCGAGTAACAACACCAACCACAATACCAACAACATCGATACTTATTTTCACGCACCACCTTGATGATAATGAAACGCCTGAACTCACGATTTCACGACATTTCGATTGTAATCACATTGCATTATCCTATATACCCATTTGTAACAATAAACACAAAATGTAAATTTAAATTAAATGCACATACTCGATAATATAATGGCGCTGAGTAACATTTTTTCCCTCCCCAAAATTGCATTGCAACAAAAACAGCAGCAGCTACAACAACAACAGCAGCAAAAACAACAACAACAACAAAGTTATGAATAAAATAATATTCGGCTTTCAATTGTAGTCGATTTTTTTATTTCCATTATTTTTTTTTTTATTTGGCTTAGCACATCTCACGGTATAATTTTGATTACGAATACAAAATTTTATTTTTTTTACCTGTTTTAAATGTTTAATTAATTTTAAGTGCAGTACTTATTAAGCTAAATGGAATTTACAAAAAAAAAATGTGGAACATTAATTTAAATAGCTATACAACAACATTTTTGTAAACTCATTTGGCATTAATGAAAATACAAACTAAAAGAAAAGTTACAAAAGTTGTAACTTATTTAATAAACAAAAAATAAATTTTAAGGCAAAGCTAAAAACAACAAGTAAATCGGAACACCAACAAACTTTTTCAAACATTTATTAAGCAAACAATTTATGAAAAGAAAAAAAAAACAAAAACAAATGAAAAGTTTAATAACTTTAACGAAAATATGCCTAAAATATACAACTAGCTGCATTTTTGACTAAAATCACTTGATGCAAAAAAAAAAACAAATGAATACGCCCCCTTGAAATGCGAACATTTTTCTTACTATTAAGTTAATAAACAAAAATATCCAAAACTTTTTTTTTGCGCAAAACCCAAAATGCTATTTTCAAGAAAATTTAATAAATAGAGACTTATAAAATGTATAAATAGTGTGCGATTATTAATTATGGCTAACGATTAGATAAGTTTATCAACTTTTGGGAAATTTCTTAATATCTATAATATATATATGTATATATATATATATACGACCGGATCAAAGAATTATTGATTGTTCAATTGCGTTAAATTGCATGATTCCCAAGACTTTAACATACAAAAAAAAAGTTAGGTTAGTTTTAAAAAAAAAATAAGAAATTGGGGGAGCACTCTTGTTAATCGAGTAAATAATAACTATACTTAATCAAACCTTAAATAAGAATTTACTAAACAACTTTCATTGCGACCATAGGAATGATTCTATAGGAGTTCTGACCAAGAACTGCTTAGCTGTTGTAGATTTTCCAACTTAGATCTTCGCGATGGTTATTACGGATCGCTTGTACGAATGTGACTGTTTAAAGACCCAATTAAATTCTATTCTGTGCACGTTTTTATTAATTTGTTTTTTTTTTTTTGGTTATTTAACCTATTTATATATATAATGTCTGTTTGTTGTTCCTGATAGTAGTGACATTACAAAAGTTCCTAATGTCCTTTGTGTTCCGCTAAACCATTGCATATGGTACAAGAAATTTCGATCTATCAGCTGAACTGTTTTTGGGAACTGAAAATGCAAAACAATGATTATTGTACGCTTCAAGGACACTCGACTGTATCGGAGGGTGGCAGGATCCTAGCATCGCGGATCATGTTGGTCGGCTGGGCGTGATCGGTTTGCAGATTAAGGGGCAGGTTGAGGGCTTTGAGGAAGCAACCAAAGTCGACGACACGTCCTTTGTACTGGAACGGCAATTTGGGGCACAGCTCGAAGGCGTAATTAATGGGCGGCATGTCGCAGCCCTTGCTGCAGGAGACATCAATAAAGTTCATCAGGTCACAGACCTCGATATCATCGCAATCGTTGCGATTCAGCACGGACAATATGTTATCAATCAGTTCCAGGGTGAAGGGCATGCGGAATCCACGCAGTGTGGAGCGCACCTGGGTCTCCGGCATGAATGGTTTATTTGTGGGATTTATGTGATGGAAATGCTCCATCAGTTCATCCCGTCCATTCCACAGGGAACGCTTGATCTCCAAATGGGCCGAGGCGCGCACCTTGTCCCGGGCGCAGGCATTCGGCGGAGCCTGCTCTCCGGAAAAGTGGCGACACAGCGAGATGATCTCATGATCGCTGATCGTATTGCCCATGAGGGCAATCAGAGAGCCCTTGAGGCTCTCGAAGGAGATGAAAACGGTGCGCTTCTCAATCTTCTCGAGGTCGGTGCAGTCGGGCACACAGCTGGACACAAACTGTGCCATGCGCGGCTCCAGCGATTTGCGCACCTTCTCCAAAATCTGTTCGATATTGCAGTGCGGAAACTGTTCCGGGTGGTGTTCCATATACATCAGCGTGAACTCATCCGCCGACACCAGATGGAAGATGAAGTCCTTGATCGACATGGTGCCGCCAATGAAGAAGTTACAAGGCCTATAATACTGCGGCTGCTTGCAGGTGAACGTCTCCTGGCCGGGCATCAGGACGCGGGTGCGCTTCATGAAAACGCCGCCAAGGAAGCCAGAGTTGCGCACCGCTATCTCCTGCACCTGCATCGTATCATCGCTCATATAGTAGCTGATCACAAAGATTCGCTCGCAATTCTCCCGTATGGTGGACAACATTTTGGCACCAAATCTCAGCACATAGCGATCGAATTTGATGAATTTGCGGAAATCGGTTTTGGGCCGCTTAATGACGATGGACATGCAATTGCTGGCGGAGTCCTCGTAGCTGCCCCAGCCATTAAAGGGCGGCAGCAACCGTCCGGACTTATCATACGGCTTACAGACATCCGAACGCGTCGGTATCGCAATTGGCGTAAACTGCTCAATGCCATAGTTATCGCGATAATATTGCTTGGTGAACGGATCCATATCCGTGATGACCACGGAACGGCCGTACACATTGATCACGGTGCCGATCTGCAGATCGCGCTGGCTATAATACAAGATCTCCTTGTTGCCCAGATTCAGCGGATCGACGCAGTAGCGCACATTCCGTGATGAGCCCAGCACATTGAGCAGCGTTAGCGGCGTCTGTTGACCCGGCAGCATCATGCCATCAAATTCCTGTTAACGGTAAAACGGTGATCAGTATTGAAATAAGATATACATATGTATATTTTTTAAAATCTATTCAAATTCTTGAATCATGCAAAACATTCTTAAACTAAGTAAAAAGTACTTGCTTCAAGCATACAATTCTTAAAAGATCTTGTGTGAATACAAAAAAGATGGAATAATTAACACTAATCTCAAAATATGAAGTAAAGTTTTTAATTCGATTTTACCTTCCTTTTTTCACGGTATACTTACACGTTGCAAGCGTCCGCGCTTAAGGAACACCGTTGGTCCATCACGTCCGGAGTTGCGTATGTGAGCCTCCTTCACCTCGATGGTATCGTCGGCGAGGTAGTAGCACACCTCGAGCTTGCGCACATCGCCCATATCGGTGCGATCATCCCAATAGGCATGGAACTTGAGTATCTGTCGATCGTATTTGAGGAACTGAGCAAACGGATGACGCTTCTCGGGTGGATTGCTGGCGCGTGCCTGGCCACGTTTGCGCACAGCTTCGGCAGGATCACTGGGGGGGAATTGCAGAAATAAAATGAACGCAATGGTGAAGAGATCTCGAACTGTCTTACATAGCAGCCATCACAGGATCTGGGACCACAATGCCGCGCTTGTTGAGAAAGTCGCGGGTAAAGCGATCGCAGTCAACGATGTGATAGTTGCGATCGAAAATCTGCACGGTTTTGTCCACATTGAGATCAATGATGGACATAAATTCATTGTCGCAGGGCGGCGGTTTTGGGACACGCTGTCGATGGAGGACACAGCCCTGCACAATGCCCGAGTTTTCCACCTTGGGCTCATGGATCTCGATGGTGCCATCCTCCAGATAGTAATAGACCTTCACATGCCGCACCATATACGGCGCATGGAAGTTCTCCTGCAGTGTCTGCTTGAAATAGGCACGAAAGCTAAGCACCTTCTTGTCGTAGGCCAGCCAGGGCGGTAGACGTGGACCCGATCTCGGTGGATATAGCGCATGTGCATTGGCCGGCGGACAGGCAATGTCGATTACCACACCGGCGGGATCCTCGGGCATCGCATGCTGGCGATCATTCAACATCGGAATGCCACGGAAATTGAGCAACGTTTGCGATTTTGGATAATAAACCTTATTTACCTGTTATATATGAGAACACGAATTGTATATACCTATGTTATATATTGCAAATATGGTACTCACTTCGCGAAAGAGCGTCCCCGGCAGGAGGGGCATGCCTGGTATGCGCAACATCTTGATTAATTTATATTTTGTATGTCCTTTTCAACGATTTTTTAATTGTGTATATACATATATTTGTATATTCGTACGACTGATTGTGTAGCACGCTTAATACTGAGACTATTGCTAGAATCCCCATACAAATCATAGCAATTTACACGCCTACTACTTCGACAAGAAAACCGTAACATCGCAAAATCAGCACTTTGAATTCATAAAACTGCGCGCCATGGTCGATCGATAGCAGCTTTTCGATAAATGCAAATGAAATGTAGCAAATAGAAAACCGTTTCATAAGCTCTCTCTGTCGTTCAAACTGTACCTAACATTTAAATCAATTACATTTGCGCGCTACCTGCCATTCGATAGCTGCTGTTAACAGCTGTGCGGCAAATGTTATTGCATCAAGCGCATGCTCTCCACATCTACTCTCACTCTCTCTTTCCATTTCTATGCGAGCAGATGTTTTGTTATTACTGTTGTTGTTGTTATTATTCTTGATAGTTGTATGTAAAGTCGCAAGCTTATCAATTCTTTCACATTGTTTGTACAACAGCCTTCAAAACTTAATTAATTTTCAGATGCGAAAGAGGCAAAAGTCAGCGAATGAACAGTTTATCAGTATAAACCTTTCACCTATTCAAGTTGTGCGCCTGTAGAAGCAACATTTCCGTTAGGGTATTCGAGTTTCGGTGTCTTGGTCTGAAAACTAGCTTTCTTGTTTTCATTTACGTTATTTTGACTCGCAAAACGCTTGAAACTTTTGCTGTGAACGGACCGAATTTGTTGTGCGCGTTTTGTTTTTGTTGTTGTTTCGCATCGAAATTATTATAAAACTAAAATTAAATTTCAAAAGAAAGTAAATGTAAATTGAAATGTTTTTGTTGATAGTTTTTGTTAAATAGATTAAGCAATAAAGAAAAACTATGAACTTTTAAAGAGTGTTTTTTAACGGATTGTTGAAATTGTTTAAACTGAATATATTGGAAAAATAAAAAACGATACCTAAGTATAACAGGTGCCTTATGTATGCTAGGTAAGTGGACATTAGTACAAATATTAATTGTAAAATTACTGCCCTATTTTGGGCTATTGTTTGACATGCTTTTTCTCAGCTGTGGGTAGGTGGTTGGGGGCTGTGTAGGGTTGGGGTCTGGGGGCTCACACACATACGAGACTCTCAGCGATGCTCTCATCTTGCTCTTGGCCAGAGCTTTTTCTGTTATAAATCAATTAGTAGTTGCCCTATGCTTAGTGATAGTTTACTCAATCACGGCCTATATATATGTAAGTAAATTTAAATATACATATATAGATATATATGTTTATGTTTATGTGTATGCCCCTCGCACAAGTCCAATTAGAATAAACAAATATTTCAACGGAAATTGCCTGAAACATGTGTTTATTTTACCGTTAGCAGGTATAATGACTGGGGAATAATGACTGAGGTATTTTTTATTTTTGTTTTTGGATCTGGTTTCCTAGCTTATCATCTATATACATTTCATGATAGTTTACTTTGCCTAGTAATCTATAGATCATTTAGATTATATCATATCTTTGTTAGATGCCTGAGAAATACAGCGAAGCAGAGCAAATTTCTTTGCAAATGTTAGTTTTTTTCCAACTTATCGTATCGACCTTACTGAATTGTTCATGCTTGGCTGGACGGCATTAAAATCCGGCTTTAATGATCAATGCTAATGTTTTTGCAATATGCAAACGCTCATTTCCTTTATATGATGAAATTTCTTGACTCTGGCATTTAATCCGATAATCGTAAAATTGTCGCGGGAGAGATATGTACATACATATGTATGTATGCCAACATTCGATCTATCCATCTATAATTTAGATCGATTTACGTCAGACTCACAATCGACAAAAACGATTGTCTTGTTTTTTTTTCGTAGTTTCGTATTTTTGTCTTTTACTTTCGGTTTAAAAATGACAGACACACCAACTTTGATATGAATCAAATCAAATACGTATCGACCATATACTATCTGGCCCAACTGATTATAAACATGGTACTCTTTATACACACATACATATGTATGTATATTCTACCATGTACGTGACCCATAATATTGTGCTCTACGTTTACCCAAATTGAAGTGGTCATAAATAGCGCAGCGTTATGATACTAGTATACACAATCAACCTTATCGCGGCCCACAGCAATTAAGACTCCAAGACTGCGGACTCAAGACTCCAGACTCTTCAGACTGGTCGACCCGGACATACCGTACTCAGAGTGAGTGTTTCCCATAAAGGGTACTCGTTAGGTGAATGTAACTAGTTTTGGGGCCACTCAGTAAACAGGTCTCCAACATATGTATGTATACATATTTTGGCTCACTGATGATGTAATCAGTTGAAAGACCTGCCAAAAAGAACTCGCATAGATTCACTTCAGTTCCAAACAGAATTTCGTATGTGTGTGTGTGTGAGTAAAAGACGTAAACAAAGCACAACATAAATGGAAAAGAAAGCATAAAATCAAAAAATTCGCTTAAGTGAAGTGGATGATATGTAAATTTAAGAAAAACCATAACAAGCACTACCTAAAAGGTATCCTACTAAAATTAGGTACACAAGTACTCTGACAAGCTTTTATTCAACACCTAAAGTTTCAGAGAGATAGGTTAATTCAGACAGCGGATATTTACGAACTCGCAAAACTGGGTTATATGAGCACACTTTAAGGATATATTTAGGAAGTTTGGTACTCAAATTTTCCACTTGTATTCTAAAAGTTTCATAAGAATGGGATAATAATGATTAAATTTAGGCATAATCCACATTTAAGTAATATTATTACAATTTCAATTAAACGAAATATTTTATTTACCCTAAAAATCTTTTAGTGTTTCTGACATTTTTTTTTGGGATTTTTGTGTTACAGAGTTTACCTTATATCCAGTTCTACGACTTTGAAGAAGGCTATGAATATTATTATAATTTATATCACAATTTTTAAATTAGCGTCATGAAATGTTCTGAACTTTTAGGATAATCTTTGTAGCTGCCTTTTAAATAGTATTTTAGAATTCCGTATTTAAAAAACAAACATTTTTAAGTCTTGTAAATATTATAGATTTTTTTCTTTTATTGGTATTATTTATATATGTATATAAACAATATTAAGTATAGGAAATATACGCAATTTGCTGGGATTAAGTCCCTAATGTGGAGACCTATAAGCATAGTTGATATATCCTTGAAACAGATATTAAATTTGGAATTTTTTCAATAATATCTAGACTCACTATAAGGGATACTGAATAGTTAATATGCCCTTGGCAAGGGTATAATCTGAATGAGTTTGAAAAATGTCAGCCAATATGGCAGACGCAAGCACACGGCCCCGATACCTAGGAAGCCACTCGGGAAAGGGGTCTGAGAGGGGGTTGCTCTACAAGTGGTTGTAGGGGATTCTGTCTATTTGATTAATTGAGGCCGTGACGCTGATCGTTGATCGGGTGAAGTGTAATCTTATTGCCGCTTGGCCATTTAAAAGCCAGCCAGAGAGCAAGTGTCGTTGTAATTGTGCTTGGGAACACACTTGAAACCAGAGGTGCGGGAGGGAACGGGGGATTCGCATTTAATCGCTTATCTGAAAAAATGAAACCAAATGATGTGTTTGAGTTTAGCAAATGTGTCATATATCTCATTTTTACAGGCCGCTGTAAAACTCAATTAGCGCTTCCAAATCCGAGCAAGACGTGAGTCAACACAGAGATCAGCTAGGGAGAGACGGGAAGAGACGGGAAGAGATGTCTTCGTCGGGCACCGATAGCACCAAGCTGGGCGATGTGGGTCTCATTGAGGTGCAGCTGGACAGCCTGGACTCGAGTCATAATTTTGCCAGCACAAACGGCACACCGAGGACCAAGGCGCTGCCGGCGGAGCAGCGTCAGCAGCAAAAGAATGTCTTCAAATCGAAGGTGTTCATTATAGCCGTTACTTTCTCATCGGTGCTGATGATAGCCATGTGCATTGGCTTCCTGGTGCACTATGAGTTTGCCGGCGATGTTAGCGATATGGAGACAGTCGCCTACTGGCACGTCTCGCTGCCCAAGGAGCAGCAGGAATGGTACGATCGGGGCATCCATGAGCTCAAGCTGGCCCTCAATCGTGACCTGAATCGCCGGCGTGCCAAAAATGTCATCCTGTTTGTGGGCGATGGCATGGGTCCCAATACGGTGACGGCGTCGCGCATCTATGGCTACAAGGAGGAGGGTCTGCTCAGCTGGGAGCGTTTCCCGCACATGGGTCTGCTCAAGACGTACTGTGCCAATAAGCAGGTGCCCGATTCCTTTTCCACGGCCACGGCGCTCTTTGGCGGCGTCAAGGTCAACTATGAGACGGGCGGCGTGGATGCCAATGTGCCGCTGGGCAACTGCAGCGCCTCCCTGAAGGAAACGCATCACGTCCAGAACATCTTCAACTGGGCTCAGGTCGATGGCATGCGCACGGGTTTTGTGACCACGACCCGGGTCACGCATGCCACGCCCGCTGCCCTCTACGCCCATGTCGCCGATAGACGTTGGGAATGCGAGTCTCAAATGCCGACGGAGTCACAGCAGCAGGGTTGCCTCGACATAGCCCGACAGCTGGTGGAGCAGCCCACAGGACGTCAGATCAATGTGGGTAGCAGTAGAACCTATATATATGTATATATATACATATATATCGGGGATAGCAACCCTGGGAAATCCATATTTCATCAGAATAGTCTAAGAACTATATTTTATTTGTATATTTTCTAACAGTGTATCTGAAATGCCATTCACCTTATAGGTCATCATGGGTGGAGGTCGTCAAATGCTGGTCTCGAATGTCAGCGGCACGGAGAGCGATCCGCTGGACACGTGGGCGGGTCATGCCGCCGACGGACGCAATCTCATCAAGAAGTGGGCGCAGATTAAGGCAGAACAGGGCGTTACGCATGCTGTGGTCCAAAACAATGCCGAACTGAGGAATCTCGATGCCCAAAACGTTGACTATGTGATGGGCATATTCGCCAACGGGCATCTCAAGTACGATCACGAGCGGGATGCCAGCGATGCCGGCATGCCATCCCTTACCAACATGACCCTCAAGGCGCTCGAGGTGCTGGGCAACAGTGATAAAGGCTATCTGCTCGTCGTCGAGGCGGGCATGATCGACCAGGCCCATCATCGCGGCAATGCGCGCAAGGCGCTCAGCGAGGTCCTGGCCCTCAACGAGGCTGTCCAAGCGGTCCAAGCTTATCTCAAGGCCAAGTGAGTGTTCATATCATAAAATGAAACTAGACGGAATCGTTACATTCGATTATTCCCACGACTTCAAACTGCCATAACTCAACCGATTTTTAACCCCGAGGCCATTTTGGTCATGGTGTGTCATCTATATTATTTCTATATTTAAATTTGCAATTCTGCGACACTATAGTTATGTCAACACTTATTCAGGGATCAGCTGGACGAGACGTTGCTGATTGTGACCGCTGACCATGCGCACAGTCTCACCATCAATGGCCATCCGGATCGCGGTGCTGATATTTTGGGTCTGGCCGGCAATTCAAAGACGGAGCAGACGCCGTACACAACGCTCACATACGGCACCAGCTACAAGGGCTTCCAGGTGGATCCGGAGCAGCTGCAGCGACAGAATCCGGCGCTCAGTGACACCACAGATTGGGAGTACACACAGCAGGCGGCCATCAATACCGATGAGAATCTGCACGGTGGCTCCGATGTGACAATACACGCACGTGGTATGTTATATATAATTACTAAAGCAAATAGTCACCTTTAATAGGCTTTTGACCTGTTGCAGGTGCCATGTCCTATTTGTTCCACGGTGTGCATGAGCAAAGTTATGTGGCGCACGTTATTTCCTATGCGCTGCGAATTGGTCGCTTTCGTGATAGCACAATCGCCGAATCCCTGGCCGAGCTGATGCCTTTGTAGATTTAAGCTAGGCTTATAATTTTTTTTTTTATATATTACATATTGTGATAAGCTGTTTTTGTTTTCTAGTACTAAGCGCTAATAAAATGCTGATGAATGTTACAAATATTCAAAGCGGGCCGCTAACTTTTTTGCTTAGAGCTGCCACTTGGCACACAGCGCTGCCAGACCTTGTGCAGATTTTGTATTTTATCTGCAGTCAGTAAGTTTTGTATACATTAAGTCATGATACTAGCGTTGCATATTTTCTATATCTTGACTAATAAACTTTCCTTGATAATTTACAATAATTAAGCGATTTATTGTTGATTGTCAACATACACTTCTAAGTATCGATAATTTAAACACATCGCATTTACAAAAACTATCGGAGTGTTAGTAACCTATCGATATGACTAACATAGCGATGCTCAAAGCTATCATTGCAAAACAGAAAGTTGGAAGAGGTTCTTTTGTACAAGCAGCAATTAAATACAAAAAACTACACATCGATTCTAATAAACAATTAAATATTAGCCGCGTTTTCACCGACGTTTGGTGCTGAGTTATTTTGTTTTTTTTTTACTTTTGTGTTAAAGTGGTTTGGCAAATTATACGTTTTGTTGTTAATAAAAAAAAAAAAACATTGAAAACAAAAAAACATTTAACATTAAACATTAAACAATTTTGTTGTTAATTGATTAATAACCGGGTCAGTGAAAACAAACGATAAAATGGCGTTAAAAGTGTTGGTTGGCCAGAGTAAGTGATTACAATTACCCATTAATGGAAATTGGAACTTATTTCCACAACGATTCTGCGTTGTGACTAACATACAAACACACACACTCACATAGGGAAGACAAGGTTGTGATAAACATGACGCCCCACACTAACACTTATGCATGACGAACGTATTTAACCGTGCTTTAATTATTGTATATACGTACATACATATATGGATATATATATGCTGTTGGTATTCATTGATATGCACAAAAAATCCGCAATTTGCATACCCTTATCAAACGAGAGCGCCACCACCGCACCACCGCACCACCCCACCTCCAAAGCCGCAAACAGCGCACATCGATTTTTCCAAAAACACACACTACGGTTACGACGATATCTCTGCCCACCCACTCAATACGCCCACCGCATACGCGCAGGCAGGAGCTGTGCCTGTGTGAGTGTATGTGTATGTGTGGGTGTTGTCCTGCTGGGTTGCGGTGGGCGGTGGGGGGTTGCGTGACCTTTGACGCAGGATAAAAGCATTTGCAACGCCCCAGCGTCTTTTCTGACAAACCGCACGTTGCATATCCTTTTCAATTGCGTCTGTCGTTCGATATGTAAATGCCGATTACTATAAATAGTCGTTGATTAAAAAGTCATACGCGTATTAAGTCAATCGTCAATCAGGCAATGCAATTCCGCTAAATGGCTTAAAATTATGCACTCTTTCTGCTGCTATCACATTTGCTGTTATTGCTGTGGTTTGCTGGTTTGTTGGTTTGCGTTGAGTCATCGATGCGAAATGTCAGAAGGCTTTACTTATGACTAATAGTTTTCGCCTACATATATGTACATTTTAACTATACTTGATATAAATAGGGCGCAAGTTTTCGAATATTTATAGCATTTTTTACGATTTAACTTTAATCGAACGACTGAATAAGCTAATTAAGTAAAGTCCTTGAATATTATTCAGCTAGTTAGTTGAGGTTGCATTTTACTTCGAACGCTGATTAAGTGCGTCATTTTGGCTACTTAAGAGCTAGTTTTAGCTTTGTTAAAATCTATATGCTGGGGAATTATTCAATATCCTATGAGACGTACATTTATTTGCTTTTAATTCATTCTCAAAGGAACGAAATAAATTATATTGCCAACTTAATTTATGATTCATTTGCTTACCAAAAACCGGCCAACTGAAGTTATTGCTTTCAATACTCTACAACTGTGGTAGTAAAAAATCAAAAAAGAGCGCACTAGTTGAGAGTGATTGACCAGGACATTCATTCACTTTTATTTAACTGCATTCATCAATAGATAGACACACACACACACACACACATACACATACAACCACACGCTGCGCTCTTTATGCAATTGAGGAGTTTATTCTCCAATTGGCCACATACTGTGTTGCATTGAATGTTGAATAACTTTTTTGTTTATTGTCCGATGAATTGAAAAAATATGAAATAATGAAATTCGTAGTATTTTAATATGTCATAACTACAAAAATAAATATACACGAGAATAAACATACCAAATGTATTGTCTCTAGCTATAATACGAGAACTTTGATTGCAAATATGAAGTCTCCTCTCATATGCATACGGAGGGGTGGACAGACGGACATGGCTAGATAGACGCGGCTGTCGATAGTGATCAAGTGATCAATAAATATGAATATGAACATGCATTTTGAAAGGACTTCGGGGTCCTGATAACGATTTCAACTTATTCGTTTCAAGTTAATCAGAAAACCATTTTCAGTTATGTACCGTGTTCTATGCTTAACCAATTTTTGCTGTCATTTTGTTGGCTTTCTTTTCGGGTCGACCATTGATAGTTGTCAGCACTGCTACACACACACACACACATATGTATAGACAAATTTTTGAAAATTTTCATTCATTGCTTTTGCTTTTCCTTTCCTTTAGAGATTATGAACGAGGTGGTGAAGTACAAGCCGCCGCCACCAAAGAAGGCGGGAGCTGCTGCTCCTCCGAAGGCAGCCGGCGCCGGTGGCATTGAATGGCGTGTGCTTGTCGTCGATAAGCTGGGCATGCGCATGGTCTCTGCCTGCACCAAGATGCATGAGATTAGTGCCGAGGGCATAACATGTAAGTTCGAAGTTCAAACGTTTAACGACAACCAGCGACTAATTGTGACTTTTGCCGCCGCTCCGCTAGTGGTGGAGGATATCAACAAGAAGCGCGAGCCGCTGCCCACAATGGATGCCATCTATTTGATAACGCCCTCGGATGAGTCCGTGCGCGCCCTGATCCGCGACTTTGAGAATCCGGCGCGTCCCATGTACCGTTATGCGCACGTCTTCTTTACCGAGGGTATGTGACAGCCGTTTGGCCAGACTTTCAAATAATTAAATAAATAATTTCAAAATATGTATAATACTTGTATGTTTACCGTTTACCGTTTATCGTTTATGATAATGATATTTTATTGTTTAGTATTCTATTGTAACTATGATTTCTATAATTTCTATACTTATATTCGATTTCGATTATTTTTTCATTTTTCCATGAAACCCGTACTGAATATTTCCAAACACCCGCACCTATGCATATGTCTGTATACCTCTGTATACTATCCATGACTAAATATGTTTCGAATATATATATATATATATATATGTATACCGTGTAGCGATACCGCCCCGCATATTTGAAATGCTGCAATCGCACAAAGACATTTGTCGACGCTATGTGCGCACCTGCAAAGAGATCAATATTGCCTTTTTGGCCTATGAAGCGCAGGTATATTTAGTTAATCATACATCTTCCTTACCCATCCCTCCTCTAAACCATTCCTCCATTCCTCACACTCGCCACTCTCCACTTGCTACTCATTATTTGTTTGTGTTGGCAACACTCGTTACTCAACATTTTGTTAACCACTAATGATTGCATTATTAAACTTGTGCTGTTAAATCGTTTCGACACAACTTATCTTTATCTCAGTGATGTCCTTTCAAGCGTTTCGGCTTTAAATGCTTCCACAACTTACTTCAACTGGGTGCAACAACAACAACAACAACCACAACAATAACTGACAAATCAATATCAATTATCATTTAATGCTTTCTCATCATTGTCATGTGTCCTGTCAATTCATTTGATTTTCGATTTTACGCTTTTGTTTTTGTCGACTACACACTTGCTCATTTTCTTATTATATGGCTTTCTTTTTACTCTTATCCCCGAAAACTTTACCAAACTTAAACGCTCAATGAGTTTACTTTTCAGGGTTTAGTGTTAAGCACAGGGAAATATCAATTATCTCAAAAAAAAAAAAAAAAAAAAAAAAAAAAAATAGATAAAAAGTATTAAAAGCAAAAATTAAATACATACATACATACATACTCACAAACATAACAATTACATAATAAACTGTATACTATACATATTTTGTAGTTTAGAAACAAAAAAAAAAAAAAAAAAAATAAGAGAAAAAAAAAGGAAACGTTAAGCAAAATTTGATGTGCGTATAATTATAATTATAGTTTGCCCGGAGGAATTATTTAACGATGTGTGTAAATCGTGCGCTGCAAGAAAGATCAAAACTCTAAAGGAGATTAATATTGCATTTCTACCATATGAATGCCAGGTGCGCTAAACAAAATATTTCGTTATATTAAACGTTAAGCGTTAAAACGTGTACAAAATACAAAATACTCTACCCCACTCTCTCTCTCTCTCTCTCTCTCTCTCCCTCTCTTTCGTTGCTTAGACAATGCATTACAAGAGCTATATATCCAGAACCAAAACCAAACCCAAGTCTAAGCCCCAAAATTAAATATAAATAAAGCAACAAACAACATAACAAATCTCTTTCAACAGCTCTGTTGCTATCTCTTTCACAAATCGTTCTGTCGCTCTCTTTCTGTCATGTTGCATTTGTCTGAGGACAGCTTGGAACATCTTTCTAAGTGTTGTACAATTCTTAATAGCCTATGTCCATCTCTTTCTAACACACACACACACTCTCTGTCTGTCTATCTGTCATTGTCCATATATGTATGTATGTATAAATATATATATCTGTATATATGTATGTATGTGCTATATGTCTTGTACTTGTTGTTGTAAATACTGACACATCGACTTAAACTGGTGCCTGTCCTTAACCAAAAATGACTTTCCAACACTGTTGCTCTCAGGGTCACAGGGCTCTCTCTATCTCTCTCTCTCTCTCTCTCGCTCTCTCACTCACTCTAAACTATTCCGAGCGTGTCAACTGAACGCCTCTTAAACTGAATCTCCTTAAGTTTTGTTAAACTTCTTTTGTAGTGTTCAATTTAATGTATGTGAATTGTATACAGAAAAGCAAATCGTGCCTAACCTAACACTTAACACATGTGATCAATGTGAATATCAATCAATAAATAAGAAAAATATAAAACTCACCCAATCACCATAATAATATCAACCCATCAATTAAATAAAAATTCCACAAAATAGAAATAAAGTAAAAGAAACGCTACTCGCTGACCCAGACACAAAGTGACCAGGCACGTTTAAGCGACACGCTCGTTCGTGTCGCTTACTCGTTATTCGTCATGTTGTGATGCGGCGAGTACAACTCCAGGGCTCAAAACAAAATACACACTTACAATTAAGAAACACAACAAATACTTAACTGTTTAATATATCATATGTATAACCTATAAATGTGATTATTGTCAATTGGTTTCCAGTTCTATCGCCTTCTCTATGTAAATATGTATTTCATTAACACACACACACACACACACTTGCATACTAATACACGCCACTCACTCTCGCTACAATAACAGACACGCTCATTTATCTACATACATACATATGTAACTCTCTGCATGCTGAGCGCTGCATGTCGCTCTCTTTCGCATTCTCTTAAGCTTCCTCTTGTAACTGTACGCATTCATCTTCGATCCTTGCATCTCAACAGCACGGCAAGCAAATTAATGTGGCTCAAAGCCTTTTAGCTCTCCTTAAGTCTTCATCAGAAAATTCTAACTTTTGATCATCAAATCGGAATCGGAAACTAAATACATCAATTGCTTAAAAATAGATCGCTTCGGTTTTAAGGATGATTCTAGTCGTATCATCGTTGATCCATAAAATTAAAATTTTAATTGTATTATATAAATTTTGTACAAAATTTTACAACTCCTAAAAAATATGTATCAAATAATATTTTAAAGATAGTAAACATAGAAAAGTAATCAACTTTTAGCTTTTTTAAGCAATCAATGATCGATAGATCTATAAAGTTATTTCCGATAGTTAACTAATCAGATTCAGAATTTCAATAGGAGTTGTTCCTATAGTCTAAATATTTGCTTCCTATGCTGTACACACACACACACACACACACACACACAACCATAAACAATTGTAGTATTACTTCAACGATAACCACATTGACACACACATTCGATACCAGTACCATTCGATACCACACATTCGATACATATCGAACAACAAGTTCGCCAATTAATAGAGAAATCCTTTCTGGTCGCTTGTCCTTTGGCCCGTCGGTCGGTTTCTATCATTCGCCGCAGGTCTTCTCGCTGGACTCGCCGGACACTTTTCAGTGCCTGTATTCGCCGGCATTCGCCTCGATACGCGGCAAGCACATCGAGCGAATTGCCGAGCAGATCGCCACGTTGTGCGCCACGTTAGGCGAATACCCGAATGTGCGCTACCGCAGCGACTGGGATCGCAACATCGATCTGGCTGCGTCGGTGCAGCAGAAACTGGATGCCTACAAGGCCGATGAGCCGACCATGGGCGAGGGCCCAGAGAAGGCGCGCTCCCAGTTGCTAATCCTCGATCGCGGCTTCGATTGCGTTTCGCCGCTGCTGCACGAGCTGACCCTCCAGGCGATGGCCTATGATCTGCTGCCCATTGTGAACGATGTGTACCGCTATTGTCCGGGCCCCAATCAGCCGGACAAGGAGGTGCTGCTCGACGAGAACGACGATCTGTGGGTGGAGCTGCGTCACGAGCATATTGCCGTCGTCTCCACACAGGTCACACAGAATCTGAAGAAGTTTACCGATTCCAAGCGCATGAGTTCCAGTAAGTTCAATTCTAGCTACTACTTGTCGGATGTACTTTGAGTTCCAGGGGGTTTTATCTACAAGAATTTTTACCCATTTTGCTCTGGATATTTGTCTATATCTCAGATTATGTATATATAATAATTTATTTAGGCCACACCAAACTTTTTTTCAGTAACTTTGTAATACAATATTTGCATCTGTTGAGGAAATAGAGTTTTAATAAATTGTAGTTAGTCATTCGAAAATTGTGACTATTACAATTGGGTTAAGAGGGGTATTATTATTATTAGTTGTGCATTTTGTGACTATATTTGTCATTATTCCCGCAGCTGACAAGTCGTCGATGCGCGATCTCTCGCAGATGATCAAGAAGATGCCACAGTATCAGAAGGAGCTGTCCAAGTACTCCACCCATTTGCATCTGGCCGAGGACTGCATGAAATCGTATCAGAACTATGTGGACAAGCTGTGCCGTGTCGAGCAGGATCTGGCCATGGGCACCGATGCCGAGGGCGAGAAGATCAAGGATCATATGCGCAACATTGTGCCCATATTGCTAGATGCGGTACGTAATACGCAATTATCAATCACCAAACTATAGGAAATGCCAACTAACATTGTTTGATTTTAGAATGTGTCCAACTACGATAAGGTGCGCATCATTTCGCTCTATGTGATGATTAAGAACGGCATCTCCGAGGAGAACCTGACCAAGCTGTTTACACACGCACAGCTGTCCACCAAGGATCAGGACATGGTGCGCAATCTCAGCTTTCTGGGCATCAATGTCATTGCCGATGTGAGTATAAATAACAAAGGTATCCAATCCAACCAAAAGCTAATCCTAATATATGAATTATATAGTCACGCAAGAAGATCTATTCGGTGCCACGCAAGGAGCGCATCACTGAGAGTACGTATCAGATGTCACGCTGGACGCCCGTCATCAAGGACGTTATGGAGGATTGCATCGAGGATAAGTTGGATCAGCGTCATTTTCCGTTCCTCGAGGGACGCGCCCAGAACACCAATTATCATGCACCGACTAGCGCTCGCTATGGCCACTGGCACAAGGATAAGGCACAGACGCAGGTGAAGAATGTGCCACGCCTCATCATTTTCGTTGTGGGCGGCGTGAGCATGTCGGAAATGCGTTGCGCCTACGAGGTGACAAACTCGGTGCGCAACTGGGAGGTCCTTGTTGGCTCCTCGCATATTCTCTCACCCGAAATCTTTCTCAGCGATTTGGGCAGTCTCTCCAAGGAGGACTAAGCACACATCGACACCCAAATAAATATAAAATACTAAAATCAAAGCATACAACATAAAAACACACACACACACACACACACAACTATGCTTATTTACATCTAGCCAAACTGAAATTTGTTATTCGATATATAAACATATATATAAATATATATATATATATGTATTTGTTTGTCCAGTCCTTAGTTTCTTCAAATTGTTCAAGCATATATAGGATACAGACGATCTGTTCCAGTAGATTGCATATGTGTAAACATAGATACATACATTATGTGCACCTCTTGACTAACTAACCCACAAGTCGAAAGAGCAATACACCCCCAAAATATATACCATATACTATATACTATTATATATGCAGTCCAATATCTAATGGAAAATCGTTTACTTACATTCACATATGTATAACACCCTATTACCACTTTATATACTCCGAGTTGTATAACGAAATTATATTCTATTGCATAATGTGAAAAAACATGATACACGAAACACACACAGACGCATCTATGTACCAATGAAATGATACATAGCATACATATATATATATATACATGCATATATGCATATACAAAACATATATACACATATATATTTTTCAAACTATGTAATTTCTGTGTGTAAACGACGTTTGTTAATTTATAATAGTTCAATGATATAAACAAAGACGAAACCAACAATTATATACAGCATACAGTACGATTAATACAGCTTTATCTACTCTTGAAAGGAAATAGAACAGTTCGTTGTTAACATATGTATGTACATCACAGTTGATAATTAGTCAAATGTAGCAATGCTAAATGCAAATTCAGTTAGAAAATACCAGAGCTGTACATTGCATCTAGGCAGGGGCTACGGTCCTGTTGGCAGGCACTGCCGTGGATCTGCTTGTATGCTTTGTAACGGTCTAAAGACCCCATAACAAATCCCATATAGCCGGAAAAATGTTAAGCAAGTTAACGAGTCACTTAGCCGACTCACCCGATGTTATTCGCAGGTATCGAAATCATAATGCACCAATTTATCGATTTATCGAAATGTAATTACAATTAGCTCTTTATTCCATTGAATCTAGCACCATAATGTATAACCACAAATGCACTGACAGTTAACAGAAGCACGTACCCACACACAGACAGACACTCACACACACCCACACACACACACACACACACTGATAGACAGACAGACACAGTTGACACTTGGATTAGAGCTCAGATACAACGCAAAGCGGTTCGCTTTGGTGAAACGTGTGATTTGAATTTTGTAACGGCAATTAAACCGGCAATCGCATAACGGTATAAGCTTAAACGAATAGAAACAAACAACAACATTGAAAAGCAATATTTAAATCTGCAGCTAAACATAAAAATTTACACAATTTATTATTAGTATATATTAATACTTGTATGATCTAATAGTCTTTCAATTGAAACCAATTTTGTGCGCCTTCCACAAGTTAAGAACTCAACGCAACTACGTGTATTCCAAATCAAATGCAAAAAACAAAAACAAAAAATAAATCAATAAAAGAAATAGTTTTAGAACTGCAAGAAGCTTTAAAGAACAGAAACCCATATACATGCATAATTATAGAAAAGAATGAAGGCAATGTTAAACGATAACTATTTATACAATACATATGCATATATATTTATATTTATATATATACATATTATATAATACTAATACAAAGCTATATATATATATATATATATATATATATATATATACACATACATTATACCTATATATTTAATCCTACGAATGCTTCATAAGTGAACGCATTCTAATTGGCATAGTAGTGAAAAATTGCATTTACCATAGTCATACTACAATAGATCAATACTACCCGTAGTAGTATAGTGCAAATATATACTATATCTATGTGTTTTTGTATGTGAATGCAATTGAAATCCAATCGCATTTTATTTGGTGAATATCAAAAAATATTTATCATACATACAGACTTACAATAAATGTATATCTGTTTTTAAAGTATTATGTGTTACTAGTAATTCTCTCTCTTCTTCTATCTATTAATACTAATACTTACAAGAACATTTGTTACGCATAATACGCAAAAAATAATACACTTTTTGAATTTTTTATACATATATACATACATATATGTATTTATATATATATATGTATATCTAGATATATCATTGTTATATTGTTTGTGTATTTATATATTTTATTTATTAGCAATTTTGCTATAACACATTTGAATAACTAAAGTTCTTCACTTAAATCAAAAAACAATTTTAATAATAATGTTGAAAAACCCATGTTCTAAAAACGTAGCTAAGTAAGTTTAAACCAAAACTTTCTCTAAACAAAATATTTAATACTTATATAAAACCAATATTTACAACTAATTACAAAATGTATGCATTAGTTCTAGAGGTCGCCTTACCCAATTTCAGCACACACACACAGACACTCAACCACACACGCACACTCCAATTCAAGATAATGCGTTTCGATCAAATTGTTCAACACTTGAACTCCGATACGCACAAAATCGATAGCTTGTGAAAGAAAGAAAGAGAGAGAGAGGAGAGCGAGCGATTACTCTCACGCACACGCGCATGCGCACAAATGGCGAGCACGCAAACACACAGGCAGGTGGCGCACCACACACGAAGATCAGTCACCCACCCCACCAACCAAGGGGGCGACGGTGGCCAATTCGCGCCCAGTCTCAGCAACATCGAGCAAAGGATCACACTGGCGAATTGCGCGCCGGCGCTGCGTGCGTGAGCGCGCGCTCTCCATTGTGCGCATGCGTGCGTGCGTGAGTGACAGTGTTGGTAATGGTGTGTTGTCGATCGGGCAAGGCGGCGATTATTATTCGGAATTCACGTTTAAATGTTTATTGCTTGTGAAAACAAAAATAATGCAAATTATTGAATGTTAGCTAGATGAAGAAATGGATCGTAGATTAGTAGAATGTTTCTGGCCGTATAGACCGGCCGTTTATATTTAATGTCTAGCCCTTAAGCCAGTATTCTATACATACATACATATAACCCAACCTGAACTGGGTCAACTGTCGCTCAATGTTCAACCTAATCTCGAATGTTCAACGATATTCCGAGATGGGATGGGATATCGATGGAAGGACATTTGGCTTTATCGTACATTGGCCAGCATCAACAAATATAATTATACTATGTATTTCTAAAATTATCAACTAAAGAAAAATGCAAAAAACAACCGTATACAACACATACATACATATATGTATATGTATTCAAGAATTAAGAAAACATAAAATTAGTTTAAACAATTTCATAATTCTTATCATCTAGCAATGAAAGTCGTTTTTTTAGCCTAATTGACAGTAAATTAAATGAATTATTATATTAAAATTTAAAGATTTTTGGAAATTTACATAGAAGCCATTAAATTAAAGCTAACAAATTTATACATACACATTTTAAAAGATTATACGAGAAGACAAAAAAAAATCAATTTAATTATAAATTCCACTCAAGGAATACTTATACAAGCATAAATACTTAAGGATTGCTGTCAATTTCTTAAACATTATTAACAATTAAAACAAAAATTACTTATCTAGTAGCGAAAACAGAAACGGGAGATACGGAAACCAGAACGAAAATCAAATCACAAGCTTTACCAGGCGACCGCTTAAGTATGACCATAAGATAAACAATTAAAGAAAATTACATAAATAGTTACAAATAGCAATGACACCTGCAAAAGAGTTAGCGATTACATAAACTATACTATATTATATAGATTACATATATAATAATATTAGCACATGTTTTAAATGAATATACCTTATACTGTAACTAACACAGCCACAGGGTGCCTGGTCACGCCGTGCCACCCTGTAATTAATGCAATTCCACCACAAACGAAGTTTGACAGAGAACAACAATAAACCCGAAAAAAATGTTAACGTGTGTCACGCTTCAAATTACAGTGTAATTACTTAACTTGATTAGAAAGGAATTATAACAGTGAAACAAATAAAAGTCATCTTTGCCTTGCAAAGTTAAATCAAAAAACTCAACTGTCCAATTATTTATTTATACTTTGAAAATCCTTCTCCCCAGGTCATAATCTATTTTTTATCAGAATACCATCTAGGAATTTTCAAGTTTGCTCTGAAGTTAGTTATTTGAAATATTTTGGAACTTATACTTACGTCCATGCGTTATTCGTGCTAAAGCTCTGATCTCTAGATTAACTCGACGTTTTACTAAAGAATTGTATTTTTCTGGGAATTATTTAAAACCAAAATAATAAATTACAGTTGTTTAATTCGTTTTAATTTTCAACTTTATTATTTGCATTTGCTTTAAATAACATTAGTTTAATGCACACAATTTGTGTATTTATAATTTGTATGCTGATTTTTGTTGCTTAAATGTAATTGTATAATTAAAATGTATAATTGGTTTCACTTGTATGCATATAGTATATATAAATATACAAATATACAAATATATATATAAATATATATAAATAATATAAAAAATTAATTTAAATAGTTTTAGGTTTTTTTCATGCCAGAAACATTAAGTGTAAATATTGCTAGAAGTATGTAAGTATGTATGTATGTTTATATATATAATTGTATATGTATATAAAAGGGGGGGGCGAAAACACACATTTTTATTCTATTAATGATTATTTGCACTTCCTACGTGTATATTTTGGAAAAAATTGTGAATTTAAAGCGTTTCATTTATTATCAATATTTGTATGATTATTATCATATAATTTATAACAATTGTTGAAATATTTACAATTACACGCACAGAGAATTAATTGGTTTTGGGATGTGTGCTCTACGTTCTATATATTCTATATGATCTATATGTTCTTTGCGTCTCTCTCTATCTCAAGTAAAGTTGAACTTTAACAACAATATATATATATATGTACAAAGATATATATATAAATATATATTTAGCACAGCTGGAAACGTGACTGTCCTAAATTGTGTATGACTGTATAACGGTTTAACTGTATGACTGTATGACAGTTGAGGCTGCTTTCTCACTTAAACGTATAACTCACTCTCTCTATCGTTTAGCTTTAATTACAAATATATATATATATATGTATGTATGTATGTATATTGGCTAGTGTGCGGGCATTGTGTGTGTGTGTGTGTGTATCTAATGCATAAGCTATATACTTATATATAACTTTACACTTTATGTCTATGCGTTTCTAGGGGGACCAGTCGGAAGTGTTATACTAAACACTTCATATCAGTTTGCAAAAAAAATATATTAAAACAAAATCAAAACACGCACACACGCATTAATCATTTACAACTCTGCCTAATGATCAACACATATATAATAATACAAATTGAGTTACAGTATTTTCATTAAGACAGTACTACACCGAATTCGGAATACGCTTTGTAGCGATATACATATATGTCTATCTGTTCCATTCTAACGTTCAGTACTGCTCCTGCTGCTGCATCGCTCCATCTCGCTCTTAAACGCTGAATTGCTTAATTGCTGACATCGGCTGACTTCGGCTCGCTTTGTTCGCTCAGTAGGGACGTCCATTAGTCGTATTGCCGTAGTAGGACGGGCGATCGGGCAGCTTTGGTGGCGCATTCATGCCCGGTCGGCTGTGAAGAGTATAAATTGCATAAATGAGTCAAAGAAAGTGCTCAGAGGTAGAGGTGTCCACTTGAAATCTAAGTACTTAAAGCAAATTCGCATGTGTAAGAGAGACAGTTAGTACAAGTACAAGCAAAAGTTGAAGAGTTATTATATATACATACATAGTAATGAATTAGAAAGTCAACTCACCGGCAGGACAGCAAAACTTATGTTAGTTGATTGCTCGTTAAGCGTACTGGTTTAAGAGAATGATCAAAAGCGAAACCAACACCAAAAACAACGAATTAGCAGTTGAAGTTTGAATAGGAAATGTTAACTGGACACAAGACAAAAGAGACAACGCGCAGCCTGATTTCACTCTCAAATGGCTCTTTCCAATTGGACTTCTTTGATGGTAATGGCAGAGCAAATGATTAACAGCGCTGTAGCTTTCTACATATGGGAGCACAATGCTGGGCGAATGATTAACAGCAGCCGCTAACATTCTGTTCTTCAGAGTAGCTCCTTCCAACTGGATCTCTTTTGTGTTGGTTGGGAAAGCAGTGCAAGGCAAACGGTTAACAGCAGTCGGCGCTGTTAGCTAACAGTGTGGGTAAGCATTCTGTAGTAAAAACAATAAAGCAGCTGTTTGTTCTTTTTTTTTTTGGAATTTTTTTTTTAAATATTTTTTTTTATATATATATATATATACTTTGTTTTTATTTATAACATTGTAGTTACCCCTCGTCTCACATTTTGCATTCATATGTGCTGCTGTCTTTCATATATAAGTTTGTATGTATTCGTGACATGCGCTTTGCATATTAACTTAATACTCTGGGGTTTGTATTAATTTTGGTTTCATCTAGACTTGCAGCAACTTTTCTTAACTTTCAATTCAATAAACAGCAATTGATCGTGACTACACTTGGTTGGGATGTTCTAGAGGGTTCTTCTTTCCAAAATGTATGTATGGGTACATAATAAATATATATGTAAGTATTTATTTATATATGTATGTATGTATGTATGCCTGTCAGTATGTATGTTGGTATGTGTATGAAGTGTCTTGTGTGTCTGTGTGCGTGTGTGTGTGTGTGTGTGTGTGTGTGTGTGTGCACTATACTTAAACAAACACATAGAGGAGCTAAATACTTGTGACATTTCTATGTATAGGATATATATTTATATATATATATATATATTACCATTATCATAACTCGAGAAGATGATGGAAAAATTGGTAACTTTCTTGGTTAGAATCGTTTATCGATTTAATTATCGGTTATCTGTGGTTCTTTCGTTTTACATTTACCGTTAACTGCCGCGTAGAGGCGTGCGTCTGTCGTCGATTGACTTCAAATCGATTAATCGATAACTATGAAATCGCGAGAGGCGCGCACTTTTACCCGGTAAGTAACTCATATATAGGACATACATATAATAAATACACATACACATACTTACGAATATGTGTGCATGATATACATATATATATATATATATTTATAAATATATATGAAAACAATGATCAAAATCATTTATAACGATATATCATTATTATCATTATTATTGAAAGCTGTACTTTTCACGGTCTTAACTTTTTGCTATTGCTTTCTCTTTCTTGCCTTCAGGCGTGCACAGCTCGTACATAACTACAATAACAAGGACGAAAATACATAAAGGAAATGCATACAAATAAGATATCTTCGGAAAGCTTTTACACAGAGTTCGCGATGTCCTAAAGTACTCTGCTATGCACGCAGACTTCTAAAACTCTTTGAGAAACTGTGTGTGTGTGTGTATTTATTTTGAGTTCAGCATTTCAGCATTTCGAACTTAAAACAAGCAAAGATTCCAATTGAATTTGACATACACCAAAGGCTGAATATAAATATTGCCTGACGTAAGCTTTACTTTCGCGGTATCAACTGTTTAACAGCTGTATCTGTATGTGTATGTGTATGTGTATGTATGCACCTAACAGCTGTTAAGTGTATTAGATCGCTTTCAAATGGAAATAAATATCTTTCATGTTGGTTTCTTGTTTGTATGTTACAATAAACAAACTAAATATGTAGTTTACTTTTGTCTACATTTTGAATTTATTTTACTTAGGTTTTTTTTGTGCTTACTTAATATACATTTACAGATATAATATGAATACACATACATACATACATACATACACATATAATAAATATCGTATAATTTCATTAATCTTCACTAACTCTAATAATCCCTTTCACTTTCACTTTCTCTATATGCATATACTCATCTATGTATATGTATGTATGTATGTATGTGTGCATCCTGTATAAATACAATTTTAGCGCTTTCAATTGCCAGCACTTTATATACTTATGTATAGTTCATATATATATATATATATATATATATATATATTTTAAATTTCATTTTTATTATTTCTGGTAATTGTTTTCTTTTTTGTTTTATAGTTGCAGCAGCATTAACAAATACATATACATATATATAATATAAGGTGGCATTAAATACTACACAAAAACACATTAGCAACAATTACAATTCTGCATTTAAGCGATTCGCATTATGCAAATCTTCTTCTAAATAAGAGAGACTATGTATGTGTGTATGTATGTATAGGTTTATGTTTTGTTAAATTTCGCATTTGCTTCATCGTAAAATGTAATTAACAACTTTAAGTTAGGTTTTTTTTTTGCTTTCGATTTTTAAGAGACTCCTTTTCAATACAATATTTTTCAAAAGCAACACGAATATATTAGAGTGTATGTGTATGTGTATGTGTATGTGTGTGATGTATGTATGCGTGTTAGTTAACGTGATATCGATATGCATAAATATCGATAGCTTTATAGTGAAAGTGAAATCTATAAAATTCCTCAATATACTAGACGAAAATGTATCCAAAAAGTTTTGATACATACCCATAATACATATATGTATACTAGTTTTAATTTACTTTCACGATAGTGTTATCGATAGATATATATGCTTGAAAGCTTTAACGGAATGTTCTAACAAAAATGCATTTGGCATACTATAATAAAATCTATAAATATCAAGGCCGAGGCACTGTAACAAATTTGAGTTTACATAATATCAATTTTCAATTTTTTTCAATTGAGCCAATTAATAACTTATTACACAAAAAGACACAAAGAAAGAAGAACAAAGACAATGACAATGACAAAACAAGAAGAGATTTCTCTATATTTTTCAACGTTAAGCAATTTAGTTCCGACATACACACACAGGACACAGAAATTTATATATATCATTTATGACGTGAAACAAAAGCACAAGATGAGAGTTAATAAATAAAATAACAATGATGAGAGAGGGAAATTTTGGAAAAAATGAGAAGGAAGAGTAGGCGCAGGCTCAGGCGCAGACAGACGCAGAGCAACTGCTCTCACTCTCTCTCTCTCGCTTTCTGGTTCAATGCATTTGTGTGCGTGCGTGCGTGCGTGCGTTTGATCGTGCTTGCGCGTGCGTGTTTTTCTTGGTTGCTCTTGAAAGCTCGCTTGCTTGGCTTGCTCTCTTTATTTTTTTTTGCTTTGCTCTGCTGTTTTGCTTGCTTGCTTGAGCTTGCTTTACTTGAACCGTGTGGCAAAGACATTGGAGAGTTCATTGACGGCCGCCTGGCCCACAGCCTGATTCACTTGTCCACGCATGCTCTCCGGGATGTATCGATTGGCGCCCGCCTGCTGTGTTATCGCCCCGCCGACAGCTCCAGTGACGCGACTTGAAAGTTGTAAAAGTATTTTTGTACTGTTGTTGTTGTTTCTGATTTGGATTGCAATTATAAATTGCAAACAAAAAAAAAAAAAAACTAAACAATGTTCATGTTTTGTTTGCATGTTGTACATGAATATGGCGCTTGGCTATGTGATCAAGCAGTTATCGGAACGCTTGAAACCCCTTTTTATCGATTCGCTTGTTTCGCTGCTTCTGACACTGTGGTGTGTTTTGTGTGTAGGTGTGGTGAGTTTAGTTTTGTTTTTTTTAGGTAATTTAGTCAAACAAATCATGAGAAATAAATATCAATAGGAAATGAAAAGCGAAAGCAATCAACAACTAATAACAACAAAAGAAGGAAATACAAGAAAATACTTAATAAAGCAAAACAAAAACAGAGTAAATGCATAGTATATATGTATATAGTGTAAGCAATGATTAACACACACACACGGACACACAAACACAGGACAATAAACACATACATATAAAAAAGAGCACACATAATTATGAATGAATACAATCAATTAAGGCAAATACTCTTCAAATAAAACAAGAAGCTTTCACAGCACACTGCCCAACTTGCTGCGTTTTCCAACACTGTCTCGCTAAATTGATGTGATCGAAACAGTCTAACAGCAAAAAGAACCAAGTGGAGAAAACATAGACATGGACTGCTGAGAGCAAAGAGGAGTACGAGTATATCAAAACTCTGGTCACACCATCCCACCCACTGGCAACTGAAAGGAGGGTTGGGGGGGAATTGTACATAAAAGAGGAAGCACTCCAAACGGCCACAGTGCCAGCCAAAAATATGTAAATGTGTTATATGTCAGTCTGTTAATATAGGTGTATATAGTATCTCTATATATATATATTGTATTGCATGTAAATGTGTTCATATAATTTGTTTCAATGTCATTCTCATTTTCATTAAGCTACATATTTATTTAATTGTTTTTCTGTTACGTACACACACTGAACAATTATTAATTTGTTACTTTTTGCCCATTCAATATGTATAATTAATATAATGTATTATGTAGTGGAATTTTGCTGCTTTTTGTTCGTTAATGCGTAGCTCATAAATATATATATATGTATATAATCTTTTCTTTTTCTTTTTCTTTTTTTTGTTGGTTTTATGCTTTAGTTTTTTATTTAACGACAACAACAACAACACAAAAAAAGGTACTTTAGTTAACTTAAGCATATTTTTTTATATTCCTTTTTGTTTTTCATTTACTTTCCATATCGTCGTATGTTAATTAATATGTATGTATATATATGTATGTATGCAAATATGTTATTTAGCATTTACAGAACACTTTGCAATCGCTCCGTCAACAGGGTTAAAAATAACTCAAAGCTCAAGCTCAGCATTGGCGCGTCGTTCTCAAGGATATTCTCTTAGATACTCATATATATATATTTATATTTTTTTTTCTTTAGCAATAAAAACTAACAAACTATGAATCTAAAGATTAGAGCGGTTACAGTTCTGATATAATGTTCTCATATCGTGATAAATGTATAAATATTTATACTTTCTGCTGTGCTTTCATCATAAGTTGTGTGTTTCCCATTTAGTATATATATATATGTATATATATATATTACTAATAATAATAATATCAATAATTATAATTATAATCGAACGCATCAGATATTGTATGTATATATCGAGTACATTATGGAGTTATTTAAATATTTCTTAAACATGTAACGCATTTTTGCATAGTTTTCTAGACGACGTCGTTGTAGTTGTTGCATTTTACTGAGCGAGCTTTTGAGTGGGTGTCTCTGTGACAGTTACTAAGAGAGCGAGAGCGAGAGCGTAAGCCTGCTTTTGAGTTGATCAGTTTTAAGAGAATCGGTTCGATTGCGTGATTGATGGTTGCTTTTGGTTGAGTTCAATTGAGTTGAGTTGATTGAGTTGAGTTCAGTTGAGTTCAGTTGAGTTGAGTTGGTTAAAGCGAAAGCGATTTGGTTATTTAGTTAAAGAGAGTAAATGCCTTGGGGCCTGTGGCTGTGGCTGACAATTTAGCGACGTCTGCAGCGATGTGGTGGAGGCGTTTTAACAAATTTACAGTTAGCATTTAAGCGTTTGAGGTTAGAATTCATATTGTGCGAGTGTGTTTGTGTGTGTGTGTGTGTGCATAATTATAATCAATTGTTTATTATTTGGGATTGTTGTTGGTTTACCACAATTCATTTTGAACAAATGGGTGAGAGAGAAAGAGAAAAAAGAGAGGAAGAAACAAACGGTTTTTGTTTTGTTATATTCGATTAAGTTTGTTTTTCTTTTTACAAATACTTTGCTAATTTGAGGAACCACAAATAAACCAACAAAAAAAAAACAAACAAACAAAAGAAATGCCAATTCTGGCAGCTTGCCCTCAAAAACAGAATAGAAATAGAGATAAACAGCCTGAGCAGGTTATGCTAATTTACGTATAGATATGCAAGTCCCACAATCGATCAATGAATCGTGAGCTATTTGCGGCCTGCTTGCCTAATCTCTAGATCTCTAGATTTAGAGGGCAAGCTATCTTCTAAGGCAGAAAACAAACAAACAACAAAAAAGAATCACGAAATAACAGTTGGCTTCGGAGTGCCGAAGATTAAATACCCTTGCAGATATATGCGAAGAAGGATCGTAGCTGGGCAATCTAATGATGTTGATAAATAATCTTGAAAAAAACTGAAAATTCAACTGATAGTTGCTATGGCAGCTATATGATATAGTGATCCGATCGGGTTGACTCTGACACTTGTACTGCCAGCAGTAAAAAGAAGGGGTTATATCCCCAAAATCAACAGCATTGAATAGATAGACGGACATGGTTATATTGACTCCATCAAGAATACATATGGTCGGAGATGTTTCCACTGCAAGGAATAGTTATACAAACACAAAATGCAACAAAACAGACTTCACAAATGTGAAAGAGAAAAAACAAACATTAATAATAATCATAACTTTAACCGATTGCAGCGCATGATATGTCAAGTTATCGGGAAACATATGTACACATTATGTTACACATACATATGTTAGTATATTCTTATATGTATAATAAATCTTTGTGTAGATATGTTTGCGTGTATGTGTTGGATATTGGATATTTTTGGCTGCATATAAAAAGAGGTCCCAAATCGTCGATAAGTAAACAAATAAAGAGTCAAATCATAAACGAAATAATACGAAAAATTACTGGAGACACTGCTATAGAGAGATACGTTTGTAAATGTACATATTTCAAATGAGAGAAAATAAAACTGTACAGGGCAAACTAAGGACAACAACAGCTGGCTGAGTTTAAAGCCGCAATAAATATGTGGGTTACTTACGATGGTAGCATTGGTGGTGGCAGGGCGCCGGCTGGCCGGCCGCCGGGCAACGGTGGTGCGCCACCCCCTGGGCGGCTGGGGATCGCTGGCGCTGGGCGTCCAGTTGCCGGCGGCAACGGTGGATTGCGGCCACCCAACGAGCCCTGCAATAGGTTGTAAGTTGTATTAGCAATGTGACAACTTAATGGATTGGATGCACTTCGTTGATTGCTTACCTGTGCGGTGGGTGCTGGCTTACGTGGGCCACCGGGGCTGGGCGGCGATAGACCTGGATTCTCCAAGCCACTTGGTAGCCAATCGTTCTTCACTGGCGGCGGCAATGGCGATGATACGGTTGCCATTGAGACGTCACCTGTGGAGCGAAGCAAAGATCCGATTAGATTGGGATACAGAATATATGTTTTAATATCTACAGTTTTGACTAATGAAAGTTTGAAATCTTGGAAGGGCATTTCTATCACATGGCCAATATGATGTCATGAAATTTGGTTGAAAATCCGAAAATTGTATGTGCATCAATTTGAAATCTAGACTTAATATAGAGATCGAATGATGATCAAAATGCCCTCGGGCTTGGAAATCGGTTCAATCGGGCATTTATAGGGCTTCGTAAGCCCAATTAGACTTTTACAAGTACATTTTTTGTAATATTTGACATGATTTTTGACAGAAAAACTAACCGCCGCAAATTCAATTATTCTACAGTTTTTTATACTAATTGTGACACCCACAATCGACTAAAAATAATTATTCAAGAATATAAAATTTAAAAAAAAAAAAAAATTCTACAAAATAAGTGGGGAATATATGATATTAAAAAAAAATAAAAAAATATGTTTTCAAAAATGCATAAACTTGAAATGTGAAATTAATATAGAAGTCAAATAGTGAAAAAACTGGCCTTGGGATTGAAAATCGCTTCAGCTTTGACAAAGTTATGGGAGTTTAGAGTCTTGGAAGGCCATTTCTTGAAATTAAATGTTAAGAGTTACTTACCAATAATTTGCAAGGAATCTTTGCAGGCGCGATACATGCGCAGCATTTCCTCCCGCCGTGTTGCTGACTCGGCGGACTCCTCCATCATTTGTGCCTGGTGAGATGAGGTTATGGATTAGCATAGAGTTACAGGCAGACTACTGTGAGCATGGTAAGGATACGGACCTGATCACCGGAGGCATAGAGATGTGCCAACAGCTCTCCATTGATAAAGTCCTTGGCATTGTTGATGATCAGCATCATAATGGCCTTGGGCACCATATCCCTGGTGGTCTTCGTGACGATCTTCATGTAGGAGTCAACCAGATTGCGAATGGTCTCCACCTGGCGCTCCAATTGTGGATCCGTGGAGCTCTCCTCGTTAGCCGACTGTTGTTATTATATTTGAGGGGGAGCAGTTGCGTTTTGCGTTTGATCGATTATCGATAAACGTGTTTCAATTTGATATTTGTGGAGTTTAGCATATTTAATATAATTGTTCGGTTGGTTGGTTGGTTGGTTGATTTTGTTGGTTGGTTGGTTGGTTGGTTCGTATAGAGGGGGGGCAAAAGTAATGGGAAAAAAAAACGAAGAAACAACAATCAATTAAATGAAAAACGTGTTTGCTGAAGATTGCACAATCGAAAAAATGCCAAAAAGTGCAGCCGACAAAAGTAAAGCATTATATCACAAATCCAATAAAGATTTCCATTTTTATTTGCTCAATTAGTAGGTTGTAAGTGTTGGCTAAATTTAGTTTTGTTACTCATTTAAATTGTATCAAATAAAATAAGATAGGTATTCAAAAAGTTTACATAAATCAAACAACAAACGAAAGCTCACTTTACGAAAGCCTTTTCGGTATTTTTTTGTTTAGCCATCAACGGTTTTTAGTCACTTAAATGTGGATAATTTTAACAATTTGATGTGTATTTTGTTTTAGTGCTTATTAGTGAAAATCAAATACAAATATACGTAAAAATCGAATAATAATTGAATAAATACTACAAATATTGATTTTAGCAAGCAATTTTCTATTCGTGTGTGTGTTTTAAATGTTCCCCAGTTGTACTACATTTAAGAGTGAAGTTCGGAAAAGCCAGAGTTGAATAAAATTGAAACATTTAGCTGAATCATATGATGTTAGATTAGATTAAAAACACTTTATGTTCAATTCAAGTTATAATGAGTTAGAAATAAAATGTTAGTCAATAGAACCACTTCAGTTACAGAAATATTTTGAAGATATAGACATATTTAGAAAGGAGTGACAACCCTGTCATTTGAGCTCAACCGTTTCTGATGTGTGTATCAATGTGTCTACTGTACTTTAGAGCTGGAACCCTTTCGATAATATCGATGTCGATTACTTTCCAGTTCTATAGCACTTGTATAGCTTGTAAATATATAAATCTCAGCAGAAAGTAAAGCTGTTTAGAAAGCGTTTAGAATTGGGAAAAATGCGATAAACGTAATATATGCTAATTACTTGTACTGTTTTCTTGTTATGGTATAGGCATGTATGTAAAGCTTCAAGTTGTGAGTTACGAGTGTGTTAATTAATAGATTCCAACGAAAAACAATGCCAATGTTAATTGGGTTTACAATACGAATGCGTTAAATAAGTAATAAGAAAAGTTGAGAACAATTGAACGGAAAAATGAACATACTTTTTGCTGTTAACGGTTCGATATATATATTTGATTTTTGTATTACAAATATTATTGTCATTGTAAATTCGGTATTGGTTTTTTTTTATATATGTGGTCATTTCGTTTGGTACGTGGACGGGAAAATAGAAGAAAATAATTGATAAAAAATATTGTAAAATTAAAATTATATATATATTCTTGTATATATTAAAGATATATTGATTGATGATTTTTATATAGATATACTTGTTGCACACACCAGTACTACAGTATACGAAATTTAAATCAAACGCAAAACAGGAAATCAAAGCTGAGAGTAAACGAAATGTTAAATCCAAATTTAAACCCAATAGGGTTTGGCCCCCAATTTGTTAATTAGTGTAAACAACAGCAGGGATAATAGAAGATGATGTGATTAGTTAACAAGTATGAAGAATATAACTGAAACCCAATTTGGACCCCAAACAAAAATGTATCGAAAACAAATTAAATAAAGATAAAACTGAAGGAAATGGAAACAAATGAATACAACAGAGTCTTATAGATTACAAATATTGAGATAGGATAGAGAGAGCGAGAGACAGAGAGAGCACAGGAAGTATGCAAAGTATATGCTAAAAATTATGAAAAGAAACAAACCTCTTGTCCTTCCTGCATATACACACATTATATAATATATATACGCATATTATTATTCGCATTTATATAGTGATATATATGATATTTGTGGCGCGACGTTCAAAAAAAAAAAACAAAGAAACATTTAATGAGTTATTGCGTTATCAAAATAATTTCATAATGTCTATTTAAGTAAATTGTTAAAAGCTATCTGTTATTCTAAGTACATTCAGCACAATGATAATCGAGTGTTTTCTATGCATGTGTGTTAGTAAATAGTATTTACATAATACACACACACACACATATACACACATAAACATAATTATACATAGACGATAGACAATAGACGTGGCTGTTGGATAGTTAAGAAACAGTGAAGCTTCCCTAGATAGACTCATGCTGTCATCTGTATGTGGGCACGGTAACAGTAACAGTATGTTAAACATCGATGGGAAAAGGACACACTGTTATGGTAACATTATGCTAAAGAGCATAGCTTAGTTGAATAACTGTTACAGTAACATTATGTTTATCAGAATATAACAAATGGCAGTTAATGTTAGTTAGCTGTTATCAGTATATTTGATGTCTGAAAAAATATGTTAAGCTGAAAAGCTGTAAGAAACGCGCTGTCAAAGCAACATTATATTAAAAAGTAGCAAAAGAACAGCTCAATGTTAAACAAACGTTTCAATGAAAGATAAGCTGTCATTTATAACAGCATGTTAAAGACCTGTAAATAAAATAGCGCTGTTACATTAGCAAGACCTTAACAGCTGTTACACAGCTGTTGGGAATTTGCAGTTAATAAGTATGATGCCAACTGATTAGATTATTGGTATGATCGTTAAACAAATATGATAAAACTGATCGAGTTTGGGAGTTTTACCGCATTGCGTATAGGATACAGATACAGATACATATGGGAAAACATATGAGTGCTTGTTGTACGTACGTAAGCATAGAAGCGACACACATTAAAAGATATAGAGGAGAGATAGGGTTAATGTCATTCCGGATTAAGCATGATATATGTTAATTGACACTGTGGCTGTTATCTAATCATTGGATATACACGTACACATACATATGTACATAGGATTAGGGTAAATATACGTACATACATCAAAACTTAGGTCTAAGCTAAAAGCTTAACAACTTAACTAATTTATGATAATTTTGATAAAAAATTTGGTGCTATTGTTTAGTTAAATGAGAACTGGGAGTACGCACCTCGTCGCCATTCTCCTGGGTCTCCTGCTTCTCGGGATAGACGCCGGCACGTAGGAATGATGCCTTCCAGGACTCCACATCCTCGACCGTCTCGCACGACAGCTCCAATTGTTTGTAATCCTAAATGCATATATTTGTTTGTGTTTGTTCGTGTGTGTATGTGTATGTGTATATGTGTGTGTGTGTGTTTGTGTGTGCAGGAGAAAGAAAAGCGTCCAAGCGCAAAGAGAACAAATGGATAGGTATTTTCGTCAAGCATTTGGCATATGGGACAACGTATTACGATTACGATAACGATTACGATTACGATTACGATTACGATTACGAGTACTTGGACGGGTGGTGGCTTTGGTTGGTTCGGTATTTTGGTGGGTTTGTTAGCTTTCTATATTGGTTGAGTAGTCAAGTGGTTCGCAGCTGGCGTATGTCTTGGACCAGGAAGTTAGTTAGTGTTTTGTATCGGTGGTATATTGGTTTATCGGTATATACATATATGTACATATCATATACATATATCGGTTTATCGAAGGAAATGCCGTTAGCTAGCGTTTTTTGTTTATGTTTTTTTTTGTTTAGTTTAGTTTGGTTTTCATGTCATGCTGACAAACCAAAGGCAAAAAAGGAGTTTGCATAAGTACATTTAGCAAGCTCCTTTAGCCTTTGATTTGACTCAAATGTTGATAAAAACATAGTAATTTTTATCTTATACAAAAAAATTAATTAATTATTTGTTCGTATTTGAGCTAGTTTGGAGCTAGTTTCAACTCAAGAATCAAATTGGGGGGCAACTTGAACGCAAAAATTTGTTCGAACAAAAGAAACAAAATATGGTTTAAATAATTGAATGTAGTATCTTCGATTGCACTACAACAAATAACATCATATATAGTGATATACCAATATTATTTGTTGTAGAAAATACTGACGGCAAATGTTTTTTTCTTTTTTTTTTCGTTTCTTTGTTTAAATTTCTTCATCTATTTTAGACGGTTTTTTTTTTTTTCTTTTTTTTTTGTGGTTTTGTACTTTGTTTCGTTTCAGAATTCATTTTTTTGTATGCTAACAAAAATTACTAACCTTATAAACATTACGTCCGTCGGGACTGAATAAAGCAAATGTAACACGTCTAGACATTGACATAAAGCCCTGTTCAATATCGCGCAATTTCAAACCATCCAACGGCAACATGAATTTCTTCTCCTTCTCATCCTCGTCCTTGTACCAGGAGATGCTCTCCGATGTAAGCACAAACCAATAAGGACGCGAGCCGCCTGCGAAACAAAAAAAAATTGTGGTGCGAGTTTTGAACATAGTACGATATACGGTTCCAATACGTAGAGAGATAGAGAGAGAGAGTGAGAGAGAGAGAGAGAGACTACATACAGTATAAGTAGTATAGAATGTCAAAGGCGGAATGCGATTGCGAAATATGATGTGAGGGATGCAGTGGGGAGATGGGAGATGGGGTTTTTAGGAAGTACTAGGCTTCAGCCGCAACCGAAACAGTTTGAATTCCTCGTTCCGGTTCCAGCTCCAGCTCAAGTTCACGTTTCAAGATCAAGCTCAAGCATATACGAAAAGTACAGCACATTAATGTAATTGTTTTTTGTTGTTGTGGTTGTTGTTTAGCAATTCAAAGAGATAGATAAAGATAAAGTACAGTGAATACAAACCAAGTATGCGTGGCAAAAACCTCAGCAAAGCTTTCAATTTTCCACACCAAAGTAGATAGAGACAAATGTCAAGAAATTAAAAGTACAGGACCGAAAAGAAAAATACCAATAATAAAATTCAAAAAGGAAAAACCAAAGCAAAACACACATAGAAAAAAAAATCAATATGGAAAGAAAACAAAACTCAAGAAATAATACTTAAAAGTGTGTGCTTGAAATTTAAATACTTGAGTGCTGATAGAGATAGTACTATACACTTGAGGTTTGTTTTTAACGAGTGTACTTCAGCAAGCACATTCCCATGCCACATGCTCGGTGAGAGATGATTCGCGAAATGCTCTATAGACACGACACAGCCAACTAGAAAGCGGATGGGGTTTGCAGCGTAAGGATCGTCAAGAAATGCGCTTATGGTTACATCAATCGATCGATGATTACGCTTTGAGAAAGGTTTGCTTTTGATAGATCTTTAAATATTAAATTGCAGCATGGATTCCGAATTAATATCATTATCGATACATCATTAAAAGAGCTTTTAGCTGGCAGATTACTTTGTTATAAATAAAATAAATTTGTTAAATAATACTTGCAGTAATTAATATACATACATAATTACTTGAGTAATTGTGCGGTAATTACGACAGGATAACAAGTAATTTAAAGTTATAATTTTAGTAGTTGCCATAACTCGAGTAGTTGTTATTGAGAAACGTTTGCCAATTACTCAAATACTACAGTTACTGTACTATATATCTATATATATATATATAATGTTATAGTATTAGCGTTAGTTGGAAGGTTAGAAGAGTGCAATTTAATGTTGTTGTTGTGGTGGTGGCCTGCTGTTTTTGTGTCTGAATGTTATTTGTGTTTGTTTTCTGTTTTTTTGGTGGCACAGACAGAGACGATGCGTTCGACGCGGCAGTATGGCTGGAATGAAACATACCTTTCATGATGCCCAGATTTTGTATGACCATGTGACCCTTGCGGATGACCTGGTTGCCCAGCTGTCGGGTGCCGGTCTTATTTGCATTCTCAGATTTGTTCTGAGCGCTACAAAAAACATGCAAGAAATCCAATCGTTAATATGTGTATTCAAAAATCGTGTAAAAATGTTGCGAGTATTTTCATAAGGATTTGATTGCACACATACTTGGCAAAGCCAATGAAATCCTCGTGATTGGTATTCATGTAGGCGAGCTCAAAGTCAATGAGCAGCAGAATTTGCTCCTTGCAACGCTGCTCACGCTGGCGCACATGTGTGGTAATAATGCGTTCAGTTTCCTCGCGGAGGCGCGGATAGCGATTCATCTGCAGGACAGAAAGAAGAACGGATTATAAAATAACGGTAAATGCATATATAGGGGGGGATCAGTGACTCACCTTATCAGTGCACATGCGCACAACAACAGACAATTCCTGCACAACGAGATCCACACACTTGATGACCGGCTCCTTGAGCAGCGCAATCTGCCGCTTCACAATCGCCTCGAAGGCCATGTCGGGGGTGAAGAGACCCACGCGAATACCGTGAATGTTGCGTATGGCAAACGAGATCTCGCGACGCAGCTCCTTCTCATCGCACGCCATTTTCACAATCTCAAAGCGAAGACTATAGAACACATGATTAGTACGTTGTAGTTGGGGATCTGTGCAGGTCCGCTTACCGCTCATGGAATATGCGATTGATCTTGGCGCCGCCGGACAGCTCATTTGTATTGACCAAAGCCGAGCCGCTGCCTTCGATGGTGCGTTCGAAGTCCGACTGCAGCTGCTGTATCATTCTGTAAGCAATATAAATATGTATATGTATATGTATATAATAGTGGGTTGAGATTGATTTTGGCTTACTGGAGCATGGCCTTTGTCTTGATGCTGGCATCGCCAGGCTGAAAATGCTTAAACTCCTCGACCTCCTTCTCCAGGGTGAGCATTTGCTTCTGCAGCTTGTCGCGCAGGCCGGGTAATGTGTCGCGAATGTGATTGGTTAGCTGCTGGTTAAGCACACGCTGCAAATAGGGAGTGCCCAGGCGATCGGCCATGTGGCGGTACGATGGATGGCTGAGGAAGAATTTGCGCTCAGCGGAGAGCGCCATGTGGATGTCCTTGCGCCCCTCAATATCCTTCTGCGAGCGATTGACAACACCGATATAGCCACGCCGCAGCGGCAGCAGCTTATTCTCGAGTATGTCACGAGCATCGGTGCCCTCGTCCATGAGATCCAGCTTGGTGATGACACCAATGGTGCGTACGCCCTGCGGATCGACCTCCTTGGCCAGCTTGAGTGCATCCGAATTGGCCAGATCTGTGTTGGCCGGCGTTACGGCCAGAATCAGGCAGGTCTCCTTGCGTATAAATTGGAATATCATTTGCTTAATCTGCTGCTCAATATCCACCGGCTGATCACCGATCGCCACTTTCGTCAAGCCTGGCAAATCGATCAGCGTCAAATTGAGTACATATGGCGAGTAGACGCGCAAATTAATCGGAATGTTTGAGATGCCCTTATTGCTACCCGTCACACGATCCGTCTCGTCCTCAATCTCTTTGCGTATCTCATCAAAGCTTGAGAACTTTTTGCCCTTACAATGCAGAAACTCGCCATATTCTAAAAGCAAAACAAAAACGCATAAATAAATCATAATTATATATACATACATATATTTCATACTCAACTTACCGGTAATGCCATTGATCAGCTGCAAAATCAAAGGTCTGCGCGTCACAATACCCGAACCACGAGGCAGAAAATCTCTGTGAATTAAATGAAAGAAAAAACAATCAAATATTTTGAATCAGCTCATATTGTTGTGAGTTGCTGAAATGTGAGTTGTGGGTGTCGCCGACTATAATGCGAGTCCCAAGTAGGTGCCCAAGGTGCTCTTTCTTTTTTTGCAGCTGTTGTTTGTTTTGGAAAATCACAATTGTTATGCTCAATTGCGATAAGCAAACTTTATAATTACAGGGGTCGCTTGTAAATTCACCGACATAAGTTACAGTCTTGATTCATATTTGTCTATGCTTAAAAATTCTAATTTAATTCTTTTAATACCATAGATTTTAAATTGAATAGAAAACAGTTCAGAAGAGTTGAATACCAAGAGATAATCATCAAAAACGTTTAAAGGAATGATAATTTTATATTCACAGCAAATAATGCTTTAAAAATTACGATGCCAATTTCTGGACAATTTGAATTTCTGAGAGTTACAAGTTATCACATTGATTAAAGGCTGAAGTCATCAAATGCTAATTTGTGTGGGAGTGCAAAATTCAGCTAAGAGAGAATTGACCTTAGAAAGTTCTTTGGTTCTCTGCTAGAAAGTTGCCCAAAATGAGGGGAAAGGATGTAACTTTTTGTTTTAAGATAAACAACAGAAGCAGCAAATATTTAGTTTGACAGTCATGCAAGGAACATTTGAAGCTTGCCCTTAAGAGAAGAGAATCGCAATGTTTAAGAGAATAAAGCTCACAGATTAACATAAAAGTGATTAACAGCAGCAAAGTGATTATTCCAGCTGGGAACAATAAATGAGTCACAGGTGTTGAGGGACCGATTATTAGGGCACCACCCTGCGCCACTCAATTGTTCTATGTGGATCTCAATTGCTTTGATTAGCTTGTGATATTTTGTTTGTGGGAAGTCATTAAAGCACACAAGCAGCAAATGAAAAAAGGCAGGCAACATGTGCTATTAATTGCATGGGAAACACACGGTTAACGAGCTAACCACTTTGGTATACAGCATATAAATTATATATGTACATAAATATATGTACATATATATATTATTTTTTGTAATAATGTGTATATGGTATGTTGTGGCTCCACATTTGACCTGTTTTATTGCGGCAAACAAATCCGCCAAAGTCAACAAAAGCCGCCCCGCCGAGCACACAAACAATATTAACAAATATTACCAAATATCAATAAAAACAACAACAACAAACTGTAGATATAACGGCAGCCAAAGCCTTATCGATAAGGCAAACAATATCAATTATAATGACAGAAACATGAATCATCGATAGAAATTTTAGGCGCAGGCCTCAAAAACAAAGACCTTTCAAAATGTGAAAAATATTTTCCGAAGTGGGTGGGGGTTTTGTTTGTTCCCGCCCTTATCTAATCAGCCTAATACATTTGAAACACAACGGTGGTTCCTCGAACTATTTGAAATTTTTAACTGTATGGAAGAATATACAAATTGAGTATTTATTTTTATTATCTACTCTTTTTGTTCTATAGAAATCAATAAAATTCAAATAAAGCGAATTTGTATTAAGTAGTGTAATTGACCACAGTATAAATATATTCCAGTGTGTGCACACAGCATTAAAATGTGCATAACAAACTGTTAAAGTGAATTATGAAAGGCGAAAGAAAATGCAATGTTATCAATTAATTGCGATGAGTAACTCTAATTGTATGTTAGTGTGTGTGTGTGTGTATTTGCTCTTATGTGGTATATTTCAGGTACACTAAATTTGATGACATCAACAGTTTTATTATTTATTGCTAAGCAAATTACAGCAACCACAATGGATGACTCAAAATTCATTTGAAAACTCTTTGGTTTTTAGTGCTTTTATCAAACAATTGGCAAAGAGTTCAAAAAGTGCTCTGTTAAAAGAAGCAGCTAAACATAAATACACACACACACACACACGCATTATAACACATAATCAGTTGATTTGAATGCAAGAGCATTGCAATACGCCGGCTGCAATAGCTCAGAGAGTAACGATCTTTGGCTCTCTCTTTCGCAAAAAATAAGCTCACGCACACACATATATGATCAGCTGCTGCGCATGCTTTCCCTCTCTGCCGCACACTCATTCTGCTTTCGCTGTCGTTTCATATTTGCAGCTTTTGATTTGATGCGTTTTAACAGTGTTTTTGATGCTGTTGTTCTTTTATTCAAATTGCAGTCAAGGCTACTGCTCGTTTTAATAGTTAGTTCCCCACTCTTTTGTTATGTATTTATTTATTTTTGCTACGTTTTTATACTGCTTCAAATGTATGTATGTATATGTATATGTATAAAATATAAATACATTTGTACACAAATATCCCATTAAGTGCTGATGTCAAGTAACCATTATTACAGTACATGCATTTGTATGTTTGTGTGCCTATCTAAAGAGAGCGCATCTCAGCAGCAGCAAATGCCATGAACTCTTGACATTTCAGTTCGAGCTTTTGCTGATGCTGCCTTGCTGTTAATGTTAATTTGACATTGAATAGACTGATGACCACTCTCTTAAAGTTTTGAGCTGCCACTTAGTTTGACATGCACTCACTCTTAGCAACAGCAGCGGCAGCAGCAGCATCATTAACTGACATTGATGAGAACAGAAAAAGCTGCAGCAGCATAAGTGGCAAAAAACAAAAGACAAAAAAGGAAAACTAGGTCATTAACAAACACACACATATGTAGGTATATACAAATGTATATGCTACTATATATGTATGTCTATGTGTGTGTGTTTGGCGCATGCGAAAACTAACGGCTCAGCAAATGAACTGCGCTTAGCTACTGCTGCTGCTGTTGTTGTTGCTATTGACTGCAGCCATGCTTATGTAAGCAAAACTGCATGTTGAACTTCTGTATGCATACATACATATGTACATACATATAAAGGTACTTTTTAACATACCTAAAAGCACCCACATTTTTTCAATACATACAATAACTGTATATATATATGTTAGTATGTATGTGTGTGTGGGCAGGAGCCAGGAGCATAAATAGCCAAGCAGCAGAAAATCACATGCCGTTACACTCACACACACTTGTGTGTGCTTCTGCTGAGCGACGGTAGGTGGAGCCACCAACATTCAGAAAGGATTGTGTGGGCAACATTATATAATTTTGCAATTTTGCATAGAAGCATACTTGTGTATGTGTGTATGTATGGGTGTGTGTGTGTGTGTGTGTGTGTGTGGGAGAGTGCGGGTTCCATTCATTAACAGTTACAAAACAGTTACAGCAGTAGGCGGTATCAAATCAAGGTGGGGGGCGGCGGGCGGCCGAAAAGAAGAAGCAGCAACTACAAAAAAAAAATATGTAGGCTAGCGCAAGCGTCGACGTCGACAGCGATAGCATTGCATAAATGTCAAAGTGAAGAACGGTATTGTGGGCTGTGGTGTGGGGTGGGTTGGGGCGAATTGGAATAGAGCGCACAAAAGGGAAATAAAAGCATGTGCGCTGCAAAAGGAAATTTCAACGTGCATTGATTTTATTTTGTATTTAACTTTTTTTTTACTTATTTTTGGGGCGTAAGTATTTTTGTGGTTTATTGTATTTGTTTTTGTGTCACAGCATTTTTCAGGGGGCGGGCGAAAAGCCGATAAATAAAAGCGAACCAAGCGCAATGAGAAACGCGCAGCGAGCAAAGAGAGAGTGTGAGAGAGCTAAAGCTCAGCAGAGTATTGTTAAAAGTGAGTTCTGTTGCTCTTTCTTTTCTTATTGGAACTGAGTTTATCGCACTCAACGACAATAGCTTGCACACGCACACACACACACATACACATTTGTATATAATATGCGTGTATGCAATTGCGTTATGTTATTTTCGTCAAGTTTACTCAGCAATAAACGATGATCCTATGCAACTGAGACTGTGTGCGTGTGGTTGTGTGTGAATGCGCATTTACTGGATTATATACACACACACACAAACACAAACATCCATACAGATGGGGAACAAATGTAGCAGGGGAAATTATTGATGGCCACCTGCTCGCACACCCACTGACCAATAAAAACAAAAAACCCAGGAATGCTGCTGCTTCATTGATTATTCACCAAAAATATGTGCGTATGTATGCCACAACAGTGAGAGAGAGCGCGCTCTCTTAGAACTCTCTCTCCCTGTCACCCACACAACAACTGACGAGCTTTCGCGCAAAAATATGGATTTTCTTTTCTTATTGTGTATTGTTACTTACTTGCCCACGAAATTCTCCAGCACCGAACTTTTGCCAGCCGATTGTCCACCAACAACGGCAATTTGTGGCAAGTCCAATTGCATGTGGACACCAAGCGATGTGAATGCATCCTGCAGCTTATTGACGATCGGTATCAAATTATCCATGTTGACGTTGACGAAGAAGACGAAGATGTGTTGTTTTGGGAGGAGTTTTTCTCACACTCTATGCTCAAACTCTTGCACTCTCTTTCTTTCTGATCAGAAAGTTATGTTACGTTTTAACAGTTAATTGCTGTTGGTGCGAGAGAACGAAGAACGGCGCTTAGCCTACGCCTCAGCCTCTCTCTCTCTATCTCTCCCTGTCTGTCTGTCTGTGTCGATGTTTGCAGCTGCGGCTTTTGTTAAGTTTTAGTTGAGAGTTATCAAAGTTTGTAATGTGAACTGTTTTTTTTGTTGTTTTTTTTTGTATATTTTTTCTCTGGCTCTTACAAAACACACGACGCACACATACACGAACGAACTTCCTCTCTGCCGACACCAACAAACACTGCCACTTGTGTTTTAGTTGTTGTTGCTTCTGCTGTTGTTGTTGTTGAAAGAAAGAAAAATTAACTGCGTAAGTTAAGCGCGCAAGACAACAACACATATATGAACATATATATATATATATTTATATACAAACAAATACAAAAAAAAAAAAAGAAGAATCACTGCAGAAAAAATATATATCGGCAAGTGTTTTTCTTATAAGAATCCAGCACAGACACACACACTAAAGCACACACACGCAGATTCGACACGTTAAGCGAGAGCGCGTAACGTAACGTAAGCGTGCCTTTTGCTTTTGCTGCTGCTTTGGCTCTGACTGCGCTGCTGCTGCTGATGACGACGGCGACGCGTTGGGGCGGGTTTTAATGTTGGCTGCATATGATTTTCGATTTTCTTGTGGGTATGTGTGCGCGCAGGGTTGTTCTGTTGTTTATCAAAAAAATAAAATAAAAACGATACTGCGAAATTTTAGCAAACCGATATACCGATAAAAATGAAAACTTAAAATATATACTTTTGATTTCAGCCACACAGACACAGAATAATATTTATACAATACATAAGTAAAGGGCACGTAGAAAATTTAAAAAAATCATTAAAAAAATAAAGAAAACTGAAAACTAAAATATATAAATTGCATGCACACACACAAAGGAAGTTGCCCGAATTGTTTGACTGTGTGTGAAAATATGAACTGCTGTCGTCAACGGTCGACACAACTTCCGAATGAGTATTTTTCCTTTTTTTTTAAAGCGACAATGAGTAATTACAAGTAAGTTACGCGTACCGAGCGCTTTACGTCCGCCCCTTTTGGCTTTGTTTTTGCTTCTGAATATTCGATGACAAATACTTTTCAGTACCTCTGCATTATCGATACTGACTGGGCCCAGGGACGATAATACCTAATATCGCACTCGTTCCAATATCGACTGGAATAATTATTTTCCATCTTATAGTTGAACGAAAATATTTATGTTGCACAGCGTTAAATGCATGGAAGCGCAGTCAAAATACATTAATCGGTATTTTTGATACATTTTTCAATTGGTTTATTCCTATTTCCATGATTTTTGTATCGATAAATCTTATCGATATGTAGGCGCCAACCCAAATTATTAAAGCTTATTTATTTCATTCATCTCCTTGTGAACTCTTAATAAATATAGTATAATATCTCATATGATAAATTTGTATAAACATGTGCGTTTTTATTAGCACAAAACGCGTTGGATTCACAAATATTTTCGATTTTACTGACGAATATCGTAAATATCGTAAAAAAAACATCGCCTCATCTAGAGTTAACAGCTCTTAACCATGCAGGTGGCAGCACTGCTCGATAACAAAATAATTAACAGAATAGAGACAAAACCAGTGTTATTCTCATTTTGGGTGCTGTTATTGACCTTATTTCTCAGTCAGTGGCAACGATTCTCACATTATAATTTCAGTGTTCGTCCGAAACAGACGTCTGTTGGTGCATAAAGTGAAATAATATAAAGTGCAAGAAAAGATTAATTTCAAAAGTTGATTGTATTCATTGTGTTGTTAATCGTATAAAAAAGGTATGTACATAAAGTCTTATATTATTTATTTCAATAGCTGTAATATTTCATTGCTTATAAGCTAGAGCTGCATTTAAGAATATACGGAACAAGGGGAACAAAGAAAATATCTGCATGTAATACATGCACACATACACACGCAATAAAAAAGTTGACGAGTCATACAAATTTACTATTCTTCATTTCATTTGGTGTTAATTTGATATATCAAATTACGTTGAAAAAGTGCATTTAGTTGTGTAACAAAAAGAATTTGTAGGCAATAAGCAAAATGTCTTAAATGAAAATTAACTGTGCATGCATTCACATATATACATATGTATATATATATATATATATGGTGTGTATGAGTGTGCGTAGTTGAAAACGCCATTTTATTGTCGACAAACTTTAAAATGGCTGCGCATATAGAAAAACTGCAGTTAAAACACAGACACACAAACATACATATATATATGTATGTATATACATATATCCACACACAAAGAATAATAGTGGGATGATTAGAATAAACCATTATTCATCTTAAAAAAAATGGGAAAAAACTGACGCATGTGTATGTACATACATATGTATGTACATTTATTTAATGTCGACAAGAGACAGTGAACATAGAAAATTGAAGTAGATATTCCAAAAACAAAAAAGTAAAGTTTTAAATTAAAATTATTGATTGAAGATAATTAAGAGTTGAATATATTTATGTACATTAGCTTAAACTATTATCAACTATCTTTTAGGGTGGTGGAAAAGGGGCAAGTCACCGTTCCAATTTTATTAAAACTGGGTCACTACGCAGTATAACATACTGCGCACTTTCTCTTCAGCTGTGTATGCAAAACTTACCAGAGTGCAGGGTTGCATATGTCAGTCAGTGTGACCCTACATACATACATATATATATCTGACATTTAATCGATTTGTCAATTCACTCACAAATACACAATTTTATTTATTAATTTCCCTAGGAATAGGAAATATGCAGATCTTCGTCAAGACCTTGACTGGCAAGACCATCACCTTGGAGGTGGAGCCCTCTGATACCATTGAGAATGTCAAGGCTAAGATCCAGGACAAGGAGGGTATTCCCCCAGATCAGCAGCGTCTGATCTTTGCCGGCAAGCAACTGGAAGATGGACGCACATTGTCCGATTATAACATCCAGAAGGAGTCCACTTTGCACTTGGTGCTCCGTCTGCGTGGAGGCATGCAGATCTTCGTCAAGACATTGACTGGCAAGACCATCACCTTGGAGGTGGAGCCCTCTGATACCATTGAGAATGTCAAGGCTAAGATCCAGGACAAGGAGGGTATTCCCCCAGATCAGCAGCGTCTGATCTTTGCCGGCAAGCAACTGGAAGATGGACGCACTTTGTCCGATTACAACATCCAGAAGGAGTCCACTTTGCACTTGGTGCTCCGTCTGCGTGGTGGCATGCAGATCTTCGTCAAGACATTGACTGGCAAGACCATCACCTTGGAGGTGGAGCCCTCTGATACCATTGAGAATGTCAAGGCTAAGATCCAGGACAAGGAGGGTATTCCCCCAGATCAGCAGCGTCTGATCTTTGCCGGCAAGCAACTGGAAGATGGACGCACATTGTCCGATTATAACATCCAGAAGGAGTCCACTTTGCACTTGGTGCTCCGTCTGCGTGGAGGCATGCAGATCTTCGTCAAGACATTGACTGGCAAGACCATCACCTTGGAGGTGGAGCCCTCTGATACCATTGAGAATGTCAAGGCTAAGATCCAGGACAAGGAGGGTATTCCCCCAGATCAGCAGCGTCTGATCTTTGCCGGCAAGCAGCTGGAGGATGGACGCACTTTGTCCGATTACAACATCCAGAAGGAGTCCACTTTGCACTTGGTGCTCCGTCTGCGTGGTGGCATGCAGATCTTCGTCAAGACATTGACTGGCAAGACCATCACCTTGGAGGTGGAGCCCTCTGATACCATTGAGAACGTCAAGGCTAAGATCCAGGACAAGGAGGGTATTCCCCCAGATCAGCAGCGTCTGATCTTTGCCGGCAAGCAACTGGAAGATGGACGCACATTGTCCGATTATAACATCCAGAAGGAGTCCACTTTGCACTTGGTGCTCCGTCTGCGTGGAGGCATGCAGATCTTCGTCAAGACATTGACTGGCAAGACCATCACCTTGGAGGTGGAGCCCTCTGATACCATTGAGAATGTCAAGGCTAAGATCCAGGACAAGGAGGGTATTCCCCCAGATCAGCAGCGTCTGATCTTTGCCGGCAAGCAGCTGGAGGATGGACGCACTTTGTCCGATTACAACATCCAGAAGGAGTCCACTTTGCACTTGGTGCTCCGTCTGCGTGGTGGCATGCAGATCTTCGTCAAGACATTGACTGGCAAGACCATCACCTTGGAGGTGGAGCCGTCTGATACCATTGAGAACGTCAAGGCTAAGATCCAGGACAAGGAGGGCATTCCCCCAGATCAGCAGCGTCTGATCTTTGCCGGCAAGCAGCTGGAGGATGGACGCACTCTTTCTGACTACAACATCCAGAAGGAGTCCACTTTGCATTTGGTGCTCCGTCTGCGTGGCGGTTACTAAATTTGAACTTTATTACAACCATTATTTACCATAAATCTCAAAAAACCATATATATGTACTCAAATAGACAAAAATATGTATTCTATGTAATTCATGTTAATTGGCACAATAATTCTTCGAATTCCAAAAGATAAATATTCAATAAACTCAATTATGCGCGTTCAATAATTGTTAAATTTTATTAATAGAAATTACATTCAATTCAATTACAGGGTATTTAGGTGACGATACCTTTGACAACATCTGCTTCGCCGAGTGTCCAAACAGTTTCCAGTCAGCTGATCGGCTAACAGTCTACAGTCAATGATAGTTGTAGAGTATCGATAATAATTTGAGTTCAGCTCAGTTGAAGCTATCGATATAATTCAAGCTAAGCTATAAACCTCAAACATTTAAACAAAATTGCGGGCATTTAGTAAATCAGTTTTGAAAATGATTTTAAATTAATCGAGAGTATGTTTAGCCAAAATAACCAAATAGGCACAACTAAAAAGTAATTTAAGACCGCCCTCGAGGAAATGTAATTCAATAACTTTGAATTAACATTTTCACATCATTGTTTTAATGTTTTGCAAACTTTTAAACAATTGTGGATTCAATTGATTTCGGCAATAGGTTTTCCCTCAGTGTATGTAAATACGCTTATGTCCCATTCTTAAGGTGTCAACTATCTCACGCCTCGATACCCAAGAGTAACGATCGCTTCGTCGAATTGTGTTGAAAAGAATGTAAGTATTTCGTTAAGTTACCGGTTACGATTTCCACTTGAGCACACATACATATGTACATACAAGCGAGCCCGTCCACTGTTATTTGACTTGTCCTCATTGTAATTAACCAGGGCTTGGCAGGGTCTCCTTTGAAAATGATTAGACACTTTTTTCTGTTGCTTCCTGATTCAATAATTAAAAGTACGTTTGATCAAGAAGACAAACTGATTGCTCCCTTTGGATATTTTCTTAACATATTTTAGTGAATAAAGCGTGTTAAAGCACATTTGGAAAAACATTAAAAAGTAGGGAAATGACTCAAGTGTTAAAAGTAACAAAATATATAGTTGCACTGGCTGCAACGCTAATTAACAGGCTTAACATAGTAATGTTAAATATACATATTTAAATTTTAGGGCACAACAAATATGATATTGCGTCGTTTGCCATCCCTGGTCGCTGTCAATGACACTTCTGAAACTGACCAGAGGCCTACAAACAAATAGAAGCATAGCGCGGCTAGCTAAAAAGAATTGCCCAAGGCAACAGCAACAACAAACAAAAACGTAAAGAGGTTAATGTGAGAATTTACATATGTATGTATATAAATTACTGCTACGGTTCCCAAGTCACACACACACACACACACACACACACGTACATGAGGGCTGTGCGCGCAGACGCAAAGTGGCTGCAATTGTTTTTGGGCCTGGCTTCACGACTCTCAGCTGTTGTTGGCTTTGTCATGTTTACGTTTTTTACTCATTAAAAATATGTATGCAAAGTGGGTATACTAAATATGTGCATGTCCATGTAAAAGGCGGAAAGTGAAAATTATATTATTGATCACGATGTTGATGCGAATCAATGTGGAGCGTTAAAGGTATTTAAATTTGTGATGTTTATGTGTTTTTTTTTATAACCTTAAATGATTTCTACGTCAATAATATTTTATACATTTTTTTTTGTATGCCCTTCAATGATTTTTAATAATTTTTTATAAAGTTATTACAATAAAAATAAATACTTTTATATTTATAACTCATAACCGTTACGGTTCCTGTATTTGTGTATTTTTACAGCAATCGCAATGCCCTTATTTATTATGATAAAATTATAAGTATGTATAAAAAAAAACTTACAGGCTATATGTTAGTCAAGCAAGCTCTTGATATTTTAAGCCATACCTGTTGCCCACACACACACATATATGTATATAGACAGACGGTGGCACTTGCGTCTAAAGAGAAAACGCAAAGCAAAGCGGGCAACAAGCAATACAAAAACTGAACCAAGAATGGCGTTTGCATGTATGTGTGTGTGTGTGAGTGAGTGAGTGAAAATGATCATGTGTGTGTGTGTGTGTGTGTGTGTGTAAGATGGCCCGCAACGGGTTTGTTGGCCCGAACAACGAGCAACGGACTCTTTGGCTTTGGCTTTAACTCTTCGACATTTTCACAACGTCACTCACTGGCCAAGTAGAAGCTGCGCAGTCGCACCACAAATTGTCTCAAGTTCCAGAAACTAAGTAACAAGTGCGCCGAAATAAAAGCGGGGCTTAAAAAGTGACAGTTAAAAAGCAAAAGCAAAAGCAACAGCAATAATAACAATTAGTATTAGGGTCATCTATCAATGACGACAGAAGCAGCAGCAGCCGCAGCAGCAGCAGCAGCTGAGGATGTGCGACAGAAATGCGGCAGCGTCTACACCTGGAACTGTGCGGGCGAACTTTATGGCATCGAGTGTGAGCTGTGCGAGGAGCGACCCCTCTGCGCCCTCGATGAGTTTGCGGAGCATATGGAACTGTGGCATTCCGACTGGCAGCAGGCGCCCGAAGATGAGCTCATGCTGGAGGTCCTTGCCGAGCAGTCCAATGGCGGCGAGGTCAATGAACTCAAGCAGCAACTGGTCCAAGAGCTAAATGCCTCAGATGCCCAGCAACCGCAGCAACCACAGGAACCACAGCAACCACAGCAACCCCAGCAGCTGCAACATCAGCTGGGAACCACGCTCCAGCTGAAGGATCAACTTGAATTCCAAGTGGATGTAAGTAGAGCACAGATACCCTATAAAATATATGTATGTTTGTCTCTTGAATAAAACAAACTGAAACAACTTGCAAAATAAAGACAACAACAAATAAACCAAAAACCAAAGAATTACTGTTAAGTGTCGTGCCATAAAAATTTCGTTAAATTCCAAATAAAAACACTTAAATTCAAAAAAAAAAAACTCTTTAATGAAAAGAACATAAAAAATATAACAAAAGAGAGCTGTAAATGAGTGACAATGTTGTGACAAAAATACAAAAAAAAAAACAATTTATCAACAGTCATTCAAAAAATATAAATTAAAAAAAAAATTACAAATATATTTAATATTCAATTAGTTTGTATTTATTCCCATTGCCAAGTACTTTTCAAAAGTAAACCGATGATTGAGCTTAAAATATTACTAACGTGTTTTAATCAAAAATAAATTTTGCAAATTTTAATTAAATCTTTTTTCGTGAACGGAAACAGCTCAAAATTTCAAACCGCATTGATTTGATAAGAATCGAAACAGTTCCTCCATATATTAAAAACGGCATATAGGAAACTTATAACCTAAAAAATGACATGAAATTTTGTAACTGCATTTTAATGAAAAAAGACGATTGGTTGTTTTATATAAATAAATTAAAGTTCAAATGTGAGTGAAACAAAAAAAAAAACACTAATAAAACAAAAATAAAATTTATTAAAAAAATCGAAAACTAAAGTTAAAATATTTTTTGAATATTTATATTCATATTGTTTAATATTTAATGATTGATTTTAATTCAAAGAAACCTCATTTTTTTCATAGAGTACAATGCCCAGTGTGGAACCGCAAAAGCTGACGACGGAGCATGTGCAGCAGCTGATTGAGCTGTACCGGGGACAAGCACGCCTCTGGGATCAGTCGCATCCGGAGTTCCGGGACGTGGAGCAGGGTCGCGGTGCATGGCGTCAGATCACCGACGCGTGGAGCACACACTGCGGACGCAGCTTCAGCGTGACGGATGTGCGGATCAGGATCTCGACGCTGTGCCAGCGGTTCCTCAAGCAGCGGGAACGCATCGATGCCGAGGGTGATCTGGACGAGGGCACCAAATTCGTGCACTACGATCAGTTGCGCTTCCTCTGCGAGCAGCAGTCGCTGCTCAAGCGCCAGGAGCACTTTGCTCGCGAGAATCGCAAACTCCTCGAGATCTACGAGCATTATCCCATACTCTGGCACAATGCCCACAAGCGGCTGCGGTGCGCGGAAACGGTGCGCAAGCGCCATGAGGCGCATCGTGGCCTCCAGCTGGCATTGAGGATGTGCGGCATCCGGCTATCCAGTCTGGCCATGCAGCGTCGCCTCCAATCGCTGCGCAAACGCTATCGGCTGGAGAAGATTCGGTATCTGCATAGCGTTGTCGAGGGCAAACAGTCGGAGTTTGTGTCCGTATTCGAGCACTATGCGGAAATGGAGTTCCTGCACAAGCACATCGATCCGTATGTGTGCGCCGGCTGTGGCAAGATCTTTGAGAATCTGGCCAGCCATCAGGCGCATGTGCTGGACAGCTGCGAGGAGCAGGCGCTGGTCGCGGCTGCCGAGTGCAAACAGCTGGCCGAATCGGAGGCGACGCTGGGCGAGCTAATGGCGCAGCTGGAGCAGCAGGAAATGCAGCAGCCGGAGCGGGAACTGATGGACCAAGTGGAAGCAGCAGAGGCAGCCAGCGAGCAGGCGCAGCACATGGAACTGGAGCTGGAGCAGGAGCAGCTAGCCGAGCCGGTGGCTGAGCTGACCACACCGCTGCACAGTCTAGCTGCCGCCTGTGCCGCTGCAGAGCAGCAGCAACTGCTGCCCGTTGAAGGGCCGCACCTGGAGGCGCACTCCTCCTCCGAGGAGAGCCAGCCGCGTACAGGCGCACAGGTGCGCATGCGCCTCAGCCTGGATCTTACCCACAAGCTCATCGAACTGTATCAGGCGCATCCGAATCTCTGGGATCCCAATCATCTGGACTATCATGCGCGCAAGCAGCGTCGTCAGGCCTGGCACAGCATTGCCGCCCAGTTGAATGCGTTTGCCGGCTGCCCGGAACGCTTTAGCTGGCAGATGCTGCATCGCAAGCTCACGGATTATGTCAAGTATTATCGGCGGGAGCGGCAGCGGGAGGAGCTGGCCTGCGAGGGCGCCGGCGTGGGCACACGCTGGGGCTTCTATGAAGCGTTCAGCTTTATGGACGATGTGGTGCCCATCAACTGTGTGCTCCAAAAATCGCTGCAACAGCGCGACAGCAACCTGAAGATCATCCAGGTGTATCAGAGCTACGAGCAGCTGTGGTGCACCACACATCCGGATTACACGAAACGCAAGCAGCGCCTGAGGCATCTGGAATCGCTGTGCACCCGGCTGCAGGAGGAGTGCAATCTGCAGATTACTGTGGAGCGTCTCAAGAGTCGCTTGATTGAGTTCCGCTGCCAGTATCGACAGTGCAAGGAGGCGCGCCAGGAGGCACTGCAGCGTGGCATTGGCTGGCAGGCCACCTACGAGTATTATGCGGCGCTGCAGTTCCTCGAGCTGCACGTCTCCCCCTTTGGCTGTGGACACTGCTCGGCCAGCTTTAAGCGACGCAGCGATTATCTGCGGCATCAGGGCAATGTGCACTTGGAGCAGCTGGACGAGCTGGATGAGCTGCAGCCGCTGCAGCGACGACGTCGCACCAGACGCAGTGTCAATCCGGCCAATCCGCTCGAGCATATTTGCCATATATGCGCCATGAAGTTCTCGCTGCGCACCAGCCTCCAGGCGCATCTGCGTCGCCATTTGGGACAGCGGACGCACGCCTGCAGCGATTGCCCCAAGAAGTTCTTCAACTCCACATCGCTGCGCGTCCATCAGCGCAGTCACACCAAGGAGCTGCCCTATGTGTGTGAGCACTGTGCCCGCGGCTTTGTCAATGCCAGCAAGCTGAATCAGCACGTCAAGCGGCACACGGAGAAGCGGGACTATCCGTGCAGTCGCTGCGACAAGGAGTTCTATACGGCCCACGAGCGGGATCGTCACATGCGCGCCCATCTCAACATACGGGACAAGGTGTGCCCGTATTGCAGTCGCGCCTTTGTCGTGGGCAGCGCCTACTATGCCCATCTCAATCTGCATCGCGGGGAGAAGCGCTACGGCTGCGTCGCCTGTGGCAAGCGGTTTGCCCAGTATGCGGGTCTCTACAAGCATCGCAAGCGCTGCAAAGTTGCCCAGCTCCAGGAGAAGTGAATACACTCATAACACACTCACACACCCACTTTGGCCATATACTTGTATTCACTTGAATCTATATTCGTTATACTTTAGTGCAATTTTAGTAAATCGTTTTCTTTGTTTTTAGTTTTTAGTCGCTTAATTATTAATTTGCGTTTAATTTGAAAATAAGTTAGACAAACTTATTTTACAATTTGTATTATACTCATTTATACATTCATTTGTTTATTTGTTTTATTTGACAATTCTTAATTTGTAACATACCATATTATATTTCTCGATTGAAATAACTTTTTAGATCATTCCTCATGGCTCATTTCTTAACTTGTGATCATAATTTGTTTGACATCATAATTTTCACCTTTGCATTACATTTTCCCGACTTAAAATCCCTCTCATATTACATCATACCTTATGCTTTACTCATTTATGATTCATTTTAAAATACATTCAATATTTCAAATTAAATCCCGTCCATATTATATTATAACTAATTGGTAAATTAGCTTCTTATCAATATTAGCAGAGATACACAAATAATTTTGAGCATTCCCAAACATTTATAAAAGTCCTATTTCATGATCATAATCGCACATAAATTCAAGTACATTTAACTTATTGAAAACAAATAAACTAAAGTTTATAATATTAATGTTCTTTATTTTTGATGTCGGCTTTCGTTGCTACTGTATTGTAAAGTTGTAGACAAATTGGGTTGGGCGGATAAAAAAAAAATTGCTTAAAATGTTTGCTGTTCAGTTAGTTTAGTTTGATTTGGCGAATCGCTTGAGCTGCCGCAACCGATATATATCGTTTGTAGGTGGCACGGCGCTTTGCATGTCGTCGTCGCTGTCGTCGCCCCCAGGCAGCAATCGTCGCCGCCGTGGCGGCATTGCCGTTGTGCTGTGCTGCACCCCGGTGTATGTGCTTGTGTCCACGATCCAGTGTACAGACTTGGCCAGATCGAAGATCTTCGGCGTTAGATCGTTGTCGCCATTCGGCTGTGGGGCAGCTGTTTAATTATAAAGATAATTATAATCAAATTGTTAATGTGTGTGATTGCATAAATCGGGAGTACCCGACAAATAGATACCCTGTACCCAGCTACGTAACGTGCAGTCGTTCTTACTATTTCAAAAAACAAAAATTCGTGTCTAAAATAACTTCTGTGCTTAGTGTTGTATCTTCATCGTTGACGTTCAGATTCGAGAAATTCGAGTGTATATAACAATGCGTTTCTTTTCCATTTAAGGGAATATTATGGATAATTTCGAGAAAAGCTCAAGCATGAGTGCTTAACAATTACGATCTTTAGATTCTAAGGCAACATGGGAACCTATCGAAAATCTAAGCTTATTCTGTGTATACCAACGAGACAAATCTATAAAATACATATAATACTACGAATATTTGAGACACGTTATAAAATTAGATACTAGATATAAACTACATTTCACATTAAAAATATTTGAGACATGTTCAAAACTGAAACACTGGATTAGAAATACAAATTTATAGTTTTTCAGAAAACGTGGGAAGCTCTCGAAAATCTAAGCTTATTTATGCTAACGAGACAAATCTATAAAATACATTTAATACTAAAAATATTTGAGAAATGTTCAAAAATGAGATACTGAGTTAGAAACTAAAATTTATCGTTCTTCAGAAAAAGTGGAAGCTGTCTTAAAATCCAAGAAAACTATTTGTTAGATATCTAGCTTTAATGTCTTGGATATAGACGCAGAAGCTCGTCAGCTTAGCATATAAACTTAAACTTTATGCTTTGGATATGATTTCTACAGTCTGTTGAGCTTTTATCAAACCCTTTGTTACCAATTTGGAATGGGTACAGGGTGTTGTGTATATATAAAAAAAGTATTAGGTATCTAAATATATCTAGAGGACACCTACACTCTGGTAGATTGAGACGCATAAATATGTCAAATAGAAGCTCCACACTGACAAATGGTCCGCGGAAGCTATTTGGTGGCGGCAGAGCAGCACAGAGAGCGGCCAATGCCGGCGGCTGTGGAAAAACGCCACCGGCCAGCGGATGAGCGCCGGGATGTGCGCACGAGCGCGGCTTAAATGGTATCATTTGTGAGAAATCCGGTCGTGGCAGCGGCTGTGTCGCCTCGCCATCCCCGTCGCCATCGCCACCGTTGTGACTGTTTGCACCGCCAGAGCCGACCTTGTTCAAAATTATGCCCACGTTCTGAAATCGCAGAATAATGATTAAAGTTTTCCAGCTGATCTAAATGCGTTAATGTCATACACACCTCCGCATAGCCAATGGACTTGAGCTCGGTGCTGGTGCAGGGATACAGATCCAGGAACTTGTAGCGATCCACTAGCTGTGCAGTTTCCTTGCCCTCGTACTCTTTTAGCTGCAAATGTATAATATTAACATTATTATATTTTTTTCGTCATTTTTGCACTGATTTTAACAGAAAAATTAACTTTGTCAGAATCACTTTTCCTTTATTTTTTTATACTAATTTTAACACCCAAATTCAATAACAAAATAAAATTTCAAGATTCTACGATTTGAAAAAAATGTGTTGACATCATTTTTTCACAAGAAAAATATATAAAAATATAAATATATAATTAATAAACGGGTCAAATCATGATCAAAAAGGCGTCGGGAATGAAAGGCGGTTCAGTTTTGGCAACGTTGTGAGAATTTGAAGTCTTGGGAAAGTAACTTTACTAAAACATTTTTCTACTCACATTTTCAAAGATTGCACTACGTCTGCGCTCCACTTTGACAATACTGGACAGATCGCCGATATTGGACTCGAACTCTAGGAAGCGATTCCATACCTCCACGCTCTTATGTGGCGAAAGACCGCCAGAGCTCAGGACACGCTCAAAGAGGACACGTGTGTTGTTGTCCTCGTTCAAATGCGATAGATAATCAATGTAGCACATGACATACTCTGGACTGCCGCCGAAACGCTTGAGGCCGAGCTCAAAGATGCGGAATGCAATCTCCTTGTCCTTGGAACAGTAATACTCCATTAAAGCGGCCGCCACAAAGATGTGATAACGGGAGCGCACATCCTCGCGAGCCTTCTTGAAAATGCCACGTGCCGATTTGATGCCCTCAGCGCGGCGGGCGAACTTCATATATTGCACGTAAACCTGGACGAAGATGAGCATTAATAACATTTTTAATAAAAGTTATATATGTAGATTTATGAGTGGCTGGTATAACACGGAAATTGCCAATCAACAAGCACTTTTAGGCATTTTTCATTATAAAATTCATATCATTAATGTTGATTGGATGCAATTTTAAAAAGTTTCGAAGTTTTCCACTCATTTTGGACTCTACCCGTATTGATTAATCTTTATATATATAGCTTTGAATTAGATTGTATTCAAATAATGTAATATATTAGAATACATTATATAAAAAATAAGAATTTCAGCCATGTACTCAATGAAAGTTATCTGAAAGTATTATGAATATTATAAAGTGATGCGATGCAATATAAAGATCGAAGCGATAAGGACTATAATCGTACATATGCTAGATAAATGGTATGTACGGAGGCTATGAGAAGCAATCCAAGCTGTTCGTGATTGCTTACCAGGGTGGGATCAATGTCTGGCAGCTGGATCAGCTTGTTGTACATGCTGTGGACCTTCTCGTACTTGAGGCGACTCTCCTCGAAGTCCGCATAGGCGAAATATAGCAGCGAATTGCGATTCAGTACGCCGTTGATGGAGCGCTCCAAAATGTTGGCACACTCGTCTGCAAAGATTTTCGCTGCTTGGACATCCTGCGTGAAGAGGGTACGAGAAATATAATGTTAATGGAAATGTCACAGTTAGGGTTCAATTTGTTGAGTATTTGCGGTGGGTGTTTGTGGGTCGAGTAAAATGCGTGCGGCCAATGCCAAAGGCAACGGGGCAAGTGGTGAGCTCATTTTGTGGTCATTTTAGGATGCAGAGCTGCCATGTGCCGCGTTACCCAAGGGGCGACACTTCACAAATAGCAAGAGACAGAATTTTGATAGTTTTTGCTGGCATAGATGCTTTTCTATTTGCAACATTGCGACAAACTGCAGCAGCTGTTGTTTGGTATTGTTTTTAGTTTCTGTATGTTGTATACGACTACGCACGCCTTTCTCGGTGAGAACGCGCGCGCTGGTGTCCAGAAATTGGGATGCCTGATGCCACACAGCCGGATGATGGGTGAGCACCAGCAAGCACTGCTCCGTTGCAAACATAACGCGACGTGTGACCAGCGCAGTATCCTCCGTGCGCAATGGATTCGATTTCTCGTAGGTGATGAAGCGCTTCCATAGCTCCACCTGTTTGGTCTCCTCTTTGGTCAGCGTGGGCGGCACAGCGGGCAGATTGCGATTGAGGCCCTTTGTATGATACTCCAGCTCCTTGGCCACGCGACGTGCATTCATATAATCCCTACATAAACCAAAATTAAGAATAAGCAACATGATTTGAGCAGTCCTGTAAAGTAGTGATTAATTTTTGCGTTTACATTGGCATATGAATGTGAATTAAATTCAAATTAGAATTATCATAAATAATTTCAAACTTAATTGATGAATTCATTGAAATTTAAACATTCACTTGAGCCAACTCAAATTTACAAATTAATCACTCTTTTACAGTTGATAATAAATAAGCTTTGGGCAAATATAACAATATACTGTAGCATTTCTACGTACTTGGAACGCTCAAGACTCATTTTCTCCGAAATTATGGGATTAATGTTCTGCTCAAATGAAATATAATCCTTCCACAGCTGTTCAATGCCCACAATGGGCGTGATGACCGCCTTTTGATAGACGCGACGAACGGCGGTAATCTTCTGATTCTCCGCATAGTTGCCAACAGCCTCAACGCCGCGCAGGAAATAGATATAATCCTGCCAAATGCTAAACGAATGCAAGTCCATGCCAATCTTCTCCAGCGCAAAATCATAAGCCTGGGCCATCTTCTCCCTGGGGAAGAGAGTGAAGATTAGTAAATGAATTGTATGAGATACTTTATATGGCGACACCTACTTGTGCGTGCTCAGCCCGGATTTGGTATCCTTAACATAAGTCAAATACAGTTTCCATAGATCAATGTTGAGAATCTTGACCAAGCAACGCTGGAAAAGTTTCTCCACCCGCTCATAGTAGCGGCTACGCATCTCCATCTCAATGTAGAGCTTCCAGTAGCGAGCCGTGGTCGGGAAGACATTCACCAGCGACTCGTAGAGGCTGCGCACCTCATGGATGGGACGAGTTTGGGCTTCCCGTAACATCACCGACCAGGATTCGATATCATAGGGACGTAGTTCGACGACCTGTTGGGCGCGCACCAAGCGTTCTATGCCCCATTCCTGTAGTGCAAATTAGACATTAGTAATTATCAGTTGAATATATTTAAATAATATAGTTTTTATTATATTCCACTTACTATATCAATTTTGATCAAATCCCTCGCGGATGTCATGACGATATTTATTTTTGGCGGAATATTGACTGTGTTATTTAGTACTATTGCTTTAGATTTTACTGGTTTTTTGCCACTGAACACTGCGGCACTTTTCACTGTAACAGATCAAAATTATTCAATTTTTCATAATTATGGCAAAGCTGTCTGTCTATCTACAATAAATAAAATGCGGCTTGATAACAGTGTTGTTTAGTGCCGTTCAGAACTGGTTCACGTGTGGGAACAAGTTCAAAGTTCACGGCTGAAAACTCACTTGTCACTTTCGTTTTTTTGTAATATATTTTAATAAATGTAATTTGTTAACTAAAAGCTAATATATCATTAAACCATATGCAAATTTATCATAAAATATTGATATAATTTATTATTTAATATACAAATACATTAGCTGATTGATTTTAACTTTTTTTCATTTTCTTGCACAATCAAACATATATCAGTATAATAACTATTAGAAGTTAAAAATTATATAAAGAAACGACAAATAGAATGAAGAAAATATTACCGAAATCACCAAAATCTAAGCTGGTCCGCGCCATTGTACTAGTGTGACCAGCCCTTCGATAACTGCCTTAAAATTGTCTTCACCGATAGGTTTTTTAGCTCACTTTGAAAGTGTACAAACTATGTTAGCATAAAAAGTTTATTAAATCAACTGCATGAGCAAAATTTAAGCTTCAATTGACTTATTTAAATTTTGAACATTACTTTATTTCTTGCTACAGCAATGTAATCGGAGTATTATAACAGCTTGCTTAGTTTGCTGTTTAGCGGTAACATAAAATCTGTTGCGCTGCCACCTTGCCATGCAAATCAACCGATTAATCGACAAATAATCCACAAAGTGTATCGATTTACAGCTATACATCGAGAAAATATCAAATAACAAAACGAAACGAAACAATCAAGCGTGGCAATCAAACGAAACGAAACGCATTTACTGGAGACATTAATGCAAACGAAAAATAATAATAATAATACGCTTATTTGGCGTCGGAGTCTCAGTTGAAAGATGAGGCGATGAGCTCAACGTGATATTACAAAAAAACTAAAAAAAATCGTGCGCTCTAATTACAAGTGACAGTTTTAACTGCCAAAAGGAGAGAGAGAGGAAAAAAGTTAACCCGCACACAAACTTATACGCATACACAAGCAGGAGGGGGCACACGGATAGGACCAGCTGTTGTGTTGAACAACGACAAAAAGAGGTTAGCATTAGCGGTACATTTAGATTTATTTGCTTGGTAAGCAATCAACACGATTTATTTGAGCTTTTTTGTTGTTGTATTTTTCTGTTTCTTTTTTGCATTTGGCGCTTTTTAAAATGCATTTCAATTAATTATTCAATGGCATTCAATGAACATTGGTGCCAAGTCTAATGTGAGTTTCCTGTTTTTGTTGTTGCTGTCATTGCTGTTTCCTGCGTAGCGGTGGCTGTTTATTGGCCGTACAAGTGAAAAAGCATATTAAGTGCGCACTGCACTGTCTATGCGTGTGTGCGTCTATGTGTGTACGATAAGGCATAATAAGTGTGTCACACGGACACAACAACAACAAGAAACACACGGCGGCTTTTGTGTCAAAGTGGAGCAAAAAAAAACTTTTTGCTGATTGTGATGGTATTTGCCCATAATGGAATGCATGCCAGTGTGTGTGTGTGTGTGTGAAAGGGAAATTTACGTATGCATGTCAAATAATCCCACATGCTCGCACACACGCGCACACATACGCACACACTCACTCATATAACAGTCAGTGTCATTTGACGAAACTCGCTCATACTTGCCCTTTCTCTCGCTCTCTCTAATGCTCGCTTGTTGGCCTGTTACTCAGTGCCTCCTTCTGGCACACATGATGACAACTTTGAAAGCTTGTGTGTATTTTAATTGTGCACAGTTTTTAAAGCATTAAGTGGCCTGCGGCTGCACATGCACATACTGCTTTTCAAAACTTGCTTGCCTACATTCAGGCGCAAACATATAGACAAACACACAAGTACGATACCTTTTCCCTCTTCAGCCTTCATCTCGCTGAAGCAAATGAACACGGCAATTACTTGAAATGGCAACTGCTACGCACATACACATACACATACACATACACATTTACTTTATATTAATTTGTTTTTTTTTCTATGGAAGAGCTTATTCTATACATACAAATACTAGTTTTCGTAAAAATTACATTCTAATAATATTTCAATTCTAAAGAATCAATTTAATTAGGTATAAGCTATATTTTCTGCAAATGAAAAATTAGTGTTTGTAAAATACCATTTTCCAAACTCAATCATTGCATTGAAACAATTTCACAGAGCTTTGTCCATTGTCAAAAGTACTAAGCTTAACATAATATAAAAAGCTATGCGATTGAACTTCTTGTGAATTTCTTTTCAACTATCTACCCAATGCCAATGGTTGTCTCCTCTTCGACGGTGGGGGGGTGGCTTAAATTGCTTTCAGTTTTTAATGGGTCGTCTGCACAATAACTCATATAATTCCAGCAAAAGTGGAATGGCGCTGAATAGAGGAGCGAGGGGGTCGAGACCGGTAGACACCTGGCTCGTCAGCTGATTGATTATCAAATCGCCACCGAAACTCACAAACGACAGTTCAACAATAGAGTGCCACAGTGCCACAGTCGGTGGTATAGTTTTGTTCACTCTTTTTCTTTTTCGTTTTCTTTGTACTTTTTGCTTTCTCGCGGGTAAGTTTTTGCCCAGATGCGACTCTAGGACCCTTCCATTGCATGTCTTAATATCATGAAATTTTCACATTAATCATTCAATTGCATTGGTTGGACTACAATTACTCATGTATACTACAAACATACATATGTATATACACTGGATGTGATTTGAGTGCATATCAAGCCATGTACATACATACATACATACATATGTATGTATACCTTCATATTTGTGCCAATAGCACAACAAGACGATAACAGTTTATTCACTTTGCTGTTAAATTGACGCTCTTTATGTAAATTTACATACATATGTATGTATATACTGTGAAAAAAAAAGATCTGGGATTTCCATAATAACACCATACGAAAATAACTGTTAGATATTTAAATTGATTTTTATTTTAATGTGAATGTTAGCAACAAAATGTATGTAGTGATTTAAATGCTCAGTTCCAGTTATTCCAAGTATTTTTCTATACAAAAATTAATAGTATTCAAAAAAAAAGAAGAAAAAAACCGGGTAGAAATGCTTCTATTAATGTGCTGTTAAAACAAACCTGAAGTCTAACAAATTGTATTCATTTATGCCCAACTGCATTAAATATGGTTATTTAGGGCACTCTTTTAAAGTAGATATACAAAATGTAGTTAATTTATTAGCATGTTATTCAAATGTGAAATTCTCGCTCTTAAAATTGCAGCTGTGAGCTGAAACAGTCGTTAGCTTTAAGGCTAATTTATAACAGCTTGTTAAACGCGTGCATCCAATATTATTATTGAACTATAGCTTAATGAAGACTCAAGGCAACACGCCCAGTTCTCTTTCCAAGTGTTTATATACTACATATATAATGAACATGTGTATACAACGAATCATTTGCCTTTTAATTGTAATTAGAGACTGTTTTGAAATGCTTGCAAATGATGCTTTCGTTCGATGCTTATCAGCTGGCTGCTCAATTAAGTCGAGGCCAAATTGACTGAAGCTCCAGCGTCGAGATCCCAGAATGTTCGCCGACACATTGATCTGACTTTGTGTTCCGTAATGCTTTTATAGCGCAACTGAAGTACGGGTCGACCTAACAATATTTGCCTTTTATGCCAGTTATTTGTTGACAATATTTGTTTTGCATTTGAATAACATTGTTTGGCTTATTGTTGCTGACGCGCCAGCAGAAACATGCAAATGGGTCTAAATGCCCGTAGAGAGGGCTGCGGGTTGCGGGTTGTGGGTTGTGGGTTGCGGGAGTGCTTGTTTGAGGCATCGAGGATGTACCAGTTACAATAGTTAACGACATGAAAACGACTAATTTGACTATTGGCAAAGGCAAGACTGAGGACTCCCTAAACAACTGTTTTTTATGCATACCCTGTTCTCATTGCAAACGAATAAAAAGAGTTTGCCAAGCTATGAAATGTTATTGTTACACGTTTTGGAATATGTAGTACTCAACCCGTCGCGACTTTCAAGTTTGTTGACGATTTTTCAATCACTCTTTCTATTCCCTCAAATCGATTTCGCGAGTTTCTTAACTATTGTTGCGGTAATGAGAGTTTCCAAAATTTCGAATTTTTCAGTATCTATAATCGTATTTTTCAATCTAACATATTTTGTTACCAGCTATCATAAGTTGTATAAGTTGGAAGTTGTTTTATGGAAAACATGACTTAAAAAAAAGGACTTTCAAACATTATACTTATTTGCAAACTAAAAACAGATAAGAAACCAATGCAAATTTGCAAGCAACAACTGTATCTGTTTGTTGCTAAGATCCGGGAACAGAGTATCTGCTAGGTCAGGCCACTCTCGTCTAGAAGAGTCGCTTGCAGGAATTGTGCTCCTCTACAAATCGCTGAGTGACGTGATAACAAATAACCGCAAATTGTTGCCAGACGGAAATTCAGATTTTGTGTTGTGCTGTATATCCATCCAATCAATGTATGTATGTATTACGTACAAATGTTTGTACATCATTTCAATACCCTCTTCTCGCCACAAGGAGCCAAGGGCTATATGATTAGGTGCTCTAGGATAGAGCCCCATCAATTGCAGCTCTGTAGTTTGCTTTGTTGCCTGCGCCCAAACGGTTTAGCTTGCCAAGCTCTCTCGTGCGCCCTTAAGTCCTACTATATAATACATATCATATATATATATATAAATGGCCGATCTAACTGTTGTGGGTCAACAATTGCGTGTGGGCGATACATTTGTGCCGCGTCTCAGCATGCGACGCATCTACGATTTGAAGTGCTTTCGCCCGGAGCGCTATCAGCATGAGGTTGCCAATCATTATCGTGACTTTAAGCTGCAGCAGTCCTCGCTGCAACTTAGCCGCCAGCTCCCACAGGGGGGACATCATCGTCAGCGTCATCGTCGCACGCGCTGTCGCCTACGACCTTTGGCTCCAATTTCAACCTACACCTCAGCGAGTGCGCAGTTCCGGAGCGAACTGCCCACGCCAGTGCATTATTTTCCAAGGTATTTTGGTTGCTAGGTCGGGAATCAGCATTCACATTTGCAATGTCTTGAACCCTGTAGCAACCCAACCTACAGTGGGTAAAAATGCATTTAATGTGTGCCACAACTTTCGCAAATTGGTATTCTCGTTTTCAATTTACCATATAGTATAGTAGGTATAAATGAAGTTGCGCCAACTCTATAAGTTATACAAATTATTAACCAGAACAACGATGTTCAGAGACTATAAGGTTGAGAGATCTTAAATTTGAAATGTATATTTTTGCATACTAAACGCAGATCAAGATTATTTTATTTGAATGAAACCTACACAAATTTGAATAATATTAAAAATATCCATTTGAGCCCCAGTTGATCAGCATCGTTTTATTTTCTACTGTTTTCAAATCTTTCTTGAACAAAGAGTTTTCGAAAACCCTCAGAAATGCAACTATAGAAATTATTCATTTTCAAAAAGAATATATTAAAAACATTATTTTATGTATTTTGTGTACATAAAGCGAATTTCAGAAATTTGAATTATTTACGAATTTGAATCACGTCTGAAACAATACCGATTCAGTTTTTGAGTAACCACTGTTCGGAACAATCATAAGACTAATTTAAATGAGGGTGGGTGTGGGCGTGCGCGTGTGTGTGTGTGTGTGTGACTGTTGGGGTCATAAATATATATGGGCTGGGGGCCCTACCCCACAACTTGTGTGCTATCATTGGCATACGGCAAATGTAGTTGACGTGAAATTTCCGTCGCATCTTCAGCTCGAGTTTCGTGGCCTTTGCCTCCGCCTCCACCCCCACCCCCACCTCCACCTCCACCTCCGCCTCTGTCCACGGCTGACGTCAGTGTCAGCAGTTTGATAAGCTGCGGCACTTTGTGAGCTGCGGGTTTACCCACATTTCAATAAATGCAGATATATGTATGTATATATATGATATGTGAAAAGTATAGCGCAGAAGAGATATCCGGAGGGAAAATCCCTTAATATAGCGACAAACAAAAATGCAATTAGCTTGATGGAAAATGCACAGTCCAGAATGTGGACTGAAGACTGAAGTGGTTCCATATATGTAGATAAATTGGAGGGAATTCTCATAAAAGGGAATCAACTGCAGCAGTATTCCTTAATTAACAGGTTAACGCGAAGGAAACATTCGTGTATAAAGCTATCATGAAAAATCTTTTGGAATTTCCCAAACTTAGTTCTTAGCAAAAGTTTGCTATTAAGGAAGTACAGTCCCATCCATCATCTTGATTTATTTTACTATTATTTGTATTGATTATATGAAATAAGCTGTAACAAGGTTAACATTAAGAGTGTGGCCTGAGTTAACCTTTGCCGCTGGTAATTCCGCTGGGAGTCCATTTCGAATGCCACATCATCAAAACAAAAAGGAACCACTTCCGCGTGGCACTTAACCTCACTTGTTGACATTGTCCATAAACGATAACGATAACGATAAGTAAATAGCGGCACAGTAGTTTTCGGATGGAAATGGAAATCGTTGTTTGATTATATTAGCTAGCCAACCACCCAAAACCCCACCCAATTTCGGTTCTATTCTTGTTGATGTTTTTTGTTTTTTTTTCCCCCATTTCACTTGTTTGCCTGTTTGTTTTGTTGTACGAAGAATAGGTTTAGGTGCTTGTGTTGGCATTGTTTGTAATTAATGTTTGCCTTCTTTCCGGCCTCGCTTTTATGGTTGGGGCTAATTACAGATTCGGCGATACAACGTATGCGCCCCGCAGCCGGCAAACGATTTGCTCCGTGCCGGAGCCAACGGACGCCGTCTACAACGATACGCTGCGTCGGATCAGGAGCGCCCACAGCTGTGACCAACTAAAAAAGCTCGTACAACGGCAGTTAAGCTACGGCAGGGGTGCGGTCAAAGCAATTGGAACGGGTACGAGGACGCGAGAGAACAGCAACAGCAATAAGAAATTGCAACAACGTGACCCGTGTGGTGTACGCCGGAGCAATTATGAGGAGCGTGTGCTAAATATTAATACGGCAAAGGTGGAAAACCTACAACGGCGCCACATCGATCTATACGCGTACTTGCAACTGGCCAGCGGCTACTACGAACGGGGGTTGCATGCCAATATCAAGTACCTGCAATCGCTAGGTCAGCGTAATGCAATAAAGCAGAAGCAACAAAAGCAGCAACAACAGCAGCAGCAGCTGCAGCAGAAACCGAAGCAGCGCCGTTACTCATTGGAAGCCTGGCCGCAGCAGCAAGCAGTTGATCAACCGCAGCAGCAACAGCACCATTTGAGCACAATTTTAAACGATTTGCGGCATCGCGAGCGTTGCCAGATCTCGCGCCACGATAGCGTCACAACAGATGCGATAAGTGTGCATATAACGCCTGTACAGCGTACGAACAGCATGTTCGATTATGCGCGGCAGTGTGGTGACAACAATAGCAACAATAAGAACAGCAGCAGTAGCAGCGGCAGTGACAGTGCGCTAGCAGAAGTGCTCGATCAACAGCAGCAGCAGCGTAAGCTCTACGAAATTATCGATAACTTGAGCCAACTGAGCATATACGATAGCAGTGTGCCGCTCATCACGCTCACCGATTACACGCAACAGGTGGCGCTGTATGGCGCCAATTTCGATATTGCCGGCAATAGCCAATTGCAAATACCCAGCGAACCCAGACCACCAACATAATACAACTGTAATACTCGAACAATAACAACCAGCAAGTGCAATCAATTGCCAAGGCGAACAAACACAAAGCAAACAAACAAATAGCAGAGCACTGAACAAAGCAAAAAAAGAACGAAAAAAAAAAACAGCGCACGTCATCGGAAATCGTTTTTATATTCAAACGGCAGACAAACAACGACTAAAGCAACAACAACAACAGCAACAGCGGCAGCGACAACAGCAACCAAAATAGCAGCCAGCCGCTAATAACGGCTAGAACAAAATATAAAACGGCTTTTGAGCCAAACTATTGCGTATTTGGTGTGGCGCTCGAACAATGGTTGCGGCTGCTGCCGACGTACAAATTACAGCAGCCACAACAACAGCAGCAGTAGTAGCAGCAGCAGCAGCAACAGCAGCAACAACAAGCGAGGCAGCAGTAACAGTAACCGTAACAGCAACAGAGACAGCAACAGCAACGACGTTAGCAAACGAAAATAGCAGCGGCAGCAGCGTTGAATTTGTAGCATTAACGGCTGCAACTGCCAGCGGTTCACAAGCAGCGACCTCTAATCTGAATAATAACAACAGCAGCAGCTGTAGCCGAAGCATCAGCAGCAGCACCAGCAGCACCGACTGCAGCAACAGCAATCATATTGATAAGCCCGAAAGTAGCAACAACAACATGGCAGATGCAACCATTGCCGCCGCTGATGCCACCAAAACAACGGCCGCAACAGCAACAACCGCAACAACAACAGCAACAACAGCAGCAGCCGAAACTGCAACTGCAACTGCAACTGCTGCACCCGCAGCAACTACGGCAACAACACCAACAACAACAAGTGTTGCGGTACCTGCATCGGCAATCACCAAAAGCGCCGTTAGTCAGCGCAATGTGGACATCAAAATTGAAAAGACCAGCAACATGGAGGCGGCCACACAGCAGCTGACCAAAAAGGTCCTCAAACTCGATTTGGGTGCCAAGAACTTGGATGAGTACTCGCTAAAGTCGCCAAAGTCGCCCATTGCAGGTAAGTTCAAATAAATCCATAAATATATACGCACATATCGGTAGAGCAGTACAGTAAAATGTCAATGATAATGAAAGTACCAAAAATGATGCCAACCAAATACAGTCAAAATTCTCTAACTGGAACCTACAAACCAAAAAAGAATCGACTCAAAGAAAGTTCAAGTTTGATTTATAAATACAAATCTAGATCAAGTTCCATATTCTAAACAAGCCTCGATCCCAATAAGTTGCCTTTTTCAAAGTTAAATCAATAAATGATTGTCAATAGACTAAGACTGAAACTTTAGCGGGCTTTCACTGTCGCTGATTGTCTGATCGTATGTGCGTATGTTGCGTTCTTTGGAGCTCAAATGTCATTTTGCTTGAATTGATTTTTCCATGAAAAACGATCTACAGCAGACTCACACAACCCACGAAACACAAGCAAACAACAAAAACAAAACACACAGATGATATTTCCATAAACTGCGGCTACCCACAAAAGCCGCATACGAAACCCAATCAAAGAAAGCGTTTGTAAACAAAAGTTTCGATTCCAAATTTTTTCGGCTGGCGCTGATTGCACACTAGCCCAGAACATATATACTATACATACTATACATATGTATATACCCAGTGCTTTTAATGTTCTGTGTACCCATTAAAAATGGTCAAAAAGGGCATAATAAACTAGCGCTAATTTATGCCAGAGACAATGAGATCATACAGCTTAGAAGTACCCAGAATTTAGAATAGTTATAGCAATTAAAAACCAATTAATACAAGCATTAATATTTAACTTTAAAGAATAATTGATTTGCCATACGCAGATCAAGTTTATTTCATATTTGTTTTTATAGCTCTTTTCCATTTACGGAAATCTATAAAAATCACAAATCAATATCAAATGCAGCCCCCCTTTTTGAGTAGTTACAATTAATTTCAATGAAAGTTTCCGTATACCCTAAGCAAATCAAGATTATTTATTTCTTTCAAAATATCTTACCGTTTTGGCGAATCAATAAGTATTGATAGATATTGATTACCAATTTTTTTTGTTTCCTTGATCTTTTTCATACTTGAATATTTATTGACGATGTTGGGCCACTTTTGAACTGGTTACAGGGTATCTTGCAGTTGCGCTCTTGCGACTTAAGTTGCTTTTTTATGATCGTTTGCCTTATCGCATGTGTGTGTGTGTGTATGTTTATGTGTTTATTTAGATTTGTTGTTGATTATTATTAATTAATTGTGCATTTATTCACAGCACGCTTGCCGCATCAAACATCATTGACGTCATCGGTGGATGTTGAGGATCGCAAGACATTACGAGAGGCCTTGTACCAGGGCATATTCCATCGCCATCGCCGCACCATATTCGCCGTGGGCAGCTTTCTACGCATGCTGCGCAGTCGCAACTCGCAATACAATACCATACGTAGTTCCTCCGAGGGTGAGGACATCGATGAGGTTAGATAAGAATACATTCTATGTATCGTAGATGCTACATAGTATATATGTATACCTGTATGCCAGAGACAATACACGTCAAAACAACACAACACAACAACAACAACAACAACGCCATGATCATCTATAACAACAACGAAAATCTGGATATATATAATGGAGTTGGTTCTTAGCTGGAACGTAGATCGCTAAAGTATTGTCGTTGGTTCCATTTTCTATATAGTTTAATATTTTTTTTATTTTTTTTTTGTATTGTATAATATGTGAGGGGTAAAATATTGGTTTGGGGTCTTGTGGGTAGACTGATCCATTGTTACAGGCGATGTGTTGTTTTTGTTAGGCATACCCCTAGTATATAGTATACATATACATATATAGCATATAGAATAGAGCATTATAATCATTGCATGTCTGTATATGTATGTATTGATATCATCTATGACTACACAAGCCACATACACATACACATACACACAATTATCATTTATTATCGTGTTAAGCCAACGTATAAACGTAGCATTGTATACCAAAAGAAAAATTGAAAGATTTCATTCCAAATAGCAAAATGCAGCCCCAAAGCCCCAACAAAGCAACTATAAGACTAGCCACAATGTTGTGTTTAGCATTTAGTAGAGAGAATTATCGAGAGAAAGCCAAGAGAAATCGATTGGAGCCATATTGAGTTGCACTGATCATTGATCATGATTAGTTGAGACGTGTAAACTGATAACTGACAACTGACTGCTAATTTGGACATTTATTACACAATTAATGCATTCCAAGACCATTTTTGAAAAGAGCTTAATTAGTTCATATACTACACACACACATTCCCCGCCCTCCTCTTTAAGCAAAATTTCTCACTGTCTCTGCCTCTGTCTCCTTCCTCTTTTCCTCCTCCTCCTCTACACTGTGCAAGCGAACGGATCTGAAAGACGCCTTATCTATAAAAAAAATAACACTAAAACTATAAATTATAATATGAAAAGAAACTTAGTGTTTAAAGCCTTTTTCTTATATAAGCTAATTGTGAACCTATGCTTAATGAAGCATTATCTATGTACTATATGTATACAATACTGTAAAGCTGTAATACCATATAACTGTAAAACTATGTAAAACTGCGACCCACATCAACTCGATACCAACTCGCTGATCATCGATGTTGTTCTTTAGAAACTTGCAGAGAGTTTTTCAAAAAAAAAAACTAAGAATATATGAGAAAGACAAACATATACATAAACTAGTCGGGGATCGTGTCATCCTGTTTATTTCTATGCCAGCTGTTTAGAGTTGAGCAAACTTGGTAAATGTATATTTCTGTAATCTTGGGCAGCCTTCATATTCTTCAATCTATCTTATAGCTACAACAAGAACCATCTTTTGTATAACCTTTTTATTAAGATATATTCACCAAAAACTTTGCAAACTTTATTAAGCTTTTATTGACTTTGATAAATAGTTTATATATTGAACAATAATTTTTGTATTATGATAATAGTTTTTACGTTTATACGCTTCTAGAAAGTGTAATCTCTGAATACCATATGCTTTACATATACAAATTGTTCATTTAGTCAATCCCGTGAGACCAATTGTTCTATAGGAACTAAGCTCTTAGTGAAGCTATGCTGATGAAACTTAGTATATATGCTTCTTTTTGTATGCATATGTCATTATATACTACATATATTGTAAGCAGTCGATTTGGATTAATATAGCTGCCATAGAAATAATTAGTTACAAGATATGTTCTTGGGTGAACAACTTTTTTTGCTTTTACGTATACATACATATATAGCTTGACCAAAGTTACAAGGAACTAATTTCTTTATACCATATACAATATAACCAAATTTTGCTATGTAACTACTAAAGGATCGTTCAAATATTCAGTTCTTCTAACTTTAGGGTTTTTGTTAAATATCTTGACTAAGTTCTTCAAGTACAACTTCTATTATGCCTTATACAATTTAGTCGAATCTGATCCAAATTGAAATACTATAAAATACAGGTGCCATAGCAACATTCGTTCAGATTTTCAGTTTAGATCAGTTTTGGCCCTAACTTAGCTCTCTGCAAGTGTATTAAAACTTCGGCTTGCCGATACTAGCTTGTTCAACGATCTTGTTTGTTTTGTTTTAACATGTCGATGGTATTGTTAAAGCCGGTTTTCATTGCAACGGGAACAAAAATCTTCTAGAGCCGCACACGAAGAATAATTGTTTTAAGCAACAAAATGATATACACAAAAGCGTTACTTTAACCTATGTATACATATGTATATACATATATGTATATGTGTGTATATGTACAACAAGAGCATAGAATTATAGTTCCAGTACACACAGAAACTAATGTATACCTCTTGATTTGCAGTAAACAGGCTATACACACGTAAAAGTATGTTTATATACACGATATGATATATGATATATATGTATTTTAGAACATTTTTGTTTAGTGCTAGAAAACTAATGTTTAAAAATTTTGTACAGCGATATACCCGAATTGTATGTATACCCTATGTGTATGGGCTAAAGAAAACAACAAAAAAAAACGTTCATGACATATAAAAAAAACTGTTGAAAATTGTTTGGTAGTTAAAGTTCATATGCTACATAGTGTATATTTCATTATTACTACATACATATTGATTATTATAAAAGATTCTTTTTTTTTTATTTTTTTTTTTTAATAAAAAACTAAAAAATATGTGAAATATGTGAAATAATGCACATTTTGATGCTCTTAACTTTTTGCAGTTTCTCAAGGCGCGTAAACTTCTAAAATTACCGCATCTATTCGATCGCTGAAGTTAAACTCCAACCGAATATTGGATGAATTGGGCGCTAAACTTAGCATACATATATACGTGAAAGATTTCAACTCATATTTGTTATAACTGAAACATAATAAACTGCAAAAATCAGGCAAATAACGGCCGCCACCAAGTCGCTCTGGGCATCGTGAAAGCTGGCAACGCTGGCAGTGTCACTGGGGCGCCAAGAGCGACAGTGTTGCCCATTTGGCCCAAGGCAATCAGGAACTGAAAGTGTTTGAATTTGAATTCGATAGGTATTAAATTAAGTTATTAAAAAAATAGCACTTAATTTAAATATTATGGCAAAGATGGAACTACTTGGCAATTATGACAAAACTAACCTTAAATTCTTTTTGTGAATGTTTTTTATTTGATTTTATTTTGCATTTTTCACTCACCTGCTGGGGACTGTCGGCCACCGCATATCTGCCCTCATATACCGCCTTTTGTATGCTGGCGCGTATGTTGGCCGCATCCTGTAGACTTTGTGAATTTACGCTCACCTTAGCCGCCTGAGCCGATGGCAGCAGATCGGGGCGCATTAGCCACATTGGCTGCACCACCTGACGACGCTGCTTGGTGGAGGTTAAAGGCGCAGCCAACACGCTGGAGAAGCACAGGCAGATGCATATGTACATCGAGATTATGGAACGTCTGTTCATGGTGTGGTGTGTGGCAGTCATAACGGTACACTGATCGTGTTTGAATTCAAATATCGGTGCGTATAGATCATGAGAATTTGATGGGGAAGTGATCATACTTGGTTGTATTTCATAGTTGACAGTTGACAGACGACAAAACGTGCCGCAGTGGGCCAAATCACATTATAGATAAAACACACATCAAAAAGAAAGAACGACGAGTCGAACATTAAATACACTGCCATCTGCTCATATTCAAACATAAGTATCATTATAAGTAACACTCGAAGTAGGGATATCATGGAAAACAAAAAAGTTGTTTATACAAAATCTCATCTTTCGACCGATAGTTTCTATGACAGCTAAATGATATAGTGGTCTGATCCGGCTAACTTCGACATATGTACTGCCTGCAGCAAAAATACGAATCCTTGCCAAGTTTCATTAAAAAAAGCTGTAAAACTGAGAGGAATTTGCAATTTACAGACATTTCTTTATCTTGTGATATAGTTAATGGAGTTGGAAATGTCTCCGCTTATCCTGATAAAATCGAACACAAATCGATCAAGCCATTTTTATATGATGATGTGACATGCATTTGTCAATTGATTTTTATTTAAATAGATATTTGTTTTGAACTTAAGAATTTAATGTGTGTGTGAGCGAGAAAGAGTGAGAGAGAAAGAAAGCGACACGGAGAAGAGAGGGACAGATAGAGGGAGAAAGTGTGTGTGTTTATGTTTGAGTTTTGCTGCGCTTTTTCATCAGATTTGTAATAATGTATTTATATTATTGGTCTGTTCGTTTGGCGGATCCATTGGCTCTTCCTTGATATGAACATCATCGTCTTCCTGATCCTCTTTGCTGTTCTCATGCAGCAGCACATATTCACGAGAGCTAAAGCCAAATTTGATGACATCCCTCTCCATCAGTTCATAGTATTTGCGTCCATCGATTTTCTTGTTGTTCAGGAACGTGCCATTTGCCGATTCCAAGTCGATTAGATATAAACGCACACGTTTGCCATGACTACCATCGTCACGCTCGAACGGCACAAGGCGATACTGGAGCGCAGCGTGCTGCTTGGAGCAGCTGGGATGATCGACGGGCAGATCGACCACTTTGCGCTCGCGTCCAACCAGAAAACAGCTCTGTCGATGTATGTGTAGCGTGGGCAGCGCCGTTTCCCCCTTGAAGGGATACAAGCGCCAGCGACGCTTCGGTTTGCGCGCCTCTGGCGGCTCCGAATATTTGACAACAACGCCATTGACTTTATTTGTGTCTTCGGTGAGGGCGCCACTCAAACCAAAGTTGGGTTTCTCCTTCTCTAAAGGCTCGTCATCATTTGGCGCTAGCGGTTTGTCTTTGTCTTGAGGTTTGCCCCAATCAAACTGATCGTCATCCCGACTGCGATTGTCGTTGCGACGCTGCTGTTGCTGACGACGTGGTCCACCTCCTCCGCCACCGCCTCCTCTATAGGAACGTTCAAGTGGGCTGCGACTGCACCTCCAAGGAATACATATAGGGTATTCATAAGGAAATTAGTAAAGGTAGTCTACTTACCGACGTAGATCTGGGGAGCGACGTGGCCTATCCCGGCGCTCATTGCTCCGTGGACGCTGCTGTCGCTCAGCTGGACGATGATCCCGGCTGCGTTCCCGTTCCCTATCTCTTCGACGCATCTGATTGTCACGATCCCGTTCCCGGTCACGCTCTCGCTCCTTTTCCCTGTCTCCCCTATCGCGGTCTCGTTCTCTCTCCCGCTCACGATTCCGGCTGTTTGCATTATGCCGCTGGGCGGCGCCACTGCGCTCGGGACTGTCCCATTTTGAGCGCAGCTCTTGCACTTTGCCGTCCACTGTTGCAGGCGACCGCATTTCTTCTTTGACATCATTTGATTTCATGGCGCCTTTCTTATCGGCCGAGCATTTGGAAGCATGATCGCTGTTGTTGTTTGTGTTGCTTTTATTACTACTGCGGCTGCTGCTCGATGAGGAACTGGAATTGGAGCTGTCTCGTGTTCCTTTTACTCCCTTCCGTGCCATGTTTCTCTTGCCTTCTACCGCATTTTTTGGCCTGGATTTGTTTGCCACCGTTCTGTTATTGTCGTCGCTGCCTGCGGCGGAGGCTTCGTTGTCGCTGCGATTGCGCGCTTTATTATCTTTTACCATAGTTAACTTACTCTTGACAAATATTCAGTTTGATAATCCAAAATAAAAAAAAATTTTGCTTTAAATTTATGCTAGCGATGACAACCAACTGGTGTGCGGCTTTGTCTTAAACAGCTGTTTACCTATCGGTGTTCAACACTGTTTGAAAACAGGCCTACTTAAATTTCACTTTAATGCTGGCACCAATAACAATAGACAAAAACAATTTGTTTTTTAATATATGCAAGAAAATATGCAATATGCAAGAGTTTTATTTATAAGCAATTTGTGAAACATATTGTATTTTGTTTATATTTGAGTTCTACTAACTTAATGTCGTTTTCGTTATGATAGCTTGAAAAAGTTGTTAAGTTTTGTTACCATTTTCATTCAATTTTTTATTGGATTTAAAATTTTAAAATGGCATGTTGCAACCCAAAAGGTATCGATACTTTTGCAGTCACAATACTATTGTTCATAAATGCATATATCGTTTGCATAATTATCGATATACTCAGATTATCGCGCCAAGTTCATCACAAAGCGCTGTGCCACCGCTGCCGCTGCAGCTGCGTTTCACACATAATTTTGTATGTAAAGTTGCAAATTATTTTTTTAATTTTTTAAGTATTTACTTTTGTGATAGTGTGATAGTGATAGCAGTGTGCCAATGATATGTTGCTTTTATTGAAATAAACGAAACACAGCGCCCAGCAGCTGCAGTAGTAGCCAATAAAATAAAAACAAAAAAATTTCCAGCTGCAATTTAACGGTGTTTTTTTTTGTCATTCACAATGACACCGTTCGATGATTTCGTCTATTTAATCAATCACGTGCTGCTTGGCGAGGAGCCGGTAAGTAGCAACAACAACAGCAGCAACAGACAGTTAACATAGATTTTGTGCTTATTTTTAACAGACCATCGAGGACTTTATTTTACTTGTGGGCACATTAGTGGCCTTCATAGCTTTCATACTCTGGTGCTGCTTTCCCATCCAGCCAAAGGTATGTAAAATTCCACGCACTCGCAAACACTGACACGCACACACACACACATACACACACTCCCACACAAAACCACATAAAACACACACTAAAACATGTATGTATGGTATGCTTTTTATATGATTTATGTTAAAGGGTTATTCATTTGATATTGCTTATCTCTCACAGGAACCCGGCCAGCATCGTCAGTTTACGTGCAAGATTATCCAGAGTCACATTAAGGCATTTGATGTCGCCCCCAGCAACGACAATGACAAAACCACTGGCAACAACAACAGCAACAGCGCCAAACCCGGCGCCAGTGGCGGCTCCAATTTCACAAACAGCAACACCAGCAACAATATGCAATATACTAGCAGCGGCGGCAGCTACAGCAAAAACGGCACTGTTGCTATGCACAATTATTACGTTAAGAGCGGACATCATTGCTGCACCTAAATACCATAACTTAACTAAACAATAACCCAAGGCCCAAGCTTCGACCAAGTCAACAAACTTTTCGGGCTGCTTTCTATGTAGTTTTAAATTGATTTTGTTTATTTTTGAATTTTTCTTTTCAAATGTTTCTACTTTGTTCTCTAAATGTCGGAATAATTGTGCCAATTGGTTGTTCAATTGCTAAAAGCGTATTGAACGTTTCCCCTTTAGAAGCCCAGCCCCTCCCTCCCCAGTTGTTTGCGTATTGTATAATTCGCAAGCACATTTGAATTGTAATTGCTCAGACTGATTTGTTTATTGGGAAAATGCATTTTATGCAACTTTTTCCGTGAACGGCTAAGATGAAAAGTGAAGCGATAGAGTATGGCGCAAGTTTTTAAAACTTCTCTTTTTTAGTACGTATTGCATGTATTGCATTCGAATACCAAAATTATACGAATATGTAAAAAAGAAAACAAAACAAATAAGACGAACGGCAAACAAGGAATCCAAGCAACTATTTATAAGTATTTATTACGATGAAAAACAAAAGACATGAACTAATTTCATATTTATACGCATCTTTATATGACTACAATCGCTTACCATCCCCAAGACGTTTGCCTGCATAAAAAGCAAAAATTAAAATAATTAAAAAAAAAGACTCATAAATTATAAAGCCGTTCGCTTTATCAAGACACAGCCACAGCTAAAGGTTCCGTTTAGAATCACTCATATTTAAAATAATTGAAGGAGTGCTTAAGCAAGCGGTTCTACAGGGAGTTTGTGTTTTGTATCTATAAGATATACTCGCCCATACACATACACAAACACATGATCATTATGTTTTAAGCGTATTTTCCATTTCAATTGTTTGTATTTCATTTCTCTCAGTGTATACTTGCTAGATATATACACCTAAGATATATGTATGTATGTTTGATCTCATTTGTCAACTTATTTATGTGATGAACAATTTTAAGAATTTCTTCAGTATGAAGGGTAATTAAAGAAAAAATCCCTTTAAGAAAAAGTACCCAAAAAACAGTGTTTCCTTCCTTATCAATGCCTTAAGCACAGTGTACGACATAAGTATGTACACTGTGTACACTAATCAGCAAGTCACACTGGCCACTTGAGAAATCAAGAAATGAGGCACTTGAGTAGTTATTATTTTACTTTTTTTATATTTATTAATTTTTTTTCGCTATCTGAGCAAAATTGTCAAAAATCACAATTGTTAATGTTTGTCGCTAAATGTATTTATAAATTAATAACAAACGGTTTCTACGTAAGGTGTAACGGTAACAATAGAGTCTACACATTATGAAATATCATCAGTGTTAATGCACGGACGGGTACACACTATCAATACCCTATATAACATTATTAAGGAAAGTCTAGCCAATGGCCATAAATATCGCAGGGCACTTACGTAATCGTACTTGTAGTTATGTAGATATAGGTGGTAAATATGTACATATATGTGTGATTATAATATATATGTATGTATTGTAACATTTGTTTTCTATGTGGTAATTCGTTTCAAGTTCTTAGCTTTAATGTCTTCTATGGAATGTCGCGCTTTGGTAATAGTTGAAAATTTGTGACGTAAGCAAAGCCTTTAGCATAGGGTTTGGTTATAAATAGTATAAAACAGGATAGTGTGTAACAATTGATTATTGATACCTAAACAGTAGACAGTCTTAGCGAGTACCTAAGCTATTCAACAAAAAAAAAAAAACAAGAGCTTATAACACTAGTTAGTTCAACGTTTAAGGTTATGTTGAAAAATAGTCGACTTCTTTCGTCGTTGATTTTTTTACAATTTAAATAAGATTGATGTGGTTCCAACTAAAAGACACGTTGAAGTAACCAGTATTATAAGCCCCATTATCGATAAGCAACATATTTAAAACTAATGCATCTTCAACAGACAGAAGAGAGAACATAACCAAGAAAACACCACGTGTTCGAAGGACCTCAACTCAAACTGGGACATGCAACGGTTTTTAGCTGCTGCAGTCCATGGGGAAGAACACATTCATCTCGATCAATATCTGTAGCACGATAAATACCGTGTAAACGGTAAATAACGCAATGCCCACACGCTTTGTCAATCGATTACCGCTGCAGCTGAGTATTGTGAACAGGGCAATGGTGCATAATATCAGGATCAATATATTATACTCGATGCCCTGGGTGCCCACCTGCTGCTTCACGCCGGTGCCATAGTTGATGCAGTTCTTCACGAACCACGGCACGCCCAGCGACAACAGAATGGCCAACGAATTGGCGCCCAGGGAATTGGAGACACCAATGCCATTCTCACCTAAAAAACGAGAAGAGATTAGTAAAATGTATAAGAAACCACCGGCTTGGTGCTCACCATTTCGCAGTGATATCAAGCTGGACACCGCCTCGGGCATTGTGGAGCCAGCGGCCAGGAAGGTGAGACCCATGACAATGGTGGGCACACGTATGGCCACACCAAATGCCGTCAGCATCCACACAATTAGATAGGCATCGGCGCCAATGCATAGGATGCACATGATGAAGGACAGTGGATACAAGCGGCGATGCCTCATCGGATGTGGAATGCAGACGCGCAGCACCATTTTGATGGGAAACGTGAAGATCCACCAGCATTTCATAAAACGCGATGCGCTGTGTGGATACGCAAATATGCTGGCCGGAAGCTGATTATCATCTTCTTCCTCGCCATTCCCTGCAAGAAACGTAAGAGCACAAATCAATAAAGGTTAAGTTTCAAAGTTTCATAGTAGAAATTAAAAACGTTTATTTCAAATGAAAAGGGATGATCGATATTTCGATTTCTTATCGATCATTTGAAAGTGACATCTCTATAAGCACAAATGAAAAGATAACGGCCATTGCGGGATTGATTCAAATAAATGCGTTCAGCATTTGGAATTGTAATACTGAGAAGTATTTAATTAATTAATGCCGATAATAAACAGTAGAGACAGAAAAATTAATTAGAAAATGCATTCAAAATAAATATTTTTTTTTTGTTTTTTCCATTTCTTAAATATGATTATGATTGTTCAGTTGAATCTCAGTAAACACATTTCAAAACGAATATTTTTAAATATATATTTTAAATTTCACACTTACAGTTCTTGGGATGCGTTAAATTGGCCGTGGATGACATGGATGAGGTATTCTCGGGAAAACTGACGACAAACAGGCCATCGCCCGAAAGTGGATCCTTTTTCAGCGGTAGCTGAGCCTTGGCACTGTTCTCTGGCGGTTCCGTCAGATCTGAATCAAATTGAATGTTAAATAAATGTTAAATGTTTAAAACAAAACGGCGTATTAAGTTCAATTTACCGTAACGCGTGGAGAAGCAACAGTTCATTTTGTCCTCGATGAAGACGCGTATGGCTGGCATAAACTTGTTGTTGTTGAACGTTATCAGATAGTAGAGCACCAGGAAGACCATCATGATGCAGGACTCCACAAAGCTGATGCTGCCACCCCAGGCGAGCACCAGTAAAACGATCGTATTGAAGATATAGATGAAGCAGTCCCGTGCGATGGGCCACCAATCCAGTTGCACTGGCTGCATAATACCACAAAATCATTTGAGTAAAACAACTAAGTGAAAGGATCTTTCAACTGTGTACCTTATTGATGCAGAGAGCAGCGAGTCCTGCCACGCCCAGTGTGTTGAACATGAGTGAGCCAATAATGGTGCCCAATCCCATATCTGATTCCAGTATCAGTGTACTTATCGTATTCGTAAAGAACTCGGGCATTGAGGTGGCTGTTGCCATAAAGGTGGCCGCCGCCACATCCTTGGACAGATGCAGATCCTCGCAAATGCACTCGACGGTGGGTAGAAAGTAGTCATTGCATATTATGGCCAGCAGTATGAAGAAATAGATTGCGGCGAATACGTGTAGAACTACCCAGCCCTGACGCAGTTGCTCCACTGTAAGGATGAGAATTATAATATGTTGTGATTAAACATGTGTCTCTGAGAACTAGCTATAAATATACCCATACAATATGTCAAAGGTAATTTATAAAAAAAAAAATCTTTTAAACAAAAAAAAAATATTTTGGTTTCATATGGTGTTTGAAAATTCTATATTCAAAAGTCTTAAAGATAAAAATAAAAAATGTTCTCAAGCTTCAAATTGATAATTCTGATTCATTCCATTCTAATCTCGAGAAGTTATTATATTACTGCTATAGCTCTGAGTCATGGATAGACAAATAAAATCCTATATCAAAGGATTACCTTTCATTTATTATCTTTATGGTCTTAAAATAAACGTAAAGCCCATCTGAAATTTGCAAGCAATATTTATGTTATTATGATTACAAGTAGTTTTTTCCAGGAGAATATCAAATTATGCTATTAATTTTAAGTGTGTTTAGTTTATGGGCAACAACATACAAAATTTGATGATCGTAGCTCTTATGGTTGCTGAGATCTATACAGATAGTAGGAACAAGAAACCCTTTATTATAGTAGTTGCAGGGCATAAAGATTCCATTGGTATATCATGAAGATATCAACAGAATTTGTTGCTATTTATACATACATGGTCTGAGTTTAACTAGTGTCACATTCATAGCTATAAGTATGCGTATCTGTCATGTTCCAAGTATTGTCGCTTAATTAACGGGTTTTCACGACTTGGGCCGCGATAAGAAGCACGATTTGAAGAGCAGCAAAAGAGCGTTACATATATATATATATATATTTATATATATTGTAGATGTACTCGTATGTACATAGAAGATACGAGTCGAGAGTACGAATTCGATATGGTCCCGACTCCGGCGTACTGTAAAAATAGACAATCTGTACGCTTGATATAGGGCGGGGGACGTAGTAGTTTATATGGTGCCTCTAGTGTAAACACATTTGCGGCGACTGATTTATTGGCCATTGAGTTTTTGCCGCTTATCACAGCACTTATATTGACCCTGGCCCAGTGATAAGCGTCGTGCGCGTTGCCAACAGCAGGAAGACCATTGGCCAATGGCACATGGTCAGCAAGTTCAAGTTTACTGAATTGAGCCAAGCAATTCCCCACACAATAAACTCAATGCGACAAATCCAACAAATCCAACCGTCTGAAGGCTGATTGGCATATAAATATTATTATTATTATAAATTATTATAATAATCGTATGGTTAGGAATTTTTGTAGGGCTTTTCAATGACTTCATAAAAATCAATGCTGATTTCGATTAGTGTTACTCTTAGCTATCAAACAGTTAAGTATTATTTTATGGGGGGGGGGGCACTTACCCGTAAAAAGATCAGGGAATTCATCTAAAGGTGCATCAGGCTCCTCGCCGGGGCAGGTGCCACGTGGCAGTATTTCGTACAGCAGCTGATTATCCAAATAGTGCAGCGATGATACCAGAAAGTTGCTTTCATTATTCGCTGCTAAAATCAAAAGAAATAAGTTATATTATTATTATTATTAGTATTACATTGATTAATTTCATGAGCATTGGAATCTTGAAACACTCTTTATCGAAATAAATGTAATAAAATAGATAACTCAGTGGGTTAATGAAAACTGTGATAAGCTTGAAGCTGTGTAACCCTGAAAATCACAAAAGCACAATTTGAAAGTGCCAAGAAAATAGACTGAAAATTATTCTGAAAACTGATATTCTATATACCCTCTATGTTGATTAAAAATTGTGAACATAAACCGAATATGAACTCTAAAGTTTGCAAAGGGACTTTCAGTTCGATATACGCATTCAAGTGACCATGGAGGAGCTTTGGATGAAACTTTGGATGGGTAGTAAACAAAATGGTAATTCCTTTAAAGTTTTCCCAAGATTAAAACTCATTTTAGGGCCCTCGGATAAACTTCTAGTCACTCATTCAGTGATTTTAATTGTTTCTCACGCAACAAAAAAAAAAAGAACGCAACAAATAAAAACAACGAAAAAAATTCCACAAATCGTGGGTAGATAAACAATTATATAGCACAGTAATTAGACGCCAGTTGCCTGCCAGTTTAATGCTTAATTGCATAAATAAATCAAACGAGACTGAACATAAACATTCAATTCGCTTACATCCCCTTCCCAGCCCAGTCCTTCCCTCCCCTCCCCACCCTCTGCCCTCCACCCACTCAGTAGCCCAAAGTGTTCGGGGTCCGTTATTAACCACAGCTAAGAAGTTTTTGAGGACTTATCGTTTTATGATATTTTTGTTATTGTTGATGATTTGTTCCGTTGTGATTTTATTATCATTACTATTATGACGATTGCTGTTGTTGGTTATTGGGTTTCAACTGAAAATGCCTAGGCAATTGAATTGTCATTTCAAAATAATGTGAACAGTCATTTCGAAATATTTGTCTTCTCGTATTCCTCTCAATTCGCCATTTCTTTTATAATGCATGATTAAAGTATTATTGCCGGCCATAATTTGGCTTAGCCGGAATGGGCAAATAATTCCCATAACGATGTCTGTCATTTTATCTACTTAATTCTCCAGAAGTACCCACAATTAATGGGCCCCACAATGTCAACTCGACTAACTGGCCATATTGTCTGATTGACAGCATTTCTTATCAGCACTTCTTGAGCAAACTTTTGCAAACAAACCCCGCTCCGCTTCCATTTTCCGCCCTCTCTCTCTCTCTCTCTCACTCTCTGTCTGCAAAAGTGATTCATCATTTTTATACCCTACATAAAAATATAGCTAGTTCTAGCTAATTTTATTTGTAGTCTCTCGTTATCCTCAGCATATCATATAAGTAGTTTACAAATAAGCGATTTTCTCGCTCGGCTTTTAGATTACATTTTCAAGCTTTTAACAAGATAATAAAGAACTGCATTTGTATAGGCACATATATAGAAGTATTATATATCGATTGTTCACATCGAAAATTAAATACCACAAATAAAAGATATACAAGAAACAGTTTCCATGCCTAAACTTGTAGCCGTTTACAGGGCATCTACCCGTCGATCACTAACCAGCTGAACATTCTTATTATTATTATTGCTATTATTGCCTGGCTTAAGCAGTTTGCTTGGTATGTGATGTTGACCTTTTTCGCTTGAAACTCTTTCAGCACGTGCGATACGCTCGGCAGTTTTTCACCCGATTGTTTTTTTTTTTTTTTTTATATGCTCAAGCTTATTGTTATTGTTTTGACTGTGGAAATAAAATCGCATGTCTTACGCAGCTGGGCGCTGGCAACAATTAATCGCAGCAGCATTCAGTGGCAATAAATAATCAAACATAATTTAATAATTAGAAAAACTTAGCAAACTTGCAATTGAAGCATAGCGTGGGTAAAAAATACGAGTATTTAAACAGCTTTTCAATGCTCGCTGCTGAGCAGTGTTGCCAAATCAGCTTTTTTCCCGTCAGATCTAGCTTTTTTGAAAGTCAAACAGCGAGGAAAAATTTAACAGCGGGCAGCGGGAAATCTAGCTTGTTTTTAGTTGAGTCAGATTTTTACAGCTTTGTCCAAAAAGCGATCTTTAAAGTTAAATAAAGATTTTTTGTTCAATCCGACAATAATCCGAAAATAAAAAAAAACCAACCATTTTTGTTAAATTTTGAGCTTTGAAAATTTTAAAAAGTTGAAATAGCAAAAAAAAAAGGAAAAATATTGTAAAAAAAAAATCCGAAATTTGGAAATTGGCCGGGAAAACAAGCAGTAGTACATTGCTAACGCGCACTGCTTGCAGGATCACAGGTTCAAACGAAATGACAGTTACTTTGAGAGGTTCAGTTGGAATTGTTTTTGAAAAATAAAGTAGAATTCCAAGTTAAGTTTCGGAATCTAGCTGTGGAGTTTGAGTGATTGAACCAAAATTTTAAAACTACATTTAAAACATATACACTATTAGGAACTAGTGGCATAAAAAATAAGCTTAAGCTTAAAAATGAAAAAAAATATATAAAAATGGTGCTTCAAAAACTTTTGTCACTCAATTTAGTTTAAAGCCAAAGTCAACTTGGAATCATAATTTTTAGAAGCACTGAAACTGCCGCTAATGATTGTTAACATTCTGATAAAACTCGTAACTCACAGCAAGTGTTGTCAACGACACATATTCAGTGCAGTACTTAACTGCATTCATAATGCAACAGATGTGTGAATGTGAACGTGATTGGGAATGTGATTGTGATTGTGAATGTATCTGAGAGGTAGCATCTAAAGCTTGCGCTTAGCCCATGCATAAAACAAGTTTATTGAACCTGTTGCGAGCTGTCGGCTTGGGGTTACGCTTATTGATCGTGGAGGCCGGGATTGAGAAATACCCACCAGCCTCAAGAATCAAGAATCAAGCGTCTAGAAACCAATACAGTAAAAATCCCATTATGACGTCTATCAAACTATATAGAAATGGGCAGCCCTTATGCGGAAATCGGGTGCGGGAACTTTCATGCGCCTTGTGGTTTGTTGAGGGAAACCCCCTCACCACTTGTGGCAACACCTTGGACCCTAATCGGGGCCCATTGATGCAATTCATTGTGCAATCAAGAAGCGTTTTGATGTTTGCCATAATTACTTATTACTTGAGACACTAAGTTAGCCGGCAACCGCTGCCGCCGACGCCCCCAAATGCAAAGTGCATTTTGTTAAGTTAATAACTATTTTTTTATTTAATTTTTTTTGTAATTTTTTATTGTTGCAAACATTGGCGTTTAATTGGCAGCTCGTTTCTCTGATCGTGTTGCCACTCAATGCAAATCAATCGGTTTCCCAAGCTGAAAACTCAAAACTGAAAACTGAAAACTGCTTGCTAATTGTTGTTAAATAAATAAATACGATTGTCTACACTGGTCAACAAAGCTAATAAACTCTTTGCCCAAACAACTGTCAACACAGCAGAAACGTGAAAAATCAAGTTTAATGGAACAAATGAAATAAATTAATACAAAATGTTAATGATGTAAAGTGAAATTAATTGGAATTAAAAAACTATTTAAGTTGACTGCATTTCTTTTTAAATATTTATATGCATTAATTTCAATTTCAAAAAGTAAAATTTGATTTAAGGCGGTTCGCGGTCCAGGTTTTATTTAATGTAAAAACCCAATTTTTGTAATTTCTTTGCTTTTTTAAACTAAGTTTGTATGAGGGAAGTAAAAAAATAGTTTAGGTTAGGTTGAGTTATATTCCAGTTATTCGAATTAAAATTCATTATTGCAAAAATATTTAAAATCACAAGAAAATGTTTTGCACAAAGAACTAACTTTGATTAAATTTACGACGTATTCTCTATGCATATATGTTTAAAATTGTGGCAAGCATTGCAATATCGCACTATCAAGAACTCAATTCTCTTCATACCTAAACAAAAAACTGCCATCTTGTGGCTCAATTTTGTTGTCTAGTGTAGTAGCCATCAAACGAGGGCGCCGATGTCTGGCGCTGCTTTTGTTTGTCTGTTTGTTCGACAAATACCAGAGATGATGATAAATGTGAGCCGGCTCCAACAACAGCAACAGCAACAGCAAAAGCAAAATATAAATAAATAGATAATACTCGTAATAGGAGTAGCCGAATAGCATTTAGTTGGGGGGGGGGGGGGGGGGGGGGGGGGGCATCAGCTGGGAAATGCTGCTGTGAGAATTAAATCAATAAAGACGATAAAAAAAAATAAATAAACGTCATGGATGCGGTAGAAAAACGCATACCAATCGGAATTATTGAACTTTGGATAAGAGTATTAAATTGCAATAAACATATCTCTAGCGAATAGAGATTTGAGATTTGAGAAATGCCTTTTCATGCTTCCAGGTAAATGGATTCTCAAATGGAATAACCAAATCAATGATTTCTTGTAAACAATTTTAAAAGCACCGTTTATTTATAGAGATTGGCTTTTGTGGGGTGTGGCGGGAGTGATACGGGAGGGGGTATAGTATAGGGTCGCTGGCCGGGATTAGTTGCTCAGAATCAAGCAGCGGGAATCACCTGTTGCTTGGTTGTTGTTGTTGTTGTCGATACTATCTGCAACGCCAGAGAAAAGACAATTATTTATGCTGAGTACTTGCAAATAATCGTATGACGTTGATGATAATTACTCGCAGGCGTCTTTGATTTGTTTGTTTATGCAACAATAATGAATGGGTGGCAACTCCACGTGATGCCAAAAAAAAAACCCGAAACAAAAACTATTTATTTTAATAGCACTATCATTTTCTAGAGAAATTTATAATAACTTTTTAGCTGCGATCCTATCTGTTTTTATTTTTGGCAGCGGTACTTTTTTGCCTTATATAATTAATTGTAATATATTATTAATTATAAAAATATGTAAATATATATAATAATAGGGCTTAAGTTTACTCATAGTTTTAGATCATAAGTAAGCATTATATAATAATAATAATGCAATTTATATTACTTCAACATGTTATTTGATTGTTTCTATAACATTTAGTCTCCCTTTTTAATAGTATACTTCATTCAATAGGAGTATTATATATTTATCATAGGCAAATATCTCATTGCACTAATTTATCTTACTTGTTTGTATTTGTTTACATATGTATGTCTCTATTACTTTTTGTCATTTGTCATCATTTAAAAAATGTTAACGCTATTCAATTTCGATTACATCTTCTTTTGTATATTTAGCATAATATTTGTATATGGCAATCTATAAAACAGTATTTGAAGTTCAATGATTAGAATATATTTTATACAATGCTATAGTATCAATGTGTTCCATTATCATCATATCCTTTGGTTGCGGGTCTAATGCACTCAAGAAGTGCGAGTATCAGTGAAACTATATATATTTCCTGTGCAAACGCATAAAAAGGCTGTCGGCTTTTATTATCAATCTAACAAACAGCTGTCAGTTAATCGCATCGCTCAATCAAATGACACTTGCTTCCCGCCCGCAATCATTTGGTATTTGGTATGCTGATAAATCACTGTAACTTCTGTTGTGATTTCTTTATCAGCTGAATGGATATACTAGATGACAGATGCTTGATCAATGCTGGACACAACTGCCACAATTCCCATCGGCCAACTAGTCTCTATATATCAGCTGGGCTTATCAGCTGCATCATTCAGATGCAAAGACCACACGCCATCAAATATATACATATTTATATATATATATATATATATATATATAAAAATATATATATATATATATATTTATGGCTATACACGCTCTTACAATCTTTCAATCTTACCATGTTTAGCTGTTATCAAAGTAGCTGCTACTGATAGAAACGCCCCCGCCTCCCCGCCGACGTTGCAACGTCTATTTCAATGGGTGTCCATTGCTTAGGCCTTTCATTTTTGATTTATTTGGGCACATTTTTCATGATTTTAATGCAGCATTATATATTTTTTCACCCGAATTGACAGCTGTCTAAGGCAGCTATTATTTTGTGCTTTTTATTTTGTGCTTTAGATTAAAGTTACTTGCAAATTTATTGAATACAGTGCACAAAATATGATAGCGGCTTAAGATTAAGATAAGATTAAGATACTTTCACATTGTACCATGTTAACACAAATAGGAAACAAAACAGACCCCCAGAACAAGTGGAAGGAAAAGGATTAAATCTAAGCACTAAATAATTAATGTATTTTACTTCATAAATATATCATTTACCACATTCAAATGATGTGCAGAGATGCTTAGCTTGAAGATCAGTGCTTATAGGATCGGTTGATGGTGCAAATTTTGACCAACAAAATAACATTTACGATAGGTTGTCGGATAATTTATCATCTATATGCAACTAAATAATCTATAAATTTAATACTTGTATTGTATTTTAAAGTTGTGTGACAAAGTAATACAATGTTTAGAAAATACTTGTTAGACACTTGGGATCCCATTATATATATTTTCACATTTAGTACGGTAGAACTTTTGTTGATTTTCAAGCAACGAGTTTTTGTGTGTTTTCAAGCTTGTAAAACTTAATAATCATCTACTTTATAAATAAATCAAGATAAGTACGAAATTCAATTAACTTTTTCTTTAGTATGACGCATCAAAAATGCTATATATGTATGTCTATTATATATTTGATTTATTGACATAACCCTGAGCATGCAGTCTCTTAACGGTTAACGGTGTGAACACTGAGTATCAACTAGCTGCGCATACCCTATTTTAATAGATATTTTTCTTTCAAATTCGTCTTCAATATGTTGTTGGTCAAACAAGTTGGCTAACTATTTCAGGTGAGGCACATCCATTGAAAGTTACGGGAACTTCATGGCACTTGTTACCCATATTGGAATTTCTTTATAATTATTTTTTAAGTTTTAATGCTATTTACTCACCTGTTGCTTGTGTATCCGTTATGGGGCTGGCAAACAATATGAAAACGCCAAGCAAAAGGCGCGCGTTTTTCAACATTATACAAAAACGAAAACGTTAACAAAAAAAAAACTTCTTTGTTGTTGTTTTGATTTTTAGCCAAAAAAAAAAAAGTGTATTAAATATATTTAAAAAAAAATATATATTATTGAAAACAAACAGCAACACGTGCAACACGTGCGCCTCAAGCAGCAATATGTTTCACGGCGTTTTGAATGCAAAATGTATCGTTTTTGGTACTTCACACACGGCGTATGCGCAACGCGACGTAACTCGTTTCGTTTTGAATTTTTTGTTTTTGTCGAACGAGCCGCTCTCTACACTGAATTTGTGCTTGAATAGTTTAAGATTCGTTTCGTATTTTTGTTATTGTCGATTTTCGGTGCTCTTCGGTTTTTGAGTTGTGCTTTGGCTTTCAGAGTTTTTCGAATGCAGCGGGGCTACGTCAACCGCTTGGCTAGAATTGTATCGCACAACTAATTAAGTGCGACCAGCGCGCGCGCGTCTTAATAATAAACAGCGCCGCTTGCGCCGCAGTCGCCGCTGACGTCGCTGTCGCTGTCACTGTCGCCAGCGCTGACGGCGTCGCTGCCAGCGGCTAGCAGCTAGCAGTTGTCTGGGGCAAGGCGCTATTGGCGGCTATACTTTTTGTTGTATTATAAAGAGTTATCTCTGGTTGGCGTGAAGTCAAGTCCAAACACTTGACAACGTTTTCGTTTTCAGTTTTTGTTTTTGTTTTTTTCGTTGTTTTTTTTTTTTTTGATTTTTGATTTTCGATTCTGATTCATTTTACTTAAGCGCAGCACGCAGCTGTGCAACGGTGTGTGTGAGTGTGTGTGTGTGTGTGTGATCTACACGTGTGTGTTGCTTCTTCTTTTTGATATCGTCGTCGCAGTGGACAGAAAACTATTTTGCTACTGCATTTACTTACATTGGCTGCATTTTTGGTGAATGGCAATCGAGTCCAGGGCTGTTTTTTTGCATAGTCAACTTGTCTCAAAATAATAGATTCGATCGCTGTTACGAATATAACGCAATCCAAACCGAAAGACCGAAAGAGCTTTATAAGACTTTTTGCATAGTTAGAACAAGTCGTATACTTAATATTACGTATACGTAGTAGCAAATATTATAGACTTAACCTTTATATTATTGCTGTAATATTATAAATGAAGTTTTCTGCAAAAGCTGGCCACCAATATAGGGAAACATCAACTAGTCGTTAAAATCCAAAAACTACGTTTTATCTTTGAGATATTAATTTTTGATACAAAAAAAGTACATTTTCCCCTTTAGCGCAGAGGCCGTCGCTCTTAGCTTTCCGCGTCAGCTCTTAGTTACACAGAGAGAGAGAGAGAGAAAGAGAGGATTCAGTGTGTAACGTAAACTCATTAATATAGCAGTTACCGTTCTGATAAGAAACAACAAAACAACAATTGCATCTAGAGTTTATCAATCTATTGCCGGCAGTCAACTCATTTGTATGTGCCAAGTGACTTGTGTGTGTGTGTGTGTGCATTTTGATGTAAGCAATTGAAGCACTTCGGGTATTTTCATGCTTAACTGGAAACTTTGCATTTAGACCTATTTATAGGGCTCACGTGCTGAAATTGATCGCCGATCACCGATCACTTATTCCCGATCGCTATGGAAACCCATCGGCCTTAAACATTCAACAAAATTTCACTTTCATATATGCATATATAAATATATAAATATTTGATCTGTGCACAATTTACCAATGCTGATCAATGGTTTTTCAACTGATCAGCGATCGCAGTGAGTAAAACGCAAGCAATTGTCTTATTAATTACATTCCAAATTGTACTTCCCTGTACCGTTGCGATTGTGCAAAGTTCAGCTGTGCTTTTACCATTCGTAACACTCTCAGTTTAGCAACCGATGATCACTGATCGCCGATCGCTGATCAAAATTGCTGTCTGAGTGCTGTAAGACTTTACCTTATCTGTCCGACTGAAAGGGGGTTAACTTTATTTTCGTTGAATTAAAAGATATACAAAAGTTGCAGTGTAATAATAATGTCGATTGACGTCTGGCAATTTCCAAATGCGAATTAAATAAAGTTCCTTTAGTCGAATTTGTTACTGGCAATTTATGACTCATTTTGAATTGGGAAATTTTAGGAATTCACAATTTTAAACGGATTTGTTCAAGAAATCGGGAAAATGATGGTAGTGGAATATTTATATCCATACATACATGGGTAGTTTTTTAAGGTATATTTTAAACATGAATTTAGACCAAAGATTTTGTTAATAGTTTTAAATCAAGTATTATTTAAGAGAACAAACCATGATCAAAAAGGTATTCCACATGAAAATCGGTTCAGTTTTGACAAAGTTAAAGTTATGGCTGAGAAAAGTCTGACAACTGTGTTTAATCTATTATCTATTATCTAAAACATGCAAGCGTAACTAAAATGCCAATAAAGCGGTAATACCCAACGTCCAGCGGATTGATAATTACATATTCGGAATGCGTTTATTTTGATGTATTTTTATCATATCAAAAAGATTGCCGAGCAATCAAATCAGTACGCGGCTGCTCATTGATTATCGCTGTACTTTTTGTTTTATGATACTCTTCTGATTTGTGCTTTTGCTGCCGTCTTGCTCGATGGACGTCATACTTGTTATGGCGCTAAATATCGCACGCGATGCGACGTCATGTCTTGGGAACAATGGCGTAGTCGCCGTTATGCCGTGCCATATATCAATTTGGTAAAAATAAGCCCACAAGAGGACACCTAATGCTGATAGACAGTTTGACTGTGGGACTTAACGGGCACTGCCTTTGAGGCGTAGCCTTGATCCATCCAGTTTGCTAGATGTCTGCCAGAAAAAGATATGCCAATTAGTGTGTTATATAACTATAGCGTAGTATTCTCATTACTTTTAATATGTAAATGTTAAATGATTGGTTTTCCTTATCCATATAGTATATACTCATCGATCTGCAGTTGAGAAAACTGAGACTTGAGTTAGTTTGGTACTTCTAAATAGCTATACATATATTAATTACTCTAAATCATGGTAATATATAAGAATATTAAGTCATTGATTCAACAACAAAAATGTCAAGAACCGTTTGAATAATTTATTATTATTTCGATTAATTATATGAAATCAGCAAATAAGGCTTGAATTATGCTTGGATTTTCCGACAATATAACATTGTATCAGTATTTATTTAAAAAGCTAATTTATTAGTGGTACTTAGTTAATCAGGCATACCATTTTAAATAAAGCGACACGAGCAACGACAACAGTTATTGGTTGACCACGTCGATAAGATCTGTTTTACGATCCCACCCACCTTCCACATACAGCTAAAACGGGTGCCATTTCTGAGTCAGTTGCAATTATAATTTCAATTGATCTAATCCCAAGAAATTGGCTTTGTGCGGCGACTCCTGTGCTGCAGAGGGTGGTGTGTTCATATATTAATTACACAGACGACCATACGACTATCTCAAGTATCGCCTAAAGTGTGGTATTGCTTTAATCAGCCTTTGGCCTGCTTTATTTTAGCTATTTTTTATTTTTGGGCAACGATTATCAGGCAGCGGAAAAAAAAACTCCAAGTTGACATTGTAAATGGGGTCCAATCAAGATTAGTGAACACTTCAAGCGACTTACTTTCAAGCAGCACCCACACACAATTTCCAATTAATGATTAAAGTCACGAGCTTCTCATATATGTACTTAAAGCGCTATATTATCCTTATCTACAGATTCTGTTCATTTTCTTAAGCCTAGGCCTTTTAAACACCCCCTACTCATGTTGGTTTCTAAGGGATCGTTTCTTTGATCGGATTGTAAAACTAATTAGAGTGATTCACAAGAAAAGTTACAGTATCATATATATATATATATATATATATATATATATATATATATTTACATTGAGGAGCAATCCTATATGCAAATCCTGGCAGAGTGTACCGTCTTAGCTAGAAGATGTAGTATCCTTGGGAACATATCATCCTTGCGAAAGATTTTATGAATAGGGGGTACAATAGAGCTTGTAGGTCGCTGCACATACGCCTTCAGTATAATAATTAGTAATATTATACATTTCTCGTTAAATTGTATTTTTAAAGTTTGTGTTTTTTTTTTTAATTTAGTTTGATTTTTATATTTTAGTTATCAGCTTGCACTAGTCATCATTTCTAAGATCTAAGATAAGCCACAGCTGCAGTACTTAAACCACTTGCGAATTATAAAAGCACACTCATATTCTAAAAGCACATATGACTGTACTTTGTAAATTACCAGGATCAATGGCTGCTTCAGTTCGAAATGGAAAACGGAAGCCATTTGTGGCATTTGGGAACGTTTCAAATATTTCCATGGGTATGAGTATCTGTAACGGTATCTGTTCTGATTTTCAAATGGTGCGTACGAGCTGCTTATCGATAATATAAATTAAACACACACGTCGCACATATTTTCAAAGCACTTATCATCGGACTTATGTATGTATATGTATGAAAGGTTGTGCATATGACAATGGCAATTCGAGTAGCTGTCTTGATGTCATAACACCACCTCTAATTGACGTCATCGATGGCGATTGTCTACACACTCCTGCACATATGTATACTATAGATAGATAGAGGTATATACAAATATGGTGGACATTGCGCACAAATCAATTGGATTGATATTCAAAAGAATAAAAACGAAAATTAAAAAACAGGCGATATTTGTTTGGTATGCATATTTTTTGATTTTCATTAAGAAGGCATGACTAGACTAGCAGCAATAATACAAATATCCTAACACTTAACTATAAAGTAATTTTATTGTAACGAAAGTCTTTCGGTATCTAGTTTTCATAGGACTAGCATTTATCGATCGAAAATCGATAATCATAAAAATTCAAATATCTATATTTTGTGCTACGATTTGTGAAATTTGAAATCAAAATCGAATAAGGGAATACTAGACGTGTGTCCAAGTCGAAGATTGTCCAATTCTAATCCCATCCTAATCGTAATCGCATCTTGATAACGCCCACAAGTGTTTCCAAGCTAAGAAATAAATGAAAGTAAAACACAAACAATTGATTTTTGATTTCTATATTATTGGCTTAATTTTGACGACGATCAATTTGCAATTTCCTTGTTGAGATATGCATATTCATCGGATTCGATGTCGCATTGCTTTTTCAGCAGCTTGATCTCCACACCGATGGCGATGGACAGGAAGATAACATATGCGATGAGGCACAGCCAGCCGACAACTTTTCCCATTACAAACTTGGTGCACAGAAAGCAGATATATAACAAAATGCCGGTAACCAACAGCATTCCAGTGGTTATCGTTAGTCCCGAGGAGTTGAGCCACACATTTTCGGAGTTAATGAGTATCGAGATTGTCCAGGGCAGACCCAGGCAAATAAATATATCAAACGTATTCGATCCAATAGCATTACACATGGCCATTGAGCCGTAGCCTGAACAGGAACAGAAATATACATAAAATGAATACGACTATAATAATAATATAATATTATAATAATAATAATAATAAGGAACGAATGCCTGTTCGACTGCAACTCTAACTTCAAGTCAAATATTTTATAGATAAACGAGTGTTAAATTCGATAGGAATTTATGATATTCAGATGCTCTAGAAATTGCAGATGAATTTTAATCGATTATTTGTACTTTTGTAATATAGAAAGAACTTTTGTTATAAAAGCATATTTTTAAAAATCATTTTTAGTTTTTAGAAATAAGAATTACTAGCGATATGAATATGCATGCAAACATTTGAACTTACCTTTCCTGACCACAATATAAGAGGAGACGATCTCGGGGACACTGGTGCCGGCCGCGAGTACAGTGAGGCCCATTATGGAATCGGGTATGCCAATGTTATATCCAACGACGGTGAGGAACCAAGTTACAAAGTACGATATAATGCTGATCCACAACACGGCCACCAACATGCTCAAAAAGAATATCGAGCGTGCACTGGGCGTGGTAATGGCTAGCAATAGAACGGCTGGGTATTTGATAGCCCACCATACTTTTTGACAACAGTTGGCACCCTCCTCGGGTGTCTCACACACGCTTTCCTTGAACGACTTCAGCGGCTCGTCCTCACGCTCCATGGGATCTTCGGACATTATGTCTTTCTCCGTGTCCACAGCTGTAAATGGATTATAGTTTTTATTTGAGATTATTATCTACTGATTCTGTTAGCTGAAGTACTTCGAAAACAGCTTTGTATCTTGCGGTCAAAGAGCAGCCCGATCAGATAAACGAAATAGCCGCACAGCATACCAACCGCTTCAAAGATCTCGACTTTCTCATCGTATAGCACATAGAAGAGGACCGCTATGGAAACCAAATACCAGAAAGTATCTCGTGTTATCGGCCACCAGTCCAATTGAACGGTCTAAAATTATCGGGACAGCAGTAGTATTACTTTTATTTCTAAGATGCAACATTTAATTCTAGAGTAGTATAGTTTATATATTTAGATCTTGATAAATTGCCATAACTTTTTCAAAACTGAACCGATTTTCATGTGAAATACATTTTTATATAATAATATTACATTGAAATCTAAAAACCAAACGATTTATCGAAATTCAAAATTGCATATTGGCACGGATTCAAACTTTGTCAAAACTCTACCGATTTCAACCTCATTATTAATATTACATTTAAATCTAGAAACAACAATTTCGGTCCAAATACAAGTGTTAATTTAAATCATGAATGAATGGGATTAGATTCCCCAGTACTCTTGTTGTATATGAACTTACCATGCGCGTTAAGATGCCACAGACAGCTCCAATGCCGAGGACATTGAACACTGAGGAGCCCACAATGGTACCAATACCAATGTCGCCCTTCGAGATGAATGTACCCACAAAGGCGACAAATAGTTCGGGAGCTGAGGTAGATGCTGCCAGGAAGGTCGCACCGGCGATATCATAGGGCATACGCAAGGCTGCATATACAGTTATATAGAGATATATATATCTTAGTTACAGTTGGTGGCGTGAGGGGCAAGTACCTACTATAGCAAAGTCGCTCCATGGATGGTACCAGATAGTCATCACACACAATCGCCAGTATTATGAACATATACACGCTGACCAGCAGACAAATAGTCGTATATATAATGCTCTTCTTGCGCATAAAATTGGGAAACTCCAATATGGAGGGAACTGTACAGTTCAGCTCGGTATCTTCCCTGCTGCGCATGACAAATGGATCTGCGGCAGCTGTTTTGTTTGTTAATGTTAGTGAACCTGTGATATCTGCTATATATACCCAATTTAGTTTTGAAAACTTACGGTAATCATTTTCAGCAATCAGCTTACTCAAAGCTGAATCGAAGTTGAAATACATTTATGGATATATATGAAAGGTTATTAGCAAAATTGTGAAAAACGAAAATTTTAGCTTAATTTTTTTTCCTCGATATTAATGAAATTTTCAAATAATTGACCGAAATATTCATGGGCTACTTGATTTACAAACAAGTAATAGAGCTCTAGTCGAGAGTGTCCGACTAGGAGAACCCTGAACCCAGCCCTTACATGCATTCATAATTATTTATCTTCCAAGTAAAGTGCCAAAACAACGAAAAGTTTCTTACCAGACTTCAAACTGCCATAACTTTGTCAAATCTGAACCGATTGTCAATCCCGAGGCCATTTTGATAATTATTTGGCATCAAGTTTAATTCTACATCTCAAGCTTAGGAATTTTTAAGAAAATAATATTTTGGATTTTTTTGGCGAAAAAAGCATAAGGGGGACCCTTACCAATTTCGATTTTTCAAAATATAGAATCATGAAATTTTACGTTTAATTGATTGTGGGTGTCTCAATTAGCATAAAAAACTATACGAAAACTGATTTTGTGGTGTTTCATTTTTCTGTCAAAAATCACGCCAAAAGTGACAAAAAAAATGGCTTGTAAGGTGCCCAAATCCCTTATAAATGACCTTCCCCGACTTCAAACTCCCATAACTTTGTCAAATCTGAACCGATTGTCAACCCCGAAGACATTTTGGTCATTATGTGTCCTCGACTTTATCAGCCAATCAAAAATTTATGCAGTTTTTCAAATATTTTTTTGATGAATTTTTCTTGGTAAAAAATCATCCGTTAGGATTGTCATAGTGATTGGGCTGCAAAATGTGCTCAATAAATAAAGATTAGTTCTAAATTGGAAGAAGATAGCTTTATCTAGTGATTACTATCGGTAATTTCAAGATACTCATATAATGGGTAGGTAGAAGGTTTATCTATGGAAAGATTATTATTTCGGTACACCGAAAGAAAATTTGCAGCAGCTTCAGCCCCGAAATGTTGAAAATAATTGGGCAGTTCATTGATTTCTTTGTTAAATCTCATATATTAATCGTATAAATACATTATTGAATTTGTTGTTTGGTTTTTGATTTTGGTTTTTGGTTTTACCCATTTCTCATTTCTCATTTCAATTCACTTGACGTGATCACTGTGACCGCGACCGAGTGTCGTGAAGAGAGTTTCTTCTACTTTAATAATAATAATAAAAAAAAAGTATTACAATAACAGCATAACGTAGTAGCATAAGGTAACTCAACTATCAAGGTAGATAGAATAGAACAGGAAATACATATTAATTAATTAAAACGACTGCACTGCAGAGTTGCCCAATAGCGAAAATAGCGAATTGGCCGCCCAGCCGGCAAGCACTCTAGCTCCAGTTATAGCTCCAGTTCCAGTTCCAGTTCCCCAGCATCGGCATCAACGCTACAATGCTCATGATCGTCCGCAGGTTGGCAGATTGACGCGGAAGAACACATTGAGCTCGATGAGCGAGGCGAATACCATAAATACCAAATAGATGACCAGGCAGGCGATGCCCACCTTGGTGTCCAGCTTGAACTTGTTCATCGAGAATGTCAGATAGAGCAGAAACAGCGTGGACAGCAGTGTTATGGCCGAATACTCCAATCCGGCCGAGTTAATAGCCACATAGTTCTGGCCCGGCTGGATCGGAAAGAAGACCGCCTTTATCAGCCAGGGCACGCCCAGGCACAGCAATATATCGAACGTATTCGAGCCAATCGAATTGCAGATACCCATCGATCCATGACCTGATCAAGCGACAAACAGAGAAGCACAAAATAAAAGAAAAACAAGAGAAGAGACAAATGCCAGCATACAACACACATCCATTATCATCCAAAATGAGGTCTGAGGTCTGAGGTCAGTGTCCAAGTGTCCAAGTGGACCACAAGGCACAATAATCAATACTCACCGCGCTTGGCCACAATCACACTGGATACGGCCTCGGGTACACTGGTGCCAGCGGCCAGGAACGTAATGCCCATCACCGAATCGGGTATCTTAAGTGTATCGCCTGGAAAAATAAAAATTTATTTATTATAACTATGTTTATGGCATGAAATTCGCGATTTTATTATCACAAAATTGGCAAAATTATATTTCCAATTAGAATCAATTGTGTGCCATGAAATTCATGATTTACAAGTATTTAGAATTACGTTTGACTTAAATTAATGTTTGCTCAAAGCTAACATAAGAATTTGTATATATTACGTATACGTACAAGTTATAAAAATACAAAAACGACGAGTTCCATTTTCAAATAAAATTACAACACAAAAGTTTAGGCTTTCTAGCATTTTTGACTATATTAAGTTTATGCCATGAAATTCAAGATATCCATAAAATCGCACAGTTATCAACTTACCAATTATGGTTATCATCCACGCCACCACATAGGACAGCGATCCAATCCAGACAATGCACATGATAAAGGTCAGTGGGAAGATCTTGTTATTCTTGGCCTTTTTACAATCGGGTATCGCGATGCGGAACAGCAGATGGATCGGCCAGATGATGAGCCAGGTGAACTGGGCAAAGCAGCTGGTGCCCTTGGGATATGTCAACAGGGAGTAGCCCTCCTGCTCCGGCGGGTCAACGGCACCAGCTGTCGCCGCAACAGCAGCAACTGCTGCCAATTGAGACTCTGCATCCGCATTGTCCACAATGGCGATGGGTGCAATTGCGACCACAGATCCTCCGCCGCCTCCTCCGCCACCACCAACACCGCTGCCGCCGCCAGTTGCTGCTGCTCCAGCAATGCTAGCAGCTGCTGCTCCACCGCCACCTGCACCCGTTGTTGTTGTTGTTGTAGTTGTCGTCGTCGTCGTATTGCTGGCCTTGGCCTGATCATTGTTGAGGCCACCATTCAGCTGAATGCTGGCCATATTCTGGCATATCCGATTCTCCACAAGCTCTGCGAAAAGTTTACAAAAATTGTTCGATTTACTGCAACTGTACATGGGTTGGACTGAGCTGGGCGTTTCTTTTGTTTTTTTTTGTTTTTTTGTTTTGTTTGTGTACCTGGTTCCTTCTCATGGCTGTTCTTTGTGTGTATGCTGCAGTTTGAGGAGCGGCTGCGCGAACGCGCCTGCTTAACGCCACCTGTGTGTGAGAGTTGGTATTTGTTTTGTTTTTGTTTTGTTTCGTATGTATGGGTGAAAGTGTGTGCGTCTCTCTCTCTCTCCCTCTCTCTCTCTCTCTGTCTCTCTATCTCTCTATCTCTCTCCCTCTCTAAACAACTAAAATTACATTTACTATATTTATATGCAAATATTACAAACTTATTTAAGAACTTATTGAAATCAAAAATATATATTTAAAATAAATATACAAAATATTAGCAGTTCTCTCAGTGGCAAGTTTGCAATCTTCACCATTTCCTGATAAGCAGCAACCTATAACAACAAAATTTCTCTTAAATCAAGCTATAATCCTAAAGAGTTTTTTGTTTTTCAAACTCTTGCAAACTCTTCATAATATAGATTTAAAACTGAATTCCACTTATGTTCAGTATTTTCTATATTTCTATAAATTCCTAAAGATTATCATGAAATAAGCAACGTATAAACCTAGTAATTGTCATCAATTTGCTTGCTCTAGTGTATTTTTTGTGTTCCTAATTTCAATAATTGTACCCAGTGAGATCGGGGCGTGGCGGGAACTCACCTTTGGCGCACTTTTGAAACGACTTGTCGAAATACATAACCGCCAAATAGACCGCATACAGTGAGACCAGGATGAGGGCCTCATACCACTCGACACGCTCGTCATGCATCACACAGATCAGTATGGCGACCGTAACACCGTAGGCAATGCTGTCCCGCGTCAGTGGCCACCAGTCCAGCGGTATAGTCTGCACGAATATTGATCAGAATCGGGGTGAATGCTAAATCCCAATTGGGAACTGGGAGCTGCGAAGTGGACACTTACCATGCCAGCACCAATGCCGCAACAGGCGGCCACAGCGAGTATGTTGAACACCGCGGAGCCCACAATGGTGCCAACACCGATGTCGCCCTCCGTGATGAATGTGCCTATCACATTCACAAAGAGCTCCGGCGCCGATGTGGCCGCTGCCATAAACGTGGCGCCCGCCACATCGTTGGACATGTTGAGTGCTTCAAATAGGACAACAAAAACAAAATATTAGAAAAAAAAACTATAGAAATAATCAGTAGTTTCAGTCAGTAGTTACCTGCACATATTTTCTCAACAGCTGGCACAAAGTACTCATCACATACTACTGCTAATGCTACAAATAAATATAAACTGGCTATAACATGAAGTACAACAGCACCGGACTGTCTTTGCGCCTCCGTGAATAGATCTCTGGGGAAATCATCAATGGCGGGCTGAGTGCAATTTATATCTGTAAAGGCAACGCACAAATATCCATATTAAATTTCATTTTCAAAATTCTCATTCATATTTAATGGAAAATCATCTTTGTGTTTTTAATAAGTTTCTACTCTGTTTTGTTGCCTATTTTTGGGGGCAACATAATTTTTGGTAATTGAATTATATATAATTTAATTTTTTTTTTTTTTTTTTTTGAACTAAACCACATTCCTAGTCATTAAGAAATTGTAAAAACATAATTTTATTTTGTTTGGCAATATATATAAAATATAATAAAGTAAAATTTGTTTGCTTAAAGTTGGAAGAGCCAATTAAAAACACACATTTTAAAGCTGTAGGCTTTTAAATTTTGTGAAAGTTCATTTTGTTGGTAACTAAATCCAATAGTTTTCTGTTGAAAATATGTCACATACCGACAGTTCAGAAATCATTTTATACTAATTTAAAAAAAGAAAAAAAAAACTTGTATTTCATTTGCGACTTATAACAAAAATCGTATCACTTGAAATTATAGTTTCACCAGAGGTAAGATTGTGTTTATAGATAAAATACAATTAATCTATCTTATATGACCGATATTTGATAATCACTTAAATGCAAATTAATGTTAAAACAGTATATAGCGTGTGAATAACTATAATCGCTTGATTGATTAATAAGTTTATTCAATTTTCGTTTAACACACAGTTCATAGATCTACAAATATCAATTAAAAGATCAACGTCTTAAACGCTTCACATCACAATTATCACATTCAGCTTGCCCCGTTTCTGATTAATTCGAATGACCTATACTTAAATAACGAGTACTACTCGTAGTAATTAATAATAATCGTAATGCGCACATTTCATGTTACGTTTTGCACTTTAATTATAATTTCGATTTTGGTTTTTCGTTTTTTTTTCTATTTTTATTTTTTTCTATATATATGTATATTTTTCTCAAGAGTTTTTCTCAATTTGTCGCTTCTTTCTCTCAAGCGCCGGCAAAGAACTAAACCACCGAAGCAGCAAGAACAACCACAAGACTGACCAGTGAGATCCCATCTAAGGAATCAACAGCAACGGCAACGGCGACAACAACAGCAACAAGTGACAAAAACAAAAACAAATAAGAAAGAAAGAAAGAAGAAGATGAAAAAGCCGAAGCTCGCCGCCGCAGTCGCTTATTGCGCTTGTATCTGAGTCCGATGCTGAGTCGTGTCCAATTCCGATTCCGATTGCAATTCCGAGTCGCCGACTTCACTTGATTATCGATCAAATGAGTTCAGCACTGGATAGTTGATAGCTGATAGTTGATAGTTTGTATTTTTGCCTTTTTTTTTTTTGGGTCGCATTTGTCTTTTGTTTAGCGCTGCAGCGGAAACGATAAATACGAGAAACGCTTTGATCTCTCGATGTCATCAAATTGAATAATAAAAACCGACGCATGTCGGCAATCTAAAAACAGAAGCTAAAGGCTCAAGCCAAACCTGACCCATACACCCCGTGCTCACCCCAAACACCCACTCTCCACTCTGCCACTAAGTGACTTGGCCGACAAATTATAATAATTAAATGGTGACCAAACAAAACACCAAAACAACCAAATAACAACAATCGATTATTGGCGACATTTAGGGCGTACCTAAAATTATCAGATAAGTCGAATTGTTTAAAAACAAAAGACACAAAAAATGTAGTTATTTTCGAAATCCAATATTTTAGAGTTAGACGATAATTTTACTTATTTGGCGAGCATTTTATACTCAGTTATGGGAAAAACATTCTTCTTTAAATGCGAAAAAAAATGTTGAAAAAAGGTTCTTTGTAAAACTTTGTTCAGTTTTAAAGTCTTGGAATATTTTCAAGATGTACCTTTAATTTTAGCAAGATCCACTCTAAGAGAAGACATTATATAGCAACATTTGACAGAGTCGCCCCCTTGTATAAAGCAGACAACATCATAATAATATTTACGACTCTGACTCTGACTCTGACTGGGTCCATCATCATCATCATCATCATCATCATCATCATCAACAGCAACAACAACAACAACTGAGCTACATAACGACTCATAAACTGGAAGACAAAAGCCAAATGTGGATGCGACTCTTGTGGCACCACAGATCGACACTTTGCGTGCCGGAGAGTAGACAACAGAACGCAAACGGGATTTTTTTTTTTCTCTTTTTCTTTTTTTTTTTGTATCCAGCTCGGCTCACGGCTTACGGCTCGACGTCTTCGGGGTCAATTGAGCCAAACGCATTTTGTAACCGGCGGCCCGCATAATGCAATAATGCTTAATCAGCATTTACAGCTACAACAACAGCAACAACAAGAGCAACAACAGCAACAACAGCAACAGTGGGCGGTGCGTTGGTTGACTGGGTGGTGTTAATGATAATAAATTTAACATGGATAACAATCAGTGAAATGTTCAATCACAGTAAATTAAGTTCACTTTAATTGAATAAGCACCGCATATAAACAGTGAAAGCGATCCAACAACAACAACCGGAATCCACAAAGTACAGAAAGTCCAGAAAGTCCATTGAGAGAGAAACAAATTTGCTTGGAGTTACTTGTGTGTGAACAGCTAACTGAAGAAGTATGCAAGAAGCGTGATGTAGAATCCTATACCGAAAGTTCTTATAAATATAATACCATTTTTTGATATTGAAAGTTTTACTAGTATTCAAGCTAAACTCATATATTTAACTGTACTTAGAAGTTTAAAGTTGCAAAACCGGAAGCATTTTTAACCATGTTGAATATTCTTTAACTTTGTTATAAGTACAATTCGGATCTGCAAATTATCTATATAGGTTGTTAACTAAATTTGATGAAACTGGAATACTAAACAGTCAAAGGTTAGTGTATACTGTATAAAACAAAATAAATATGTGCTCGGCTCAATATCTAAACTTTTATAGCTCACTTCTCATGTGTTTTTGAATATTATTAATTTTAATATATATTTTAAATTTGTCTTATGATAAGTCGAAAACAGAATAATTCAGTACTACAAATTGTGCTATATTCTGAAATTTTTCTAATTCATACGCATTTTGCAACACTGAAATCGAAAACAACTGAAACGCTGATCAAGTTACTCTAAAGCATATTACGTATACGTCTCATTGCCACAATTGGCTATTGTCTTACAGCAGACTCAAGAGGCACTCACAGAGGCAAATAGTCAGATAGTCCAATAGTCAGAACTATGTACACAGCATATATATATATATATATATATGAAAATATGTACTCTGTGTGTCTATATGTATGTACATATATGCACATAAATATAAGCTATTTTGTACATAAGTAAGCAAAATCAACGCCACAATGCGTTTTAATATGACTTTTGTGTACCGTTTAAGTTACTTTGAGAGCACCCAAGCTGAGCTCAGATTATCTCAGCACTACGGGTACTGTCAATGTGGCAATCTCAATATAGATGTATCTGTCTGTGTGTGGCTCGTTTGCAGTTAGTTATTGTATCCGTCTCTGTATTTGTATCTTGCGCAAGTTGACGTATACCCAACAAACAGCACAGTTTGAAATGGACCATTTAAGACTCGTCCAAATTAATCATGTTTCACTACATGATTTCAGATTTTATTTGACTTTAAGATCCCTTTATCGTCTGCTGCTGTTGAAGTTGCCAGCTAAATCAACATTTATAAGGCAGTTTATCTACCTGTTAAATTATAAGCGAAAAATCAAAAAAATATATCATAACAGAAGAATATAGAAAATATATAATAGTACATTTGAAAGCACTGCAAAAATGTGTGCAGAAAAATATTAAATAAAAATATATGTAAATGTAATAAAAAATATTATTCGAGAAGAAAATTCCAAGGTTTATACACCAATATCATTATTTGTATAGGTGCATCACAGATTTGTCTTTTAATATATTTTTATGTTTATTTTATAATTTGATATTAATATTTTTGAATATAAATATTGTTCAACCATTTTCTTTAATTTATTATTTCATATAATTTTCAATATAGATTTTCTAGTCGACATTAAATAAATAAATAAAAAAAATCCCGTTTCATTCCACACGTTCCTATGTAAAATAGTCTTCTGTACATTGCCGGCTGCATAGAATTAGAACCGGCTGGATATCATAAAAAAAAATGTACTTCAAGAGCTTCAGTATGATTTATCTTAATTTTTTTTAATTAATCTGTTTCCGCATGATACTTGATTGCATTTCAGTTGCGTGTTGACAAATACGTTTTGAATTTAGTGGTAGGCCCTATATTTTGTTTTGAATGTGCCGCTTCAATGCGTTCGAACAAAATACGAAATACGATTCGTTAGTATTTTGTTTGAATTACTTTTGGCACGCTAAATTTAATTTGATTTGAATGGCAATTATTTTCGTTTGCATTTCGAATTATGCATGTAAAATGATTTTGCATTTTGTCAATTAGTTTAGCAGTATTTCAATTAGTTTTAATATATATTTTATTTGTCAAGTGCCTTCGCACTCGCCAAAGTGAATGCTTAATCACATTGCGCATACGCCGCATTGTACAGCCGACCAGATACAAATGAAGTCATCTATGAAAATTAAGTTTTCCGCAACAAAAATACAAAAATAAAAAAAAAAACTAGCTAAACAATAGGCACATCAGCAACAACAACAACAGTCTTTTGATTTTGTTCTAATTTTTTTTTTTTTTTTTGTTGCTTCTTTTTGTTGTTTCTTTCTTTCTTTCATGCTTATTTGTTGGGATTTTTTTTTTTGTGCATAGTAAATGTCATTAAGTTTCACTTAATGAGCCAATTTAGACAATTGATCCATATGCTTTAGTTTACGCGACACACACATACATCCATATAAATAGATTATGTGCTCTAGTGTGTGTGTATGTATATATGTGTGTGTGTGTGTGTGTGTACGTTTGTGTATATAGACGAAGAAACGGGAGGAAAACGCGTCGACAAATGTGCAGAAGCAATTTTCCATATCTAACCGACGACGACGACAATGTTGAGTTATATATATTAAATATATATATATATATATGTTAATGTAATATATGGGAAATGTGACGTCACTGCACACACACACACACACACGCACGTCTTAATTGCACTGCTTGAAATCTGTGTTAATTGTTTAATTTACTTTGAATTTTGCCGCATAACAAAAAGGACAAAAAAAAAATATGTTTTTTAAAAATTGCTTTGTGTATAGCATTTTTAATGATTAGTATTCATTGGTTTAATCAATTAATATTCTCTTTTAATGACACTTTTGGTACTTGGTAAAAAAATAATTTTGTATATTTGCTCCTTGTTAGTGTTTTTAATTGAAAATTGCATAGTTTTTGGTTTGAATTTCTGTATTTTTTTTTTTTTTTGGATTATTTATTTTTTTGTGTGTGATTTTTAAGTATGTAATTTGTACCCGTACCCGTAGTGCTGCTAAGACCCCAATAGTCTTCCATTGCTGCACGGTGTTGTAGTGGTGATGGACACTCGTAAACTGCGCTGCGGCCGCTATATGAAACGCAATCTCAATCTCAATCTCTGTCGCTTCCACTTCAATGGTGTTGATTTGCCTGGCTTGGTGGCCCCGTCTCCGTCTCCGCCTGCGTCTTCGTCTCTCTCCTCAGTAGCTTACACACACGGACACACACACACACCCACACACCCACACACCCACACACACACGCAAATGTATGTGTAGGAGGAGGCTTTAAGCTCCGGATTATATAGTCGATAAACGAGCGTTATTTTCAATTGTCGTGAAGATCTCTTGCAAGCCACAGGCAGGGAAGGGGCTGGTTGGCAATTTAAGGCACAAGGCGCGGCGTGGCGCGACACTCATACACACCCACACAGTATGTGTGTGTGTGCGTGTGTGTGTGTGTGTGTGTGTATTTGTATCTCACTTAATGCATTTCGCGTTGTCGTGCCGCGTTTTAAGGCAAAGGCAAAGGCAAAAGCCAAAAGGCAACAAAAAGGCATAAATCAAGGGGCAATCATAAAATAGCCGCCGCCACTGTCAGTCTTCTGCCGTCTTCTTCTTCTGCCGATGCTGCTCTTCCTCTTCGCCAGTCGTAGTCTCAGTTGACAGTTATATGCTGCGATCTCGCTTCCACGCTCTCCAACCTCGTGTCGGTCACGTATTTCGCTAGTCGCTAGTCTTCTTATCTTTATCACACTCACTAACCACAACAACAACAACAACAACAAAAACAAAACAACAACAACAGCAAGTAGCACAATGACAATAGGCAACAACAACAGCAACAACAACAATAACAAAAGAAAAGAAATGTCAATCCCGAATCCCGTTGCGCATCTTTCACATTTCTTTATGCTCGCATCAAAGTCTGTATGCGTGTGTATATCTATGTATCTCTGTATCTATGTATCTATGTATGTATATGTGTATTTATAGTTTAGTTGAGTTTAGTTTAGTTTAGTTTAGCATCTGGCTATGGCTGATTTGATTCTATATATTGTCTTGATGCCGCCGACGTTGACGTTAAACTGATTCGATGTTTCGGATAGCGCTTTAGTCGAAACTGAGCATCGAAATTTTTAGCCGAGCTTACATTTTTTGTTCTATAGAGGCATCATTCGGTCGGTGCATACATCGAATATATATATATATATATATATATATATATATATATATGTATACATACATATATATACTGTAACACGCTGTTTATATACAGTTTAACTAACTATAGACTATGTACTTGTGCTGGTCACACACAAAAACACGATTGCATGCTCCCCACAGACACACACACACAGACACACACACACACACACACCCATAGACACACCGTCAATCTCTGCCCATGTGTGTGTGTGTGTGTGTGTGTGTCCGTATTACAGTAATCATCAGACTTCCAGAAATTAGAGCAGTGCTCAACATCAGCAGCAGATTAGCAGGCAGAATTTGAGTTTCTCGCTCTCTCACTAGCAGGTTCCCCACTTGAAACTGCGCTGCTGCCGATGCCGACCCCTGAATTAGAATCACCATCTTCAATACATTAAACGCCATCAATCTAAAGTACTTATTTTTTTAAAAAAAAAATGTATTATGAAATCATTTATTTTGATTGACAACATTTAAAAGGCAAAACAAAAATCTTATATTTGAAGAAAAAAAGAAAAAAAAACCCTATGGAAGAACTACAGAATTTGATTAGTATTAAACTTCGCAGCAGACAAGCTGGACTATGTATGTAAATAATAAATGTTATTTATAGGATGGTTTATCTATAGTTATATTAAGTTTTATTTATTGTTGCCCTGAACACGAATTTTGACAAAGTTCGAAATATATCGAAAACACATAGATTGTGTTCTTTCACCTGGACCTGAGCAGACTCAACACAACCGTTAGAAAAAGAATTGATTTTAAATTTGTAGTATTACTTGGTAATTAGAGCAATCGGTGAAAACAAAAACGTTCCAATATTCGAGCATTCACTGTACAGCTGTTGTTTGTCGTCGACCAGTCTCCAGTTTCCCCACATTGGCGATAATCGTATTCCTACAGCATTCTACTACTAGTATTCCTATGCAATTCAATGCTTCAAAGGTCATGTCATGGTACAGCGACCAACTAATTATGTTCTATACAAACAGCTCGTGCCATCAAAGAAAGTTATTTATTTTCGGGGCTTGGTCTTGGCTCGAACAACAACAACAACAACAACAGCAATAAATACCTACCTGCCTACTTATATTACTGCCTAAGCTAACCTAATAGTATATTTGATTGAGCTACTTTTAATGAGTTGATTGCTTTATTTTTACATGAGTTTCGACCAAAAAAATATTGTGTTTAGATTTGAATGTAGTATCAATAAAGAGAACGAAACATGATCAAAAAGGTACTCCACATGAAAATCGGTTCAGTTTTGACAAAGTAATGGCCCTTACATATATATTTTTTAGGCACTTAACAAATTTTTTTAATTTTGGTGTGATTTTTGATCGAAAAAGTAACTTTGTCAGAATCTCTTTTCCTAAATAAGATATTTGAGCTTGATTTTGGCAAAAAAATGAACCATCGTGGAATCATTTTTATACCCTGATCCCAAAAAAATAGGAAAAAAGGGTATAAAGTATATATATATTCCTGATCACTATCAATAGCCGAGTCGATCTAGCCATGTCCGTCTGTCTGTCCGTCTGTTTGTCTGTCCATCTGTATGAACGCGCTGATCTCGGAGACTACAAAAGCTAGAGACTTCATATTTGAAACAAACTCATCATTTTTTTTCGATATCTTAATTCTTTCAAAAGCTATCGATAAATTAAGATTCCAGAACAGTGTTTTTAAGGTATAGCTTACAAGTTATAGGAGGTAGAGGCACCAAATTTAGTACATATATTCTCCTATAGCATACAGAGGTTAAAAACATTTCACTTTTTGGATACGTATACGTAATTTTAGAGGTTTGACCTTAGTTGCACATTTATATGCAATCTTTATGTCCCACAAATTTCATTGCGTTTAGACAATAAACAAATAAGTTATTAACGTTTTAATGTACCATAGATTGGGGCCAAAGGAAGAAGAAGAAGGAAAGCAATTGCATGACGCGCTTTGAATATGTGTGTGTGTGTGTGTTTCTATGTATGAATGCAGATAAAGAATTATGAATGTAAGAACTGGGTTCAGGGTATCTCCTAGTCGGGCACTCTCGACTAGAGCACTCTTACTTGTTCCCATAGTTCTTATGCTAATTGTGACATCTACAATCGCTAGAATTTTAGAATGAATTATTACCGATTTTGACATTTTAATGCGTTACACATTTCGTGTTAAAATAATAATACCCTCTGGAAATGTATAAAAAAATCACGAAAAAAAAAGTAATATTCTTTGAGGAAACGAATCCCAAATAGCTGTTATCTCATCTGATCTGATTAGTTTGGTTGCTGTATTCCCATTCATTAGTTATTCATTCATCTTATCAGGCTCGCATGTTTTGGTTCGAGAAACAATAGCAGAAAGTGCCGCTGATGGCAAAAACAATTAGTCATCTCTAGAAATGGGATTGGCAACAGTAGACAGAACATATCGTAGTCATATATCTATGTGTCTTGCAACATATACAAATATGTGCCTTACAGTTAATCAAACACAAATCTCACAAACAGGACACAAACAAAACACAACCAAACTAAAAAGTGAAGTAAATACGTGAGATCATTTTAGGGCTTATCTCTGTTTGCCTGGTGATAAACCGAGAATTGTCTAGACTCTAGACTGATGAAAATACCATTACATACCTAGTTAATATGGGGCTATATCAACCAGAGAACTGTGAAATGTCCAACTGTCTGTCTGCTTGTCAGTTTGTGTGTGTGTGTGTCCAACTAATTGAATAGGAACGTTTCTAATTAGACACGAAAATTATATAGTTAGTTGGACTGCTGAACAATCGACAAAAACCATGAGGTACCTCTAAAGGGGTTAGTAATGTCATATATTAAAAAAAACGAGCTGATTAATGTTTTTTGTTTTTTTAATGTTAGTTATGGCACATTTTTGTGCAATGAGATCTACTAAATATTGTCCTTGACAAATATTACTATATATGATAATATGTGATTACTATTGCAGCCTTAACTTTTTAACTCATATTGCAATAACAATAGTTTATCCGCAACACATTTCTCAAATTTTCATAAAATATCTATATATTCTTATTGGCATATTCGTCCATTGGTTTTTCACATTTAGTATAAGGATTTACAGGACTCTCTCTATGAAGACAGAAAAGAAGCCAAATTCCAATTAGGCTTCTTTTTGGTTTGGTTTTCGTTAAAGAAGAAATCTGTCGAAATGGGTTACGTGAATTAACGGATGATATACAACTTCCAATGTTTTATATGCAACCTATTTGTATATGCTCTGCAATAACAGTACTTAGAACATTTTATATCAGTCATTGGTTTTGGGTTTTTAGAATTGGCCTGTTGACAAGTTATATGAAACGCATTTGATTGTGCTTGATTTTGGTTTGTTTCTTTGTATTTAATATAAGGTATCAACGGGGAATATAAGGTTATTGTTTATCATGTTACTTGTTTAACTTTAACAATTAAAACTAGGAATTTTCTCTGACACACACACATGCCGAAAACGCAAATGCCTGCCTATGTACACAAAAAAAAGTATATATATATACATGTAATATGTATATAAATGTTCATATAACCCACTTAAGTTAGATATAGCAACCGATACAAAAATGAAACAAAAGAATTTGGCTAAAAGCGTCGCAAAAGCAAAAAAACTAAACGAACAAACGATAAGAAATGATTTGGAAAATTAGAACGTCGAGGGGCGGGCGGGAGCAACATGATGATGAGTTCAATAATAAACAATAAAAAAAAGAAGAAAACTACATATGTATGTAGGCTGCATCAGTTTGGCATGCCAACGCCCTGCTGAAAGCTAAGAGTCTCCTGTTGCTTCTTGACCTCATCCTGCATCTCCAGGGCCAGCTTCTTGTATTTCTCCGCCTCCTTTTCGTTCTTCTCGGTGCCATCGCCACGTGCATACATCTGACTGAGATTTGCACAGGCGTACATGTTACGCAATTCGCACGCCTTGTAGGCAAACTGAAATGCCTTCTTCATGTCCTTCAGCACAATGTAATCGGCGTCCTTTAGCGATTTTGAAGTGGGGGGAGCTGGGCTGCTGCTGCTGGCACCGCCCGCCATATCCTCGGGCTTCTTTTGTACGCCCGAAATGTGCATGCCGGATAAATAGAAGCAAGCGGTAGCATTGTTCATATCACAGCTCTTTGTCAAAAACTGCAAGCCCTATAGAAATATAATCATTAGCAGGTGTTAATGATGGTGTTGTTGTTGCCAAACTCACCTTGGGCACATTTCTGTCAATCTCTTTAGGCATTGAGCGCGAGACGAGCAACAGTCCGGAATGCAGACAGGCATCCGAATCGTTGAGATTACATCCCTTCTCATAATATTGATAGGCGACGCGGGGTTCGCCTTTGCTGCCGCTTTTGCCCTTGCCCAGAAAGCTATAGTTGCCATATTTATAGCAGGACTTTGCATAACCATAATCATCACATGTCGATTTATATACCTTCGATGCCTTCTCAAAGTCCTTCTTAATCCCCTCCAGATAATCACCCAGAAGATGGCAAACTGCAAATATGAATTATTTATACAAATTAGTTATTCAATTACGATACACCAAAAACATAGGTTAGAGCACAGCACATATACTGTTGTTGTTGTTGTGGGCTGGCCGCCTGTTGTTGCTGCTATTGTTGTTGTTGTTGCTATTTACCTTCCGGTTTCTTTTCGGAGTAGCAGCCAAAGCGATATTCAACGCCTAGCTTCTCCACGTACTCCTTGACGTCAGACTCCTTTTTTAAGTCGTATGCCATATTAATATATAGTAAATAACAGCCAGAATTGTCGGATGGTGTATTGCTGTTGCCGTGTTGTGTTCTTGTTGGTGTTGTTTTTTGTTGTTGTTGTTTTTACTAGACTGACAAGCAGTGCTGGAAAATTCAGGTAACTATCGATATGTGTGTGTCATGTTAAAAAGTAGTCGTTGAGTTGTTTCTCCTGGTGCTGTAGAATACAGCACCAGATAGCTAGTGAACGATAAATGTGTGCATGCGGCAAGGAATGTAATAATATAATAATTCTAAAATAATTGATGGACCAATTTTTCAAGAAACACAATCGATAATTTTTTTAATAGTTCGAAAAATTAAATAATCGTTGTTTTTAATACCAAAAACGTTTGTATTTCAATGTAAGACAAGATATATCGCTACCGATTACTGTGACATTTTTATTTCGCTTTTGTATGTGCACCTGTGTGTGATTGTGTACTTTTTAAGTTGTTGCCGCGGAAATAGCTAGTGCAGAAAATTGATCGATATTTTGCAAAAAACATCGATGATCGTGATCACAGCTAAAAAAACATTGACTAAAATCGATTGTACATAGCCCAATTGCTTTTATACATCGCTATTGCGCGGTCACACTTCTCCAATTCTTTTTTGTTTAAAACAAAGCGTCATGTACAAGTGTGACATTTGTACTCAAACTAATATTGATGAAGATAAAGATGATGTTCTGCTCTATGGCGAATGGATGTCCAAAGAAAATGTAACAGTGCACTATTATTGTCTGGTAAGCTGTATAATTATTATTTAACTATAGTATTATTATAATTAGCTTTGCTGCAGTTACTTTCAACAAATTTGCCGCAACGCGGGGGTGAATCCAGTGGCATACTGGGGTTTCTGCTGCGCGATATTCGCCGAGAGGCGACTGCCGCCCAAAAGCGCAAATGCACCTTCTGTAAGAATTACGGCGCCAGTGTTGTTTGCCACAAATGTCGCATTGTTTTCCACATGACCTGCGGATTGAAGAATCGCTGCATTTTCCAGTTTTGCGATGAATTTCGCAGCTTCTGCGAGACCTGTGCCCCCTTAGACGCCTACAAGCAGCAACTGCTTTCAAATCCACCAAGGAAAGCCTCTTGCGCTATATGCTTCCGTTCGATTGCTCCATTCCTGCTGCACAATGTCACCTATGGGTATTGCTGCGGCAAGGGATTTGCACATCGCAGCTGTATGCGTCGCTATGCCCTCGCCTCGGGGTACTATCTGCGCTGTCTGTGGTGCCGTGACAAAAAGTTCCACGACACCATTCGGCTGCAGTCCGTTTTTGTACCGGATCGAGTTGCAACCTGGGAGCGACAGCAGAATGTTTACACTGAGCTGCACAATCGACGTATGCGCTGCGATCAGGAATACTGCCTATGCTCAAATGGACGGAATTACAATTTAAACTCGTGGGTCATTCAGCTTTGCACACTTTGCACTGCAACAGGCACTCATATAAACTGCCAGCTGAACATCAAGCGTATGGCTAATCCCAATGAATTTAAGTGCAACTCTTGCCTTGAGGTGGAGCAGAGACTTATGATTAACTACAATGGCAAGCAGACGCAAATAAGTAGCGGGCAATTGGGCGCTGAGCATATTGATAGCTCTTATTATTTGCGCAAACGTGGCCGTGATTTGAGCACTGCAACAGACGATGACTTTTCAGATGAATCGGATGAGGAAACGTCCAGCAGCAAAGCTAACGCAATACAAGTTTTGGGCTCATTAATTGGAACGCTCGCCAAGCAGCTAGAATCCATTCCAGCCACATTAAATCAAGCTCAATTGGATAAAGCCAATCAAACCGTAATTGATCTCTCGGATTCGCAGCCCAGCTCCTCACAGCAGCTGGCCTACGCTCTAAAAACGCCCTTGCTGCTGCAAACGTCCTACAATAGCGGGAATCACTTCTATCTGGTGGTCTACGAATACAATGAACAGCTGTCTGATCCATGCACCGGCACCTGCACCTTTCGCTTCGCCCTGGACGATGAACGGGTCAAGGATCGCTCGGAGGAGGCGCTGCAACAGCTGCAGTTGACCGAAGCGGACGTCTGGATGCGTGACAGCAACCGTGGCCAGTATGACATAATTGATAAATATACCCAAAAGTAGTTTGGCATCTCTAATATTCCATATTTGTATTCAAATCTGAATTCATTCATGATAATTTAATTTATTGGAATTGAAATTCATATTTGAAGAAAACGCATTGAATTTATTAATTTTATCTATGTTTAAAATTAATTTAATTCATTAAAGCTTCAAATTTAAATTTAATTTATTTTTGAAGATTAACAAAAAACAAAACGTTTAAAGAGTGTCAACAAGTTATATTACAATAAAAAACATGTTACTATGATAAACTTAAACTATGCTATGTTGCGATAGTCGAAGAGCTTGGGTATCACATCGTTACATTAGCTAGATGATCCGCTCGCGTCTCTCCAATATTGACAATGGACACCGGCAACTTTAAGTCATTGGTCTGTAGCACTATGCGATAGCCGCAGAAGACTGGAGCCGAGCGCACCAGCAGCCCATCTTGGCAATTGTGTCCAGACAATCCTTGGGCACACTATCGCCAAGGAATACAATTCCCAGCTTAAGATCGCCGCCGCGGTGCGGTCATGCGGTGTATTTGAAAGTTCTCAATATATTCAAGGGGGATTTTTACATCGCCATCGGGTCGTACCATGTCAGGCGCATCCTTCTCCCGTTCGAAGCGAGCCAAAGCATGATGTGTACTATTCGCTTCGGTGCGGAAGAAATTTGACTAATTGCGCGCCCAATAGCGCTTACGCACACTGGAAAACTTTTCGAAATCGCTGTGTTGAAGTGGTTTGTGATTGGTGGGCGCATAAAGCCTAACCTCAGACGATCGATAGTTGGATATGCCTGAAGGTTAGACACCGTAACGGTTATATGTAATAAATGAAAATATCAACTGTAATAATAATTTTGAATTTTTTTTTGTTAATTATTTATATAAAAGATTTGTATTTATAAGTCAAAAATAATTATTTTGAGAGATTTTTGTAATCAAAGGTCATTGATAAAAATCAAAGTAATTGATTTTTCCTGGATCATAAAAATTAAAATCAGTTAAATATGTTCGAAATCAAAATGAAATGTTTTATAAAATATAAACAAATACTACAATACTCGCAGCTTAATAAAAGGGACGACTAAAATCGATTGTCCATGCCCAAACGTCGATCAGAAGTGATTAATCGAAGCTTGTGTACATCCCTAGCGCGCGGTCACACTGCACCAATTTTTTATTGTTTAAAACATAGCCTCATGTACAAGTGTGACATATGTAATAAAACTAATATCAATGAAGATAAGGATGATGTTTTGCTCTATGGCGAATGGATGGTCAAACAAAATGTGACAGTGCACTATTATTGTCTGGTGAGCAGTATAATTATTATTTAACTATAGTATGATTATAATTAGCTTTGATGTAGTTGCTTTCAACAAATTTGCCACAACGCGGGGTGGATTCCAGTGGCATTCTGGGTTTTCTGCTGCGCGATATTCGCCGAGAGGCGACTGCCGCCCAAACGCGCAAATGCGCCTTCTGTAAGGATTACGGCGCCAGTGTTGTTTGCCACAATTGTCGCATTGTTTTCCACATGACCTGCGGATTGGAGAATCGCTGCATTTTCCAGTTTTGCGATGAATTTCGCAGCTACTGCGAGACCTGTGCCCCCCTAGACGCCTACAAGCGGGAACTGCTCTCGAATCCACCAAGGAATGCCAATTGCGATATATGTTTCCGTTCGATTGCTCCATTCCTGCTGCACAATGTCACCTACGGGGATTGCTGCCGCAAAGGATTTGCACATCGCAGTTGTATGCGTCGCTATGCCCTCGCCTCGGGGTACTATCTGCGCTGTCTATGGTGCCGTGACAAAAAGTTCCACGACACCATTCGACTGCAGTCCGTTTTCGTGCCGGATCGGGATGCAACCTGGGAGCGACAGGAGAATGCGTACAGTGAGCTTCACAATCGACGCATGCACTGCGATCAGGAAGTCTGCCTGTGCTCAAATGGCCGGAATTACAATAGAAACTCGTGGGTCATTCAGCTTTGCACACTTTGCGCTGCAACAGGCACCCATATAAAATGCCAGCTGGACCTCAAGCGTATGGCTTATCCCAATGAATTTAAGTGCAAGTCTTGCCTTGAGGTGGAGCAGAGACTAATGATTAACCACAATGGCATGCAGCCGCAAATAAGTAGCGGGGAATTGGGCGCTAAGCATATTGATAGCTCTTATTATTTGCCCAAACGTTGCCATGATTTAAGCACTGCAACAGACGATGAGTCCCCAGAGCAATCCGATGAGGAAACGTCCACGTCCAATGCTAGCGTAATAACAGTTGTGGCCTCCCTGATTGGAACGCTCGCCAAGCAGCTCCAGTCCATTCCAGTCACACCAAAGCCATCTCAGTTGGGTAAAGCCAATCAAACCGTTATTGACCTCTCGGATTCGCAGCCCAGCTCCTCACAACAGCTGGCCTGCGCACTAAAAACGCCCTTGCTGCTGCAATCATCCTTTACTAGCGGGAATCACTTCTATCTGGTGGTCTACGAGTACAATGAACAGCTGTCTGATCCATGCACCGGCACTTGCACCTTTCGCTTCGCCCTGGACGATGAACGGGTGAAGGATCGCTCGGAGGAGGCACTGCAAACGCTGCAGTTGACCGAGGCGGACGTCTGGATGCGTGACACAAACCGTGGCCAGTATGACATAATTGATAAATATACAAAAAAGTAGAATAGCCTTTTTTAAATTTTATAATTGTATTTAAATTTGAATTTATAATCAAATAATTCAATTTATTAGAATTGAATTCATTTTACCTATGTTTAAAATGAATTGAATTCATTAAAGCTTCAAATTTAAATTCAATTTATTTTTGAAAACTAAAAAAATAGAACAAAACGTTCAAAGAGGTCAACAAGTTATATTACAACAAAAACGAATGTTACAATGATTAACTTAAGCTATGCTGTGTTGCGATAGTCGAAGAGCTTGGGTATCACATCGCCACATTTGGCCGGGATTTTCATATCAGCCAGATGATCCGCTCTCGTTTCGCCAATGTTGACAATGGCCACCGGCAGCTTTAAGTCCTTGGTCTGCAGCACTATGCGATAGCCAGAGAAGACCAGTAGACTGGAGCCGAGTACCAGCAGCCCATCGCTGGTGTAGACCATCTTGGCAATTGTGTCCAGACGGTCCTTGGGCACACTATCGCCAAAGAATACAATATCCGGCTTGAGATCGCCGCCGCATTGCGGGCATGGGGGTATTTGAAAGTTTTCAATATATTCAAGGGGGATTTCCACATCGCCATCGGGTCGTACCATGTCCGGCGCATCATTAAACGCCGGATTCAGTGAGGTGAGTATGTTTTGAAACTCATGCCGATCGATTCGATAATCGCAGCTCAAACAATTCACCACATAGCCGCTGCCATGGACCTCTACCACGGATTTGCTGCCTGCTTTTGCGTGCAGTCGATCAACATTCTGTGTGACCACAGACTGGATGCGTGTCTCCCGTTCGAAGCGAGCCAAAGCATGGTGAGTACTATTCGCTTGGGTGCTGGAGAAATTTGGCCAGCCGACAAAATTTCGCGCCCAATAGCGTTTACGCACACTGGACAACTTTACGAACTCGCTGTGTTGAATCGGTTTGTGATTAGTGCGCGCATAAAGCCCAACGCCAGCCGATCGATAGTCGGGTATGCCTGAAGGTATATATATATATATTTATATTAGGGTAGTAAATCTAAAAATCAACTGTAATAATAATTTTGGATTTTTATTTTTTAAATCCAAACAAAAATTCTAAAATTACTGAACAATATTTTATAAATATATAAATGTATACGTATATTCAAATCCACAATATGGGTTTTAAGTGTCAAATTTACCCAATAATCGTTATTTACGGTTTTTATATGCATATACAATGTATATATGTACCTGATTCTGTTGATATGCCAGCGCCAGTGAGAACCAAAATATTTGGTTTTGATAACAGAAAATCCTCCAAACGCTTTATATCATCGTTCAACACTGGCTTGTGCTGCGGCACATATTGCTGCTTCATAACGCTGCGACATCTGAGCACGCCTCCTAGTCGCATTGTATAATGATTGCTTCAGTATCAATTTCAAATCAAAATTATATATTTGTATTTTCTTTTGCAGAAAAACGTCGAATTTAGTAACCGAAAAATGCCACCACTTATTGGCACACAGTGAACTTAACTCAATATGACTTCTTTTTTGTGTGTGGCTATTGCAAGCCAATATTTTAAATGTTTTGTTGATGTTATAAAATCTACAATGTTTATCAAAACTGTATTTGTGTTTGTATTTTAATAAGCAGCTGATCATTATACTCGTGGCTTTATGCAACACTATTGATTATCGAAACGAGTGCATTTTAAGTATATCGCATGCGACACGATAACAGCAGCGATTACACGCTCTCTCATCTCTATTTATCAGCGGCCGCAGTGGTGAAAATTGAAGAACTTCCTTTTTACGTGTAGTTTTTAATCGCATATGCATATTAAAATTGCATATTGAAGACGAAATCGAGACGCCAAGTATAAGACAATCTAAAAGTTTAGATAGCGACACCATCTCACATACATATAGCATATTTAATCCGCACAAATATCGTACACGATTCACATTTGTGTTTGTGTGCGTGTGTATGGTGTATGGTGCATATGTGTTCGTGCGTGCGTGCTTCTGTTTGTGTATGTGTGTATGTGTGTGTCGGCTTTAATTTGCACGCACGCCAAACAACAAACACATATATACTAAAATATTAGTATCTTAACTAAAATTGATACTAGTAGGAGCAACAACAACAATAGACAAAATGTCATATCCACCACGTGCCCCGATGCCGCCATATATGAATGCATCAATTCCACCACCGCATGTAAGTTTGCCCCTCACTGTTTATATGTTTAAATTTTATTATAAAATTCTAAATAAATATATTTTTGTTTATTTCGATCAGCTGATGCCTCCGATTGCACCGCCGCGCAATTATCGGAGTTCGGCGACAATCAGCTCACAGCCAACAGTTTATCACCGTCCGCCGGAGCCGCAGCCACAATTCCGTGGTCCCGTTATCACCGTATTCGTTGGCAACATCAGTGAACGTGTGCCGGAAACGCTCCTGAAGCGCATCCTGGCCGCCTGCGGCGTCGTCATCAACTGGAAGCGCGTCTCCACATTCGGATTCTGTGAATTCGAGTAAGCTAACTAACTTCAAAAAAAGCTGGCAATACAGCTTCACAAATTTTCTTATAATCTGGTAGTTTCGATGTAATGTTTCTGTAACGCTATCATAATGAAAATAAGCTTTGTTTTACTAGAACATGGCCTTTGTAAAATAATTGCATCGCTATAACGTTCGTTAAAGGCAATCTTATGTGCCATGTTTTGTGATCTCATGTTATATTAATGTTACAATAGCAGACCAAAGAAAACTCAACTTGTAATTTGATCCATTGTTAATGTGACGTTAACAAAACAAGGAAAATTATTGTCCAAGCAAATATTCACTCCAGATTTCAACGTAATGTGTGACGCTAACAGAACAATAATAACCATGTTATGTGCTCGCATGCTACGGTAATTTCACACTTACAGATTATCCAACTTGTTATTAAACCCACAAAAAAATGATTGTCTAATTATAGTTTGTTTAAGCTTTAAACTTTGTTGATTTCATCGCAATGCTATCGTGACGTTAACAGCACGAGGATAAGACTTGTGCAACATAAGCTTAACTGATTTATTCATAATTGCAGCGGTCCCATTGCGGCCATGCGAGCCGTGCGTCTGCTGAGCGAACTGGAAATCGATGGCAAGACGCTGGTGGCCAAGGTGGATGCAAAGAACAAAGTGCTTATCGAGGATTACAAGGAGAAGGAGTGCAAGAATGACGACGGCGACCACAATGCCCTGGATGAAAAGACTGAGGACGAGTATGCGACCAACCAAATGCACGATCTGCTCGAGGAGCACAAGCATGAGTTCGAGGGCTTCGATGGTAGCACTCGCGGTGATCTGTACGGCAGCAGCAGCAGTAATCGTAACAAGAAAACGCGACGTGGCGAGGACGATATCAAGATCAAGTCCTTGAATGATAACGCACTCGAGGAGGAGAAACGCAATTTGATCAGTAGCGAAATTGGCAAATTTCGTAAACGTGCCGAGGCCGATGAGCATCGCAAAGAACTGGAAAAGGAGAAGGAAAAGGAGAAGCAGCTGGCCAGCAAGGAGAAGGAAAAGGAGCGCGAACGCGATCGTGAGCGCAGAAAGCAGCGCGAAACCGAACGCAAAATTAGCACCGGAAGCACAAGCAAATCAGCTGGCGCGTCCGCTGCCGTCGTCTCCACCAGCAGCACTGGCAGCAACAACAATAACAATAGCAATAACAGTGCTAGCAGCGAGGTCGAGGAGGTGGTGGAGATTAATGATAAGGAGCCGGGCAAGGAGCCACCAACTGTGGGTCGCAGCCGCAAGGAGTCCATTGTCACCATCGATGAGTCGCCGGTGCGCAAAGATCACAAGGAGCATAAGGAACACAAGGATCATAAGGATCATAAGGATCACAAAGATCACAAAGACCACAAAGACCACAAAGATCACAAAGATCACAAGGATCACAAGGATCACAAAGATCACAAGGACCAGAAGGAGCATAAAGAGCGTACCGATGGCAACAAAGAAGGCCGCCGACGTCGCTCCAAATCGCGCACCAAGGAGCGTGATCGTGAACGCGAGCGGGAACGTGATCGGGAGCGTGAGATGATGCGGGAGCGCGAAATTCGCGAGCTGCGCGACAAGGAGCGCGAGCGAGAACGCGAAAGAGAGCGTGAACGGGAGCGTGATCGCGAGCGTGAACGAGACCGTGAATGCGAACGCATGGCAATGCGTGAACGTGACCGGGAGCGGGAGCGCGAGGAGAAGATTATAAAGCCAGTGCGCGATGCGCGCCGTGAAAAGGAAGTGGAGGAGGAGCAGCGCGAGCGCAAGAAGGCCGACAAGAAGGCCCGCGAAAAGGAGTCGGCCTATCAGAATCGTCTTAGCAACTGGGAGATACGCGAGAAGCGCAAATCCAAGGAGAATGAAAAGGTAATCCAAATTGCTAATGCTGTAAGAGAGAGAGAGGAGGAAAATTGTAAACACCTCCGGCGCTAAGTAAGCGTAGTAGTAGTTTAACTGAGTTATCCGAGCTAGGTATGCACAACATAATTACCTGGTTCAACGGGGAGCAAGCCTTTGCTGTTTGCTTAAAGGGGACTATTCTTGAAATCAGTTACTAATTCACATTTAAATCGCCTTTGCAGTATCGAGTAAAGGAGCTAGTGCGTCAGGAGGAGCGAGAGAAGGACGCGAAGCGTCTGAAAGAGTTCGTGGAGGACTATGACGATGACCGTGACGATCCGCTATATTACAGAGGACGCGAGCTCCAGCAGCGCTTAGCGGAGCGTGTGCGCGAAGCGGATGCCGACTCCAAGGATCGCGAGAAGGAGGCAACCGAACTAACCGAGCTGAAGAATAAAATATTTAGCGGTGAATTTGAAAATCCCTCTCAGGAATACGAAAAAGCGCGACGCGAAATCGAGCGGCTGTACGAGCCTCGCATTCTAATCAATGTGAATCTAGAGACGGCCCAGCGACGCGAACAGGAAACGCAGCCGCAGCAGCAACAGCAGCGCGATCAGGATCGTCGCAAGCATCAGCATCAAATGGCCGATGCCTACGACAGTCTGGAAAGTGGATCCGCTGCAGCGGGCGTCGGTTTGGGCGTGGGAGGATCAGTGCATATCCCGCCGCCCTCCGAGGATTCCATATCGACTAACGATGATCACGCGTCCATGGCGGATACTGCCTCTAATGCCAGCGGCTATTCGCATCTCAAAAATAGCAATAACAATAACATTAGCAACAATAACAACCAGCCGGATGAAAGCGTCAGCCGCCAGAATAGCGAATCACGAGACTCGCTCTCCAACATTAACACACCCACAATGAATGCCATGGAGAACGAACATACCCCCAATGTTGCCACAGCTGCTGCTGCGGCGGCTGCTGCCGCATCTGCCATGAGCATGCCGCTCATATCGCTCACACTGGGCAACCATCTCAAGAAGAAAATGATTGAGACCACCGGCGTTTTTGTCAACGACGATGACAACGATGAGAATATCAATCCCAAGAAGCGCAAACTGGTGCCCTTAGGTGAGTGGGAGGGAATACACATGTTTTTTTTTTTGTCATGTACTAGAGCAAGACAGCTTCTTTTAAGCTCTCAGCTTTCACCGCTAGTCGTAACATAGAAAATGTTACATTCCCTTTAAGCTATTTAACCAACGAGCGGATCTCTTTGCTAAGCAATCAGATTCAACAGCTTAAACCGCTTACCACTTATCTAAAGTCGCTTTTTACCACATAAAAATGATTGAATTGCATTTAAGCTCTCTTTGCTAAGCACTCAGGTAAAATCGCTCACCACTTGGCAAATGTTTAATATTCCTAACAAGCTCACTTTGCCTTGTCATTATGTTAACATAGTTATTAAACTATAAGTACATTAGATTGAACTGCCAGCTTATTTTATACAAAAGCAAACATTGCAAATGTTGAATTAATTGCTCACAAATGTAAAAGAGATTCTAACTCTTAACTCTTAAGCTTACAAATGTACTAACGAGCCATGGTGAAACCAAAGATTATCTATTGTATGGCAGCTGCATTTTTGAACAATAGAGACCAGACAAGAAATCGGCACGGTCTCGCTCTCACAATTTGCGTGATCTCGCTCGCACGAAAGCTGGCTTACTACTGATTTCATTTTCGTTGCTCGGCAATCAACACAGCCATAACTTCGGCCTGCGTCTGTGTGATAGCACGATTGCCAAAAGCCGGAAAGCCACTTTCTAATAATTTAGCATTCAATGAAATGTAGGAGCGTTACTCATTGTATTGTTCTACTCTCTTTGGCGAACCTAAAGTTTGCTACCAGAAACATGAGAAACACCTTGAATAATTCCACCACTCTTGGCTTTGCTCTTAGCACTGACTATTTGCTGTACGACAACACTGAAGAGACATTCTAGCAATCGATAAGACTGCTAATAATGTATATTTTTCTTTGTAGATTATGATGACAATATTAGCAATAGCACTTTAACCGTTAGCGCACCTCAGACGGCCGCGGAGCGTCAAAGTTCTGCTGTATCAGCAGCGACAGCTGCTGCCGCCGCCGTTACCCAGAAGATAGCCAATGCCAGTGGCGGCTCTGGCTCAACATCCTCAGCTAGTGGTAAGGCCAGCGGCCCGAATGCTGGCAAACCCGGCTCTGGTGGCAAGACTGGTCAGAAAGATGGCGCTGCGCCCGCGATTGCTGGCGGGAAGTCCTCCAAAAAGGATGAGAATGGTGCAAAGGGGCATGATGACAAGCGACGCCATATTAAAAGCATTATTGACCGCATACCCACACAAAAGGAGGAGCTATTTAATTATAAGCTTGACCAAAGCGAGATTGATAACGGTCTAATGGAACGCAAAATACGTCCGTGGATCAATAAGAAAATCATCGAATATATCGGTGAGCCGGAGCCAACGCTAGTCGACTTTATATGCTCCAAAGTATTGGCCGGCAGTCCGCCCCAATGCATACTGGACGATGTGCAAATGGTAAATGAATGACTTCAATCAAAATGCATCTTATTTACCAAATATATAACCAACTCTCTCTCTCTCTCTCTCTCTCTCTCTGTGTGTGTTTATCGTTCAGGTGCTGGATGAGGAGGCCGAAGTGTTTGTGGTGAAAATGTGGCGCCTACTTATCTACGAACTGGATGCCAAAAAGTGTGGCATAGCTGGGAAGTAGCTGCAGTAGTTAGCCGTCTAACAGTGACCGACCAAACCAAGACGTTGCTATACCTTTAAGTTACCTTTGTAATGCGTAGAAACTATTCTAAACGAAACGGAAATGATATGAACAACATACATCATTATAAAGTGTATATACAGGGCGTAACGGCAGGAATTAATGTATTCTTACGGAAACGCGTCACCGATTTCATCCAACATTAACTCACCTTATATGTTTTTAGCGATAGCGATTAATTGCAACAAATTCATCTATATTGTAAATACACTCATACAAACACAACTAACACACACAATCACACCACACACACAAACACACAACACTTACACACAACACTCACACAAACACCATACACACACCTATCAAAAAAAAAAAATAATAATAATGAACAAGAATCCTGCTAATTGTACATTTATATCTATCATCGTTCTTCTTTACTTCTCTAGATTTGCGGTAAACAATGTATTTTTATTTTTTTTAAATAAATTTAGCGCAAAGAGCTTTTGACTTGAATGCAGAAATGCCTTCATATATATAATAATAAAAAAAACAATCAAACTATGTCATAAAGTTTATAGTTAAAGCAGTACACAACGAGAGAGAAAGAGAGACGCAGAGAGAGAGAGAGAGGCTCGAGTCTGAGCTAACGGAACCACGAGCATAAAACACATTAAGCGCATAGTTTAAAACAGAAACAAATGGATTTGTAGTTAACCAATTGAATTGATGTATGGATTAATCATATATTTACAGTTAAGGTACATTCAACATTATCGCTGTTTTTTTTTTTTTTTTTTTTTTTGTAGTATTGCTTACCAAACCGATGCGGTAGTCGGAGACTCGCGCTTTGAAGGATATGTGAGTAGGCATTTTAAGTAGACGACTTTATGCATATGACATTGAAATGTTTTTAAATAAATACACGCTAGAATTTTGACAAAAAATTGGTGAATCGACAAGCCATAATAAAAAACGAAGCTGGCTGCTTGCACGCACATCAACAATAACACGTCGAAGGACTTGAATCAACGTCCTGGTCATTATCTATGGTCATGCCGTTCGAGTTGGCGCCATTGCCAAAATATTCCGAGGAAACAATCTACAAAAGAACATAAGAAATAATTAGCATCATTTTCAAAATTTAGTTTAAAATCAAACAACACTTAATACCCTGGCAGTCGTAGCGTAGATGTACGATTTATATCTGATATATGCCAAAAACATAACTTTGTTTTAGACTGATGTACTTATAAAAGAGTTTAGTCTAAATGGTCAATGCAGGAAGCTCAAAACTGCAGAGTAGTTTCCTTTTAGGAGTTTAAGGAGCACTTTAAATAGTTTAGAAGAGAACTTATTTTTAGACCGATAGTTTCTATGGCAGCTATATGATATAGTGCTCCGGTCAGATACAGAGAAACGGAAGCACATTGCTATATCGACTCTGATCAAGACTTTGTATCCAAAATTAAGTCTTAATGGAGATGTGTTCCACCTATCGTGACAAGTATTTAATACTCTCTGGAAAGGGTATTAATATATAGACAGACGGAAGGACATGGTTATATTGACTCTGATCAGGAATCTATTTACCTAAGTGGGTCTTTAATGCGTTCCGCTTTTCGTGACAAGATTATAATACCCTCTGGAAAGGATATCAATGTATAGGAAGCATCCTGCAGCATATATACAGACAGACGGAAGGACATGGCTATATCGCTTAATCTGATCAATACGTTCCACATTATAATAAACATCCGAAAAAGGGTATGAAATAGTAGCAAAACTGTGTAGCACCTTTTCGACAATTTCCTTGAAGACATCGCTGACAAACTGATCACACTTGGCCGATGTCTCAATGAATAAAGCCCGATGTTTGCGTGCAAATTTGCGACCCTCCTCACGATCCACAACGCGCTCCTGATCGATTTTATTGCCCACCACAATAAGGGCGATATTGGGATTGTCGCTGTAGCTGTCCAATTCGGCGAGCCACGCCTCCAATTTGACGAGAGACTCGCGACTTGTGATGTCATAGACCATAATGGCGCCCAAAGCTTTGCGATAGAAGCTGGGCGTCAAACTGCGGAATCTTTCAGCGCCCGCTGTGTCCCATAGTGCGACTTTGTAGTCAATGCCATCCACGTTCATGATGGCGCTCTTAAAGTCCATGCCAATTGTGACGTCATGGTTGTCATCGAATTTATTCTCAACGAAGCGACGTATTAAACTGAAAACGTAAATAGAAACGCAGAAGATGAGTATGTTAACTTTAAAGCTTTTGAGCTTTGGAGTGACTCAATTATTGTCAAGCCAATCTCTATTAACGTATTGATGTTGTTGTTTACATGTGTGCAATATACGCAATTGAAAATAAAATGAGATGTATATATAAAATACAAAATTAATTGGTTGCCCACCTGGATTTGCCAACGCCACTTTCGCCAATGATAAGCAGCTTTATTGCTCTGTCTGCCATCTCACTATATATATATTTATTGTTAGTTACAATTCAATTCATTTACGCTCAAGTTTTAAACAAATTGAGCTATGCGGGGGTTGTGGGTTGCTATTGCTGGCGTTGCCGTACTGTGCCCTTAACAGAGCTGCTCCACAATTAACATATATTGAGGACAGTGTTGGACAACATGAGTGCTGTAAGGTGGTATCAACTGTCAACTGTCAAAAATATCGGCGTTTGTTTTCATGCTACAGCCCTCGTTCTGTTGTGCGGCCCTAGTTCTTTCTTTTTTGACGTGACCAGCGAGAAAAATGGTTGGTACCAAATCTCTGTGAATTTTAATTCTAAAAAATAAAGCACATCCATGCATATAATCTTTAAGAAATGTATGAAAGACCAAACAAATTGTGCAAACTAAATGTGTGAACTATTATTTTTTGTGTATAAACTAAATTTCTGGCAAATTTGTGTATTTGTTTAGGTGAAGATCAAGTGCTCCGAATTGAGAACTAAGGACAAGAAGGAGCTCACCAAGCAATTGGATGAGCTCAAGAATGAGCTGCTCAATTTGCGTGTGGCTAAGGTCACTGGCGGAGCACCCTCCAAGCTCTCCAAAATGTAAGTATCCACAAAGTACAAAAATAACAATAATAAATATTAATCAATGCATATACTTACATATTTGTATTACAGTCGCGTTGTCCGCAAGGCCATTGCACGCGTCTACATTGTGATGCATCAGAAGCAGAAGGAGAATCTGCGCAAGGTGTTCAAGAACAAGAAGTACAAGCCTTTGGATCTGCGCAAGAAGAAGACTCGCGCCATGCGCAAGGCGCTGTCGCCGCGTGACGCCAACCGCAAGACCCTGAAGGAAATCCGCAAGCGTTCCATCTTCCCGCAACGCAAATTTGCCGTCAAGGCATAAACAAAAAACAACAGCATGTTGTTAACTAGTGTGCGCTAAGAATTCTCCTGAAACAAAGAAATGCAAAAGGAATAAGAATAAAAACACCTTTTTTTTAAATGTGATTTAAATGTGTCTCCATTGTGTGGTGAAAACGCGTCTCTGTGTGTGTATATGCTGGAATTATGCATGTGAAATAATTCCATGTGTCTGCGACATGCAGCACAAATTCTAACCTGATTTGACAACACTGCTTTCCGCTCATGAGAGGCGAAAAGTTGCAGGCGTGTAGAAGCATCAATTGCGTTCAGGTCAGCTCTTTTTTTTAACCCGAACCCACTGAAAAATTGGAAAAAGAAAGGGTACCATGAAGTTGGGCATAAGTCTGTATGAACGCGCAGATCTCAGAGACTACAAGAGCTAGAGACTTCATATTTGAAACATAAGTTCACGTATTGCCAGGGTTTATTTCATTTGATCAATATCTCGTCCCTTTCAAAAGTGATTGGTAAATTTTGATTCCAGACTAGCGCGCATTAAGCATGGCTTGAAAGTTATAGGAGGCTAGAGGCACCAAATTCGGTATATATGTATGTTCTCTTACAGCAAACAGAAGTACAAAATAATTAACTGTTTCGATATCGTTTATCCATCACACAAAAATAAAATGTAAGGGTTCAGGGCATCCTTGTCGGGCAGTATGGAAATGAGCAGCTATAAGAAGCTACAAAACTTAAGGCTGAGCTTTATTCTTATGCCTTGCTTAACATGGGAGTGAAAGCCAGATTGCGTGGAGAGATGATCATTTTGTATTATTATTATTTTTTATTGGTAGACATGGATGTATTGTGCCGTCTCTTGCTGGCAAATAAGCTAAAGCTGTTTCACTGGTTGCAAAGACCTCATTTCTCTAGGGTCGCCTAGCAAAAAGATAGTTTCAGTCGGTTTAGTGTTGGGAGTCTCATCGGTTTCAAGGCTAAGTCGCATCCTCGATTATAAAGCAATATTACTATAACAGCAGCAGCAAAGATCAAGCCTGAGCTTTATTCTAGCCTAGCCAAACTCATTGAAAGATTAGCGAATAGATTAAAAAGCAGCTTAAAAGCGCAGAGAGCTTGTCAACACTGTCCTGTCACAATGATGCCCGTCATCTGGTTTTGAATAAGGAGTGAAGAGCACAGACAGCTTTTTGCTAACCGTTATAAAACACAGGTCAACGCTGTCCTGTTAAACTGATGCCGATGCCCGACATTTAGTTTTCAATCCGAGTAGGCCGAGATTTTCACACTCATAGTCTATGGCTTATAGGAATATACATTTTAGTCATAAAGCTGTAGTGTGCACAAGCACTACTGAATTTCCAAACAACAAATATCTTCAAAATACTGTATTATATAAAGTAGAAAAAAATATAAATAAGTAAACTTAAAATGGCAGTTAACGTGCACTCGACAAATGTGTCGGGGAAGAATTGGTCGCGCCACGAGATGCTGGCCTGGGTCAATACCCAGATGAAGTCCGAATTCACCAAAATCGAGGAGCTGTGCACAGGTAAGTGTGGTGAGTTATTACGAAGCTTTTCCGCTGTACATAGGCTTTCGTTTAGGCGCTGCCTATTGTCAACTGATGGACATGCTGTTTCCAAATACTATGATCATAAAGCGCATCAAATTTCGCGCCAATCAGGAGCACGAATTTGTGCACAACTTTAAGCTGCTGCAGGCGTGTTTTCAGAAGAAGTCCGTGCGCAAGGAGGTGCCCATTGAGCGCTTGATCAAGGGTCGCTTTCAGGACAACTTCGAGTTCTTGCAGTGGTTTCGGAAGTTCTTTGTTGCCAACCATAAGGGACAGGCATACGATGCACTCGCCGTACGCGATGGCCTTCCGATGGGCTACGGTCCAAATAGTGCGCCCAAAACTCCTGTGGGCAGCGCACGTGGCAATCAGGTGCGCACCCGCACCTTTGTCACCGATCCACATGTGACCTATCGCAAGCACAAGCAAGATTTCGAGGAGACTCAGGCTGCCATGCAGGGCATGATTCAGAAGGCTGAACAGGATCGCGATTTGTACGAATCGAAGTTGGAAGAGGTGAAGGTCATGTGCGAGGTCAGTACCGAGGAGCACAACGCTGTGGCTAAGAAGATACTCGATATTATCAACGACGATGGCGCCCTTCCATTTGATGAAGCTAACACTTGTAATGCCGAATTTAATGAACAAGCCAATGGCAGACAGTGCTAAACTCACTCTTACACATGTAGCGATGAGCAACTAAACTCTCTTCTGGAATGCAACAACACTAAACACACCACACATACAGAAAAATGGAAAAAACTTGAATGTGGGCATATCATAATCAATTTGAACTAGAGCCAATTCCACCACCCACCACCCACCCACAAAACACACACACAGATGGCAAACTTTAAAGGAGCAGCAAATCACATTTAGAAAATATTCAGTTCCGTTCTCAGAATATCGAATAAAGATTGGATTGTGTGCGTTCAGCAGTTCAACGTTTTGTCGTGTGAATCACGACTCCTGATGGCCGCAAGAAGCCGTTAATACCCCCTTAAATCGTTAGTTAGTCTTTAAAACTGTTAACTGCCGAACGCATACATTTGTACCTGCTATATGAATAATTGCTTGTTTGTTATTTCCTTGGTTTTTACCCATAATTATGATGGTTGATTTGTATATCATTTGTTAGATTTGGAATTGGAATAGAAGCTGACGATCTCATGTTACTCATTGTTTGAAAGAAAACTGATATTTCGTCAATATAATAGTCTACATATATATTTTGTTTGATTTGCTGTTTCTTTTGCGCTCTCGAATATAATTAATATGTATAAATAAAAAAAAGTTACATATATATTTGTATATATTAATAAGTAGTTAATTGTCGTATTGCAAATTCGAATACAAAAGACTCATACTGAATATGTTTGGCACATTTGGTTAATACTATTCTTTTGAACAGCATGAAACAATGGCGTGCTGCGAATAACGCCCGATAATTCCTTTGAGTTTTTGCTTTGGTGATAGTTTCTACTTGGCATCGGTGACAGCGGCTCGCCCCAGAACTTGAGCAATGCGAATATCTTGTAATAGGCAACTCTAAAAGTAAAAGGATTATAAATTAGATTAAGTGAGCTAATGGGGTATATTTATAATGATCACACCTGTAGTTGCGATTGCTGGCCGCATAGATAATCGGATTGATGACGCTGGAGGCCCAGGCCATCACCGAGGCAATGATGTGCAGCCAGGGATAGTTGGTTTTGCGCTCATCGTCCACCACATTGGCGAGCATCAGCGGCAGGAAGCAGATGAGGAAGCACAAAAATATTGTGACCATCATCACGGTGAGGCGATTATCCTCGCGCGCCTTACGCGTGCTCGTCGTCGTCACATACGAGCCGGATGCTGATGCCGTTTTTGCACCACCAGCGGCGCCAATTTGGAAATTATCATGACTGCGTATCTTCTTCTTCTGATGCAGCACGGTTATGTAGATGCAGGAATAGGATATTATGATAACCAGACAGGGCAGCAGAAAGCCAATCAGGAAGAGCGTCTTCTTGATCGATTTGCCCTCCTTTTTGAGTATTGTGCATGAGAAGGTCGTCTCGTCCAGCCCCATCTCACCCCATATGCCCAATATGGGTGGCAGCTAGAAAGGCATTCGATTAGTTTATGTTTACAAATTATTATATGCTGTTTATGCTCACCAGTAGTAGAAAGGATACGGCCCAAACGAACACCAGCTGCAGTGTTATCAATCTGGGCTTATAGATCTGTGAGTATCGGCTATGGCAGGCAATGAGTATGTATCTGCAAATTAAGAAAACAATCATTAGCTACAAATTCATAATAAGATATATTCAGCATTAGCTTACCTATTTAGGGTAATGCCCACCATGCTGAGCAATGAGACGGCCACATTGCCATAGAAGATGACTGGAAAGATCTTGCACAAAGTGCTGCCAAATGTCCAGCTCTGTGTGGGGGAGAATATAAAATGAAATTAGTTGGCCAAAGGTAAACAAAGTGTAAGACGCACCTCCTGGAAGAAGCGCACGGCAGTCAGGGGCAGGCTGAAGGAGCAGAATAGTAAATCGGATATGCTCAGGGATATGACGAAGGCGGTCGTTGCATGTTCGCGTATCGTTGGACTCTTGAGCAGCGCCAGCAGCGTTATCAGATTGCCTGCAATAATAGAGATAATGATGTTAAAAGTTGTAGTCATATAGAGAATGGGATTGGGATGTTCCAGCCACTTACCGAAAACGCCGATGGTCACAAAAATGCAGGCACAGATGGCAGCGAAAAGCGTTGCGGAATGCGGGTATATAGACTGTGTGGGGGCATCCATGCTGTAAAGCGGAACACAAAAACACAGATCCAAATTATTGTTATGTATTATTATTGGCGATTTTCAAATGATTTATAAAATGCACTCAACACATGTATACTATACTATATACACATTTATCTTATATAAATATAAGGGTGATTATTCTATATCTTTGCAATACAACAGCTAATATTTTCGCAAAATTCAAAAACTTTATATACAGAAAAAATCTAGAACAGAAATCATGATCAGAATGGCCCCAAAATTTAAAACCGGTTCAGTTTTGACAGAATTTTAGGTGTATGAAGTCTTAGAATGCCATTTTTAAGGATTTGGGAACTTTACATCTGTCATTTTTGGCGTGGTTTTTTATAGAAAAATCAACCACCTCAGAATGACTTTTATTTTTTTGTTTTATACTAATTTTGACATACACAATCGATAACAAATTAAATTTCAAGATTCTAAGATTTGAAAAAACCAAATTGTTAAGGGTTTCCCATTATAATTTTTTCGCAAAACCAAGTAAAAAAAAATTTCAAAAGTCAATAAACCCTATATGTGGATTTGAAGTAGGTGCCAAATAACGATCAAAATGGCCTCGGGATTGACAATCGGTTCAGATTTGACAAAGTTGTGGCAGTTTGAAATCTGGGAAGGTCATTTTTAAGGAACTTTTCGTTGTTTGGGCACTTTACAAGCCAATTTTTTTGTCACTTTTGGCGTGATTTTTGACAGAAAAATGAAACACCACAAAATCACATTTCGTATAGTTTTTTTTACTAATTAAGACATTCACAATCAATTAAGCGTAAAATTTCAAGATTCTATTTTTTGAAAAATCAAAATTGGTAAGGGTCCCCCCTTATGATTTTTTCGCCAAAAAAGTCCGAAATTTTATTTTTCCTAAAATTCATAAACTTGAGATGTAGAATTAAACTTGATGCCAAATAATGATCAAAATGGCCTCGGGCTTGACAATCGGTTCAGATTTGACAAAGTTGTGGCAGTTTGAAGTCTGGGAAGGTCATTTATAAGGGATTTGGGCACCTTACAAGCCAATTTTTTTGTCACTTTTGGCGTGATTTTTGACAGAAAAATGAAACAGCACAAAATCACTTTTCGTATAGTTTTTTATACTAATTGAGACACCCACAATCAATGAAACGTAAAATTTCAAGATTCTATTTTTTGAAAAATCAAAATTGGTAAGGGTCCCCCCTTATGCTTTTTTCGTCAAAAATAGTAAAAAAAAAAATATTTCCAAAACTGCAAAACCTTATACGTGGAATTGAAGTTAAGGCCATAATATGACAAAAATGCTTTCACGATTGGAAATCGGTTCAGTATTTGCAAAGTTATGTGAGTTTAAAGCATATATATTAGAGTATTTTAATCTACTTTAAACCAACCAAAATGTTTATTTGCATGCATTTCTTTCGTAAAATGTTATCATTGACATTTCGTTGTAAGTACAAATTTGTGAAATCATCCAACTTCGAAGCGCTATCAGTTCCAGCTACGCTGATTTTAATGGCTTTTCTCGTATACATTTTTATGACCAATTTAATTTTTCGTAAAAGAAAATAATAAGTAAAACGATAAGCAGTAAAATAAAGGTCAACTGAGGGAACGAGAACCAAAAGTAAGTACCTTATAAAAGTGAGACCCTATTAAAAGATTATGGAAGGCTGGTTCAAACTTGAATCCGAGTAGAATCCAATGCAATATAAATCATTTTTGCAGAATTAAAATTATTTCTGGAATCACAGCGTTCTAATTTTTGAGCGATCTTTATGTAAGAAATTCTCTTTAATTAACACATAAAAAGTATTCTTAAAGAAGACATGGAGAAGTAAGTACTTTATACATAGAGACTGCATTAGTTTGACCAGAAACAAAATCACATAAAATCTAAGACGTTAAAAAAAAAATGCTAAATTTATTTTTTTCTTTTAAACATTTTAAAGGTTTTTTAATAACATCACACTTGATAAAAAAAAAACCACTTTAGTAAAACATATTCAAAAGTAAGTACCTTTTTATAGAGAGTTTGGAAAGCGAACTAAATTCAGAGCAAATCAATAAAAAATCAAATAATTTCTAAACTCTTTATCTAACACATGTTGCAAGAACTTGAAACCGAACTTTGCGACGCGCCACTCAACATCGAAATGTTGCAAGCAACTACAGACGAGTGAACAGAAAAAAGAAAAAAAAAAATAATAAATAAATAAAAGAAGAATGTATCATAACAGAGTAATGAAAATGAAATTTTCAATTAAGCTCTGTTTGTTTTTATTTTTGTGTGACAGTTTTGTTGATGTTGATGTTGTTGTTGTTGTTGTTGTTGTGTGGTGCGTTTTGTGCAGCAGCAAAGAGATAACAAGAACTGGCAGGTCGGTCGGACAGCGTTTCAACTGTTTTGCATACACACAATTTCATTTATTTAATGCTGCTTTTTATTTGTATTTGGATCGCCTGAATTAAAAAGCGCCTTGTTACGCATTTAACGCGATTTCCGGTGACTCTTCCCACCACCATCACCATCACAATCACCACCAGCTACAGCAGCAGCAGCAGTAGAAGCACCACCAGTGAGTGGTTCTTCAATGCAGGGGCTGCCCTTCTACCTCCCTTTCCCCCCGCCCTCCGACCCTCTCCTCTCTATATCTCCCCCCTCTAGCTGGCATTGTGGTTCGGTTGCCATCAGTGTTTTTTTGGGCTCGGTTTGAATTCTTTGGGGGTAAAATGAGCGGCCCGCTTTCATGCATGATCAACATGTGTGTTTGTTGTGCGTGTGTGCGTGTGTGTTTGTTTGGGCTCTTCTTCTTGTAGTTTTCCGCATGTTGTCTTTCTTTCTCGATACCCTGTATCCATCGAATCTTGAGCATATTAAATTAAGAAGATATATTCCTTATAAAGAGCAAATATTTTAAAATGTTTGATTATTGGAATGTAGGTTTTCGTAGTCCAAACATACATTTGGTTTTTGCTTTGCACACTTTCTTTAACTGAGTCTGAAGTGAAGTTTGAGTGCATCTCGAATATTATAAGAGCAAATTGCATCAAATTTGGTATGCAGGTTCTCATATAGCATACAAACCAGAATTTTAATTAAATTTTTAAACTGTATCTACATACTTTCCATAAAATGCACAACAAAATTGTTTTTTTTTATTTTTGTATTTAAAACTTTGATTTTTGGTATTTGCACATATTTATCATCCATTGAAACTTGCATAATGTTCGTGCTATCAACATACAAATAATGTATAAAGTATTTTCCATAAGAAATTGAACAGGGTATCTGCTAGTCGTTTACTTGCAACTGCTGCACGCTGACTTGGCTTTAAATTGTTTAGGGTATGACACAAAAATTCAAATCAGAATGTGCACACACACTATGCTTCATGTGTGTGTGTGTGTGTGTGTGTGTGTCTTCCTTGTCCATTACTCCCCCACTTGAAAAATGTTGGGCCACTGATATTAGAGATAAGCTGGCACATTTATGCATGATATATATGTACTATATACATTTGTACATCTGTATATATGTTACGCAAAAGACGATTCCCTCAAAAGAGGGTCAGGATTGTTGCTTGGGGCAAACTTTTGGGGTGAATCTACGTATCGAGGGTCGTTCAATTAGTAAGTCATATAACAGATACTCATAAAAATATATTTGCTACGAAACCAAAAATATCTTTTCCTAGATTTATGTCATCTGTTCTATGCGAACTGATCTCTTAGTAAAGCTATGCTTATGAAACTTGGTATATATGTTTCTTTTTATGACAGAAACCGAATTATATTGGATTACCATATCACATAGCTGACTTATATACAAGACTGTTTGGTTAGGGTAATTCCGCAGTTCAATTGAGTTCACCTGTTCTTTTTGAAGCCACCCTTGTCTTAAATGTATCTGATCAACACACATTTGATGTTTACTTAATGACTTATCTCAAAATATCTTAACTCAATTGACTCTTGAATTCAATTTAAGCTCATATTGACAAACTTGGGCAATCGATCAAACAAACTGCTTAAGCTTAAGCTTAAGTAAAGTTATGCCAAGGGAAAATCAACCTACAAGACTTTGCCCATCAGAATTTTTTATGGTTATAATTCATATATTTTATGTCATTGTGTTTCTTTTTTTATTCAAGCCAAAAACAAACTTTTGCTGACTAATCGAAAGCCAAAGCCAAAGCGAATTACGATGGGTTCAAGTTGCCGATTAGCGTGATTATAATATACTTAACATTTTATTATTATTATCACAGTGGCATCTTGTAAGGTGCACAAATTAGAATTGGAATTTGCAAAAAGTCTTGAATCAGTGATATCATTTATATCTTAATTTTTAATAATCTTTAATTTATAAAAATCATTAAATTTATCATATTGTATATAGAATTGTCTGGAAATTTCGAAAAAATTCTTGTATCTGTGATGTCTTCTATTATGTCTTAAGTTTTCTTCAGATCTTAAAAAAATGGAATTACATAAGTCAATAAAGTTATAATACAGTATATTATACTATATATAAACATTAATTTGAAATAATAACTTATACTAGAATAACCTCTAATTTGGCCACTGTATTTGTATTATTATAATAATAAACATATAGTATATTTATGCATATAGGCAATAGAGGCAGACCGGAACAGCGAAAAGCCAACAATTGTCGTCTCATCAGAGTATTGGGTTTTATTTATGTATATTTTTTTTTTATATTTTGCGAAAACATCATGAATGAGTCGAGCTTGGGGAGCGCAATGCATTTGCCAAAGACAAAAGCTGTTACCGTCTAAAGGCGGATGAATCATCAGCTGCTCTGTTTATTTGTTTGGGTCAAAGCAAAAGCAACAACCACTGTGCAAAGAGATGATAATGAGTCTGCGACACAGGCTGCCAGCTATGAAACTCACTTGCAGGAGCCCAGCAGCACTACTACAACAACTACTACAGAAACCAAAGTAAATAAGCAAAAAATTGGGAAAGAATCAAACAAAACAAAAAACAACAAAAAGTCGAAACAGATGAATGTGAATTCATTTCAGTTGAGCACGATAAAAGTGGCTGTTGTATGCGTGCGTGTGTGTGTGTGTGTGAGCGGCTGCTGCTGATCTGCCAAATAGCAAGAGAGGGGGAGAGCGAGAGAGAGGGTAGGAGATGGCATACTAATGTTGTTGCTGTTGCATTGCAGGCAAACAGCCGTTTGTTCTTTATCATGGCAACAACAACAACAACTGACGTTTTAATACATGCGCAATGTTTCAAATTATATTTTGAAGCCACATATGCACACACACACACACAAGTACACAATACATTAACATACACACACACACATGCATGTTGAGCCAGTTAACAGTAGCTATTACATATTATTAACTGGTTAAGTTACGCTTACCCGCTGTTGTTGTTGTTGTTATTATTTTGTGAATAGAGGCAGCTGTGAAATTAGTTTAGAGGATTCTTTAGAACGCGCCACTAAATATTCTTGCTTTGTAATTGCATTTTGGCCAATTTCGTTGTTTCACATTCACAGCTTAAAAATCACAAATCACAAAAAAAATATATTTTTTAAATGTTATTCGAAATTGGTAGAAAATTCGTGTGCAGTCATTGTTGTTCACAAACTAACAGCTATTTCTGCTGGTGGAGATCTGTGTTCGCGTTGTTGTCTAATTGTAAAAACAAATAACGGTTGCATTTGGTGGACGAAATTTTGAAATTTAGTGCATAAAAGAAGAACGCACGTCCGAATCTAGCGGCGAAACAACAACAAATGATGTTGGTGATATGTTAATGTTAAGCTGCTGTTGTTCTCAAATGATACTGTTAACCCTTAAGTGCGATCGATAACTTAAAGGTGACCATGCCATATTGATCACAATCGACAATTTAACAGTACCATTTTGAGTATTCTCAAAAATTTCAATTATTAACGGCTAACAGCTATCCAAATAATTGTTGCGAATATTATTAGCGATAAAATCATGGCTAGCCAATTAATTGTAGACAGACTACAATTACAAGCTGGAGTTTGCATTTTGAAAGTCAAGCAATTAAAGTTTGTACGCGGATACGGAAGTCAAAGCATCAACATGCTTTTAAATTAATATAATCCCATAGAAAATTTAAATTTTATGTGCCCAATGTCAAAAATTTTATTATATTTTACGATACGATATGATAAATTAGATAAAACGATATTATAAACGTATGAAATAGGTGATAATTGAATGCTATGCAACAAACTTGATTTATCCTCCACATCCTGCAATTAAAACAAGTTTTTATATGACGTCATGTAGCGAAATCTGGTTCAAAGCTGTCACATTAAAACACACACAGATCAATTATTTGAAGTTTGCTCCACACTCGATGTCATGTCATCAAATCCAGTTTTTATTTTTGTTTTACTTTCGTTTGCGAACGAATTCGGGTTAACAAAATGAAGTCAAACAATAAATTAAAACGGTTAATTCTATGCCCAGTTTTATTCAACACTTGTTAATAAATATGAGAAACTACATGTATAAACACTTTATTTACAAATTTACAGATTAACAGATTGTTAAATGTACGTATTTATGTGCGTGCGGAGATTAAAACAAGTTTAATTAGGCGCCGCCATCAAAAGTTGATGCAACAAGTTGCCTGTAATCCGTTTAGCTTAGTTAACTTTAACTTACATCCGCATCCAGCTGTTAAAACATTATTTATGTATGTGACTACATCATGATTATAAAAGTGAAACGCGGAATCCAGGCACCGTGAACTACATAAATAAATACATATATACATATGTACATAATTAGCTAATCAGCGCATTTCTGGAGCATTGTAAACATTGTTTGACATCGGACAAGTTTACCCCACATAGAGAGAGTGTGTCGCAGATACCGCACAATATAATGTTGATTTACACATTAAAGTTACATTTGGCTTACTTGTTTACCACTATAATTTGTTAAAGGGTATGCACTTTATTAAACTGCATACATTTATAGCAACATCATTAATCACACTTGAAAAAACATAGTGAAAAATGCACAAAATATTTTATATTTTCAGATTTAAAAATTGTATATTTTAACTCAAATCAAACATATTTGTAGAACCTATTTGCAAAAATAATAATTATTATGAATCTAAAAGTTTTGTTATTTCTTTTTATTTATTTTTAATCCGATATACTTCGATCCCCGTCGGAAGGGATTTTGATCAAGCGTCCAGCTTGTCTGCTTCATAGTTTCATACTGATAATAATTATCATGTATCGGACTATATACGGCAAATGCGTCTCGTCCCTTCTACTCGATTCTCAAGAATCAAAATGAGCTCTGCAGCTTTTCTGTCTGTCTTTCTCCATCTCTCTTACTACACTCTCTCTCGCTTACCACTCTCTCCTTTCGGTATTTTAACATCTACAGTTTTCTAGTTGCTCGCTTGTTCCTGGTGCAGTGTCATTCCACAGTGTTGGCAATTAAATGGTCATTAGGACAGGACGCGTGTCGAGGACATTTGTGCATTCGACATCGATCGATCGGGCGGTACTGTACTAATTGTAATTTAGCTATGTTTCACAAGTGCACAAGTAATTGTGGCAGTCATGTTGCCAATTCGTTTGAGACTACATCGCATTTACTATCAGCTTCGTCGTCGTCGTCGCATGCGGCAGCAACTGCAGCAACATGGCAGCGTGTTGCTGAAGCAACTACATGCAACTGTGCCCCCGCAGCCCAAGTCTGCCCCAATCAAGAAGTTGGCCGCATTCAAGGGACGTGCCACACGGCATCATTTCCTGCACAATGGCAGCTTCCATGAGGCGGTGGCGCCAGGTGAGATCTTGTGAATCGCAATTTTGCATGCATTTAATCAGAAATTCATATTTATTTTTTAACTCATTAAAACATTTAAATATAAATTACTCAAAAAACGTATGACATTTTTTTTTGAGAAATCACAAATTTTTTAAGTTTAAATATAGTTGGATTTTAAAATCTTCAAAAAAGTTCAAAGTTTCATAAATTCGACTTATTTGCAACTTAAAAGTCGAAGAGTTTCGAGTGATTTGATTTTGCATTCTTCGAATTTACCCGATAATTTAAAGTGTATAGAATTGAATTAATACTCTTTTCGAAGACTATTTAATGTATTTTAAATTCTATAAATTAATGTGAACACATTTCAGTCAATTGCCATATTTACAGACGGTTGAGCGAACCTAACCTATAGCTAAAAATATTTTTAAAATAATACAAACTCTCAAAAAGTTTGTCTTTTTGTCATATTGAAAAAAAAGGTATATAAACTGGATATTAAATGTTATTGTATATTTGTTATTGTGGATTTGCAGTGCTTGTGATTGCCCAGTGCTTCAGCCTGATGCCCGTGGGCGGGATTTGTGCAGCCTCCGCACAGGGATTATATTTCAGCAGTCGCAGCTGGCGCACCTGGTACAGTATGCTCTACATTTGTTGCACCTCCGTCGACTTGCTCTTCACCATCAATTTGGCGGCACACAGCACTCTGGATGTACGCAATGTGGGTGAGAAGCCGCCCAACTGAATCATATTGTTCCTTAGTCCTGTGATGATTATACTCTGATTATCTCTGAAAGTAGAGGATTAGAAGGAGGAGGCTATGTGCGACTGAAGAGTTATTACTTGTCCTGATTTCATTTGCTTCCAGAGCCAATTGTGTTTCATGTGAGCATTTTGTGGGGCTCGTGTATCTTCCTGCGCCTGGCCCGCCAGTGGCCCGCGCTGATGCGGCATTGGGCGTGGGTGGAGCAGCAGCTGCCCAGCTATGAGAGCTGGGAACAGCGGGAACATCTCTCCCGTCGCATCCATTGCGTTACCTTTGCTCTGCTCTCGCTTTCGCTCAGTTGAGTATTCTACTCCTCTTATCGCTCTTTAAATGCTCTTATGCTCCTTTCGTGCAGTGGAGCATCTGCTCAGCATTATATCAGCTGTGACGTTTGATTTGTGTCCCAAGCGCAAGGATCCCGTTGAATCGTATTTGTTTAGCTCCGGTTCGCAGCTCTTCTACGTGTTTCCCTACTCCAACTGGCTAGGCTGGCTGGGCAAGATTCAGAATGTTATGCTCACCTTTGGCTGGAACTATATCGATATATTTGTGACCATCGTGGGCATCGGTCTCAGCGAGCTGCTGGCGAGGCTCACAGGACATCTGCAGCAGCTCGTGGAGCGGGTGAGTGGTTCACAATCTACGTGACTATATGTAGTTAATTTGTAGTTGGGTTTTTTAGCCCATGCCGGAAGCATTTTGGACTTATGTGCGCTGCAGTTATCGCTCCATTGTGGAGCTCGTCTATAAGGTGGACGATGCTGTTTCGGGCATTATGTTGATATCCTTCGGCAGCAATTTGTACTTTGTGTGCCTGCAGCTGCTCAAGAGCATCAAGTAAGTGATCAAGAGACAAGCGTTCAAAATCTCTTCTTTTATTAATTATCCTTTGTGCGTCATTCGTAAACGTTTTGCCAATTTATTTTTATTTTGTTTCTATGCTTCATTCGTAAGGGTTTTCTCTCTCTCTCTCTCAGTTTGCCTGTATCTCTCTAGGAAAGATTTCTTGTTTTTGCACCGTTTCCTTTAATCGCTTTCTTAACCGTTTCTCTTATTTTGCATGTCTCTCTTCGGAGAGCATTTGTCTTTTACAGGTCATCTTCTTGTCACATTATATAACGTATTTTTGGAATATTGAAAATTTAAGAAAATAGTGTTTACTTTTTTCCATTCTGCTTTATTTTGCATTCGTAAACGTTTACCTACAATTCAAATTTATATTATAAAGAGGAAATATAGTTGTAGATAAAAACTTACTTGTACAATAGCTGTAGACAATAACTTATTCTCTTTCTCTCTCTCTCTCTGTCTCTCTCTCTCTCTCTCTCTCTCTCTCATACACACTGTTGCTCACTCTCATTTTACGCTCTTCGTTTAGCCAAATGCCATCGGTTGCTCACGCTGTTTACTTTTACTTCTCGTTGATGTTCCTGATCGGTCGCTCGCTGGCGGTTCTTCTGTTCGTCTCGTCGGTGCACGACCGGGCGCGGGAGCCACTGCGTCTGCTGCAACTGGTGCCGGCGGGCGGCTATCATGCGGAGGTGTCGCGCCTTGCCAGCGAGCTGTCCACGGATAATGTCGCACTCAGCGGCCTCAGGTTTTTCAGCATCACCAGGAAGCTCTTTCTGGCCGTGAGTAGACCAACTCAACGGCAGCCTGCCTCTCAATTGTGGCAGCTACCAGGTGGCAGCTAACAAGTCCCATTAATTGCGAATGTGTTTGCTTTTCGATTTTTGCAGGTCGCCGGCAGCATTGTTACTTATGAGCTGGTGCTCATTCAGTTTCACGAGGATGAAAAGTCTTGGGACTGCGTCTCGCAGCCGCCCCACAACTAGCGCCAAACGAGACGCAATAAAATACACGACACAACACACCAAAAATATAAATATCTTTCAGCTGCCGACGATTAAATACCCTTGCAGAATAAATCTTTCAGATATGTATGATTTGTTGGTCTATAGCTCGACATTTGACCGATAGTTCCTATGACTGCTACATATAGTGGGCTGATTTGATTATTCAAATTTAAAATAAACAAGAATATTTATTTTTATTTCATATGCTATTTATATATATATATACTGTTTTCTATGATTAAATAAACTGATTTTTTTTAAATTTAGAAAAATATAGATATATATTTAAATTCCATCGTCTTTGAATTCCTTCGAATATTCTTATGTGTTCTCAAAAGACAAAACAAATTATTACAAATTTGTTTATCTATAATTTTTTCTAAAATTTTTACTAAATTCAAATTTTTAAATATACATATCTCTTATACATTTATCTTCAATTTCATATAATTTTATTTAATTTAATTTTATAATAAATTAATAAATGAAATAAAAAATAATAATTTGATAAGAGTTTCAAGTTGGTTTGGATGCATGACAAATTTAGAATAGCCACAGCTAGAGTATACAAACATACATCAATAATCGGCTGCCTACACTGCGCTACAGGAGCACGTCGATTGTCTGGAGCTGGAGCTGGAGCTCAAGCCCGAGCCCGAGCCCGAGCCAGTTGGGTCTGCGAAATGAACCAGTTTGGCCTGCTTATTGTGATGTGAGCAGTGATGCAATGCAGCCTTAAATGGAGCATATGCATGTGGCTATGCACTGGCATCCCTCTCGCTGGCTTCCTAATCATGCGACAAATGCGCGGCCAGCGATTTGAACCAGTTGACCAAATGCCAATGCCAATTGGATCAGGCCTGGCCTGGCCTGAACTGGACTGGCCGCAGCCGCAGCAGCAGTTGTCGTTGTCGTTGTCGCTGTTGTTGCTTCCGGCCGGTCTAACCCAATTCGATGTTGGATGTGGAAGGCGCAGAGTTAAGGCTGTGGCATATATAAGACGGCTGGCGGCCCACTAACGCGCAGACAATCAACGCGCATCCAAGTGTAACAAACAAGCATGTTCGCATCCAAGAGTAGTAGCCGCTCCAGCAGCCCGTGCCTGACGCTGCTCAGCATCCTGATGGCCAGTGGCCTGACTTTGGCCAGTCCACAGTTTTTGTATCCTGGACGTGCACAGCGTTCGCTTTATGGTCCGCCGCCGAGCAGTGGCTGGAGCGGTGGCTGGAGCAGTCCCAGTTTTGAACTGGCGCCGCAACACAATCACATAACCAGGGATGAGGTGCTCGCCCTGCTGGCCGCCTGGAAGGCAGCGGACGTGAAACCGGCGCCTGCACCAGCACCAGCGCCAGCACCGGAGCCAGAGCCGGAGCCTGAACCAGCACCGGAGCCAGAGCCAGAGCCTGAACCAGAGCCCGAGCCGGAGGCACCGGAGCCAGCGCCAGCGCCGGAGGCACCCGCCGGACCCGGACCCGCTGTACCGCTGACTGTTTCGCTGCCCGCCTTTGTGCCCATCCAGCTGTCCGCCATGTATACTGCTCCTGTGCCCGTTCCCGGCGCTGGCCTGGGCGCCTTTGGTTTCGGTGGCGGCTTTGCTGGAGGAGTTGGCGGAGCAGCAGTCGGAGGAGGCGGTGGTGCAGCGGCTGCTGGTGCTGCTGCTGCTGCTGGCGGTAATGGTGGTGGTGCTGCGGCCGCTGGTGCCGCCGCCGCTGCCCGTTTCGGACGCGTTAACCGTCCAGTCGCACGCCGAGGCAACAACATTCGCTTCCCCGTCGCCAATCCTCGCAGCTTCGCCTCCGCCAACTATGTGGCGCCACGTCCACGCTTCTATCGCACCATCGGCCCGGAGGCGGGTCAGCCAATGAGGTGAGTGTCTTATCGATATCTGTATCTGTATCCACATATATCTATCTTTAATCCTGCACAGCATTGAAGCCTTGCCGCCGCCGCCTTTCCTGAGCAATCCTATTCAGTTTGTGCCCAGCAATTGGCAGTAAACATCACCAACAATGTCCATCTTTAGAGACTATATACTTTATAAACCATAATCGTGCTTATGTGTCGTATATGTGGCGTATAAGTAATAACTGTAAATAGCTCAATGTTTAACACGATGTCAATATGTTATTATATATTATAATTATTTTTTTTTTATTTTTTTATTGTTGCAATTGAAATTAATAAATAAAGTGAAAACTAAAGATTTAACCAAACAAATTTGAAAGCAATTTAATCATATATTTTTACAATTCTTCTTTGTGTTGCATTCGTAAACGATCGAACTGTCTCCTTACTATACCAATATTTATTAAACTTTCTCATTTTGATTTTAATAATTCTACTTTGTGCTGCATTCGTAAACGTTTTACGGGCTGCATACATGATAGATATATCTTTGCCTTTTCCTCTCTTTCTATCTCCCTGCCTCCTCTACCTCTATATGATCAGTGTATTTTATCATTATGATTCCTGTAGCTTCCTTTTTGTCACATTCGTAAACATTTCGCTTGCTTTACTTGCTATAAACATTTTCTATTTTTAATCAAAATTGGATTTCACATTTTCGCAAAGCAAATTTGTCGAATGTTTTTTAAGGTATAATTTAAATATTATTAGCATTATCTACAAGGAAAATAACTTATTAAATAGTTATGTTTTTAAACACAATTTTCTACATCCCTTGGAAAATTACAATTTATTATTTAGTAGATTTTTATATTTAAAATTATTTGGCCTTAGACAGAAAATTCCAATTCTCTTTATTCCCTTATTTTTGAGCTTTTCAATTGGGACCTAATTAAATAGTTAGACTAATACTGACATATGCATATTTTATACCCTAGTTTAATCAACATTACCATAGCCTATAGTTATCAAATTAACAAGTCGTTAGCCGCTGCAAGCGATGCCCAAAGGCGGCGCAATCAATCAACTCCCCAGAGTGTCATACACATAAATTCGCACATCACCGAGTTTGCATGGAAAAATGCAAGTCTTGCCACTGGGCACACACACACATAAATCTTATTTATGGTGGCACACACTAAATTTCCACACGTTCGACAATTTTTTGCCAATGCACTCAATTGACCATTTAAAATCGTATCAGATATTTTGCGTACACCGTTTGCCAGATTGGCAGCTACGCCCCGGGAGTTGTGCCAGCTCCAGCGCCAGCCGCAGTCCCAGTGCGAGGAGCAGCGAGTACCAGTTCCAGTTTCAATTCGAACCAATACCAGTCCCAGTCCCAGCTCCATGGTGGGGCGTGCCACCTTAACAGATCAGCTGTCGATGCCTGATTTGCCTGAGGACGACACGTTGATGTCTCAACCGCATAAAAAGTAGTGGGCCAACGGTTGACCATCTACATCAATGCCATTTATCACATATTACACTAGGCAACAGCATTGGGTATCAGGCATGAGATATATAAATCGAAATGCACATCATATATGTATTTGTAAAGATGTTAAATATTTTATTTAATACGAGTCATTACATTTAGTAGATTAAAACACACTTATAGAAAATATTTGGTAGATTGCTTTGGCGAAGCAAATGATCTTACAGTGAAATCTCATTCTTGTAGTTGTGTGTAATATGCAATTCAATTTTGAATTCATTTTCGTACATTATATATCAAATTGGGCCTGTCAACATGTTAAGCCACATGTTGTTGCAGTAGTCAATGGGCAAAACGAAAAACCGTTTAATTATTAATGCAATCGATCGATGACGTCGACGTTGACGATGACGATGAACGACGCCCATTTGGATAGATATGTAGCCCAGATCGTTATGGACTTCCCGCACAGCGTGCAGAAAAACGTGTCATGTTATTTGTATCGCCAAATACTTATTATATCAGACATCTAGTTAAGTTACTAATGCGTTTACAGGTTGCTTACATATTTGGTATTGTCCACGTAAAATAGGAATTAAACATAATGCAATAAAAACGTAGCTAACCATAATCAAACGAATCACTATAAAATTAGATAACAAACTTAAAACGCCTTAACTACGAATTACAGTTTAAATTGGCTGCCGGACATCGGAAATTTGGTGACTATGATAATAATCTAAAACTTATTGTATTTTGAGGACTAGAGTCTCAAGGGCCTGATGGAAGGCCAGCAGGACAAAGGCGCTGCAAATGACATAGTTGAGACGATAAATGGCCGCCTGGCAATAGAGCAGCGTAATTGCAGCAAACAAATAGAAGACAATGGACAAGACCCAATAGCCACGTCTGCAAAATGGGTAAGTAATATAATTCCAAATATTTAAACATGCATTTTGTTGCACTTACAACTTTTGTGGGGCACGCAGCTGAAGCAGTAGACTTAGGCAGACCAGGATCACAATATTGGTATACATAGACGGATCGGGCAGAATAATGCCATGACTATAAAAAAACAAATCAAACATTATAATTATAGTTAAACTAGCCTTTTACCGGTCTGTTTCGTTCAACACCCACCGGCGACTGCGCAGCCAGGCTAAAGTGGCTGGGGCGCTGAGTAGCATCACCACAAGCAGCATCAACAGCAGCGTAATGTGATATGAAAAGTTCTGTAATCCCACACAGCAGTCGTCGTCCTCCTTCTCCTCTTCATTCTCCAGTTTCTCCTCATCATCATCAACTGATTCGTCTTCGCTGACATCGCTGGACTGCTGTTCATTTTCAGCATTGGAAGCTTCTGTTTCATCTGATGTGTTCAATTCTTCAATGCCTGTGGCCGTGCGCAACAAATTGGCCGCTTTTTTCATTAAGTAATCCTCCAGATGATCCTTATAGGCATTCGATAGCATCAGAAAGTAAAACAAAAAGGCCAATATTAGCGCCAATCCGCTGCAGGTGGCCAAAGCAATGCCAATAGTCAAGATGCCATAAGTAATAGGCAGATGCGTCATTATGGAGAGCATTATGTTCGAGCTGGATGTGGACATGCGCGTCAAGCGGAGCGCCAAGCGATGGAATGCATTCCCATAGAGCGCCAGTGAGAACCAAACACCCAAGGAGGCAACTAATGACAGCCCAATGGCCGTGCTCTGGATGATTATCGAGATATTTATGCTGTAGTCAAGTGGCTCCGGTGGCGGCACAAATCTCATCTTCAGTATTAGCTTCTTAAGCAAGCGACAGCCTGTGGAGGACAGCCAAACACATTTTTAAAAATTTAAGAATTTTAAATGTACAATTAAAAAAGGAGGCCATAAATTGACCAAAATTGCCTCGGGATTGAAAATCGGTTCAGTTTTGACTAAGTTGTGAGAGTTTGAAGTCTATGCTATCCCCCCTATGCTTTTTTCGCCAAAAAAAGTCCTAAATTTAATTTTTTCTTGAGATGTAAAATTAAACTTAATGCCAAACAATGATCAAAATGGCCTCGGGATTGAAAATCGGTTCAGATTTGACAAAGTTGTGACAGTTTGAAGTCTAGGAAATCAGGAATCAATCAATTAAAAAAAGAATTTCAAGAATATAAATTATAAAAAAATGTTCACAAGGTTATTTTTTCCAAGAAAAATTCGAAAAAATATTTCCAAAACTGCAAAAACCTTATAAGTGGAGTTGAAGTTGAAAACAAATAGTGACTAAAATGGCCTCGGGATTGAAAATCTGTTTAGTTTTAACTAAGTTATTCGGTTAGTTCGACGGTCTTGATAATACATTATAGGGCAATTAACATGCCTACTCACCTGTGACAATGAAGAGCGATGTGTATTGTAGGTAGCCAACGCAGGGCTTGAGGCTTTTAAGGCTGCCAGCCGACGGAAACTTTCCCATTTGTTTTCGGAGTACAATCAATAGCACACAAACCAAATGTGCCGGAAACCAGCCATAAAATTCCAGAACCAAGCGCGACAGGGCATCCGCATAGGAGTACTCATAGCTTAAAGGGAGAAAGAGCATATTGTGAGTGAGATAAAAACAGAGCGCATAGATAAATTTGAATTGCTAACAGTAGTAAATAAGTAAACATGATGGGCATATTACAAAAGACCTACCTGATGCGAAAGCGACAAATGGGATCCAAATACAAATCGAGCGTAACGGGATTTAATGTGGTATTATAAGAACGTGGCATCAAAGTGGGCACATTGACATAGAGGCCCGGCGTTTGATCTGGTGAGCTGCAATTATAGATTAATCGAATTAGGATGTTTCACGATTTGAATCAAGTGAGCAACGTACGTCAGCGTCTGGTAGCGCTCAAAGCCAGCGGCCCAGGGCACACACAATTTGACCGTGACGCGATAATTGGGCTGCACACACTGCAGCGGCTCAATATGAATGCGTAGGCTCTGATACGGCTCAATCAGATCAGAGATGCGTAGACGATAGTGTATGGTGCCCTGCTGCGTCTCATTGACAATCTGGCGACGGCGGAAGGTGTACCAGCGCGGCATGCGAATGTCCAGGATGCGTTCGCTCGGATCGTATATGTCCAGATTGTAGCCAGTACGTTGACTGCCTGCTGGCAAACGCACCAACACGTGCGTCCACTGCTGATACGTATTGCGCAAATTGTGTAAATCCAGAATAGCAATGCTGCGCGGATCGGTCGCATTCGGCAGACGCTGTACGAGATGCGTCAGCGGTGAAGCCTTATCGCTGCAATGCAAAAAAAATTAGTGTGTTTTTCTCTGCATATATGATGAGCACACACTTACCATACGTATTGCTGAGTTTCATTGTGCTTATATGACTCGCATCCAAACAGCCAATTTTCATCGCTTTCAACGTTCAAAGCCTCAATGGCAAGTTTCTGGAGAGGAAGCGGGAGTTAATATATACATTTATACGAAATTTATATATGTAATTGATATGAATATTTCCACATCTGATATGATTAAAGAAAATGCATATACTGATGTCAATATTTAACTGCTGCTAAATGGGATCAATTTGTATATCACATTTCTATATATTCTCCAAAATATTTACTGCCTAAAAACACATACATAATGTACGCACTCATGCAAGAGATTGTTTAACGGACATTTTGATGATTAATAGAAGCGTACAACCATAATTATGCTATGAACTTAAACTCAAGTAAATTTGTAATCTATAATCATATTACAGATTGTATATAAAAACTTAAGAACATATTACAGCTATTCAATTATTATTTTCAAGGTAGCATTTATAAGACTGTATTTGGAGTTACCTTATAGCGCTCCTGACGATGTATGCCAATCATATCATAGTAATAGCTCTTGAGACCATTCAAAAAGAACTTGTTGATGACGACCCGACGCTCCTCATGCCAATTTTGGTGTGTTTGGAAGCTTACCAAGCTGTGCTGACGGGTTCGGGGTTTCTAAAGAGGCAGAATGAAAGGGTTTAATAATGCATTTGGTTTTAGAAGTGATGTATATTGTAAAATCAATGATTTCTTAAGAGAAATTTCAGACGGGTTGCGAAAATTCTACATACAAAAGTGTTTTAAAACAGAAGATAGGAAAATTCTACATACAAAAGTGTTTTAAAACAGAAGATAGTATGAAACATGTTTTAAAAAATAAGGACTTAAATGGTATGAAATTAATATATAGATGACTACAGTGAACTATATGTGAACCAATTGCTTACCACAAAATGCGCGACAGCTGATTGCATATTTCGCTGTTTGTTGCCGCTGAAGACGATGGTGCCATCTTCGTGTTGCTGAGCAATGCTGAATAGGAAACGATTGATGACCTGCATGAATTGCAGACACCAGACGGCAGACAAGTGATCGCAACTGAGGCTCACACGAGGAATAGCAGAGGTCTTAATGACAGAGAGAGAGAGAACGAGACAGATCAACAGTTAAATCGAGATAAATCAGTAATTCAAAATGTAATATTACCATGGCATGAAGATCATTAAATTGGGATGTGGTTAGTCCGGCGTGCACCAGCAGATCACGATTGCCGCCGCCCGTGGAGATGAGCAGAACATTGTCCAGTTTGGCGGATAGATCCTGTGAGGCCATGCGCTGTTCACTGGGCACCTTCTGGTGCAGGCTCTGGCACACATTCGTGGTGCTCGTTGGTACTGTGGCGGTGCGTGTGCGACTGAGCAGATCATGGGTCTCCAAATAGAACTGGAACAGATGCTCATCCAAATTAAGCACAGGCTGATCCAGTGGCGTCGATATGCTAATAATCGTATTGATATACTGGCCAATTAGGGCGTCTGTCAGCACCGACTGTGCCAGCTTGCCGCCCATTGAGTGACCAATAAGCACTATTTGACTGTGATAACGGTAGAGCGATAGAATTTGGGCTATGCTGTGCATAAGGAATGAACGCTGATGGTACATATAGCCACCATATAGTGCCGACAGTTCTTCATCATAGTCAATCGTATAGTAGTCCAGATGTATGCCTCTTTCCGGATTATCACGCGCCTTGCGCAGCGCCACAGAGGCCAAAGAGCGCACCTGCTTATAGGAGCCAGCATTGCCGGGCACAAAGATAATGGGTGCACCCGTCATGCGCATCTTGAGCGGATCCAGAGGCTGACGCATGCCCTCATAGTAGTAGTATAGCCCATAATTGGGAAACATCTTATTTGCAGCGAATTGCACCCGCTGTCATTTGAACCATATCCATGTATATATATTTATATAATATATTTGAATAAAGTTTTTTAAACTTACCGCAAATTGGGGTTCACCAAACATATATGTCATGCGACATGCATTTGGCTCCACCTCGACGTGGATGTGAAGAATGCCGAAAAGGAAGCTGCATATTGAGGCAATGACCACGAGCACTGCACAGTTTCGCAGCGCTATCATTTAAGATTTTTTTCAGTTTTTTCTATCTATATGCAGCGGTCTTTATTTTTTGTTTAGCTTTCAGAGAGTTGCCAGCTATTTTAAATACTAGACATTCAACACTAGGGATGGTTTTTTCAAAACGATATGAGTACAGAGCAACATCTGTTTTTGTTATCGATGTGTTTTCAAATTTAAATGAATTCGAGGTTTCACAAATTTTTTTTTCATTTTATTTTATTTAGCACACTATTGTATTGGACAATAGTAAGAGCTGAAAAAGAGAATAAAAACAAATTATTAGCAGAAGCCAGTCAGAATATATATTCTGGCATATAAGAATTTTTTGAAACTGCATATGCTCATTAGGCAACTAAAAATATATACATATTTATTTCGTGTCAGTTATAGTCGTAAGCATCATGTCGATAACGCGGCTTAAAACATATCGACATCGATAGTTCGGCTTGATCGCAGTTACAAATATCAATGCGCAGGTAATCGCACACGCATACATACACATACACACTGCTTAGAGAGCATTCCAATCGAATACCTTGTTGATCTGCCAATGTATTGATCACATTATTATATTGTTGTTGTTTGCTCGCATCTCGTTGCGGTAGTCCATCATTCAGTTAATGAACGCGCTCGCTCGCTTGCTCCCGAACACCGCACCGAACACCACCGCCCCCGCACGCATCAACGCTTCGTAACGTGTTTACGTTTCTCTCTAAGCCTGTCTGTGTGCGTCTCGTCTATCTATGTGTGTGTGCGCTTAATTCGCGCATTGTATCTAGCTAACTGGCTGGCTGGGAAGAGAAGAAAAAAAGACAGTTATGCCCTGCTGCGTCGCGCCAATAACAAAAACAAGCTAGTCTCGTTGTCGTCGTCGTTTGCCTCTCTCTCTCTCTCGCTCGCATCTGTCGGATCGTTTTGTATGTGTGTTTTGTCTTCTGGGATCGTTGTTAGTGTATGTCGTGATGTTGTCGTTTATTGTTGTTGTTGTTGTTGTTACGCGCTGTGACTGACTTGTTCAATGATTTAGTAAAAAAATATTCATAGCTCATTCCAAAACTTGTTCTTGTGCCTGCTGCAAATACAATAAAATACAAAAATTAAGAGATAAAACGCGCTACGAAATATTAAATATATAATATAATATAATATATACATATATATTTGTCATGTTTTATTTGTGTAGTAGTTGTTAACAATTGTTTGTGTAGTGTTTATTTTTTTTAAATTGTTATTTGTTATAACTCTACAAATCAAAGCAATCTTGCTTCTCTCTCCACCGCACTCTCCACAAATTCAAACACACCGCCACATTCTCCCCCCACCCCATTATTATCACAATAAAAAACATTTAAATATTTGAAATATATATAAAATATATATATCATAATGGAGGTTTGGCGTTCGCTAACGGTTGGCGCCTTTCTAGCATTGGGATTCGTTTGCTTCTATGGTATGGTGGAATCGTGCAATGAAGTAGTCTGCGCTTCGATAGTGTCCAAATGCATGTTGACGCAGAGTTGCAAATGCGAGCTGAAGAATTGCTCCTGCTGCAAGGAGTGCTTAAAATGTCTGGGCAAAAAGTACTATGAGGAGTGCTGTAGCTGTGTGGGTAAGTAATCAAATTGTAAAATATAATATATACGTATAAGTATATAAATGGATCGATGATGTGATGTGTGTGACATTATCATTATTCAGTATTGCGTTGTCGCCAGTTGCCTTGTTTCTTTTTTTCCTAGTACTTGCATGCAAATGTGTTTGCGCCTGTTTGTGTGTGTGTGTGTGTATTTTATATTTTGCGATGTATAACAAAAGATATCGTGCAGTGCAGCTATCGATAGTTGAGCCGCCGTTTGAAGCCCGATTGCAACCATGCAAAATAGTACAACTTTAACACCTATGCTGTGCCAATTGGAGGTTGCCACTCGCGAAGCAAAAAGTAAAACAATGTGTATGCGATTATACATTCAATGATTTTTTTTTTTTAATTTTAATTGAACACATATATTGAACAAAACAATTAGTTTAATTTAAGTACGTTATTCACATAAAAATTTGTTTATTTTGACAACCGTATTTGGTTTTTTGTAGAGCTCTGTCCTAAGCCCAACGATACACGCAATTCACTGTCAAAGAAATCACACGTTGAGGATTTTGATGGGGTGCCCGAGCTTTTTAATGTGCTGGCAACCACAGAGGAAAATGAAAGTGATTATTGGGATGTGTTCACATTTCAAGTGGATTGGTCTAGGGGTAAGCCCAAGCTGGATAAAGATGAGAAATACTATCTGAGTGAGTGATTCGCAAAATCGAATCAATTAGTTATCTAATAAAATATTTTGCAACAGAATACAGTGACAAAAATCTGGATGAAGCACGTGAGGAACGTGACAATACGTTGACCGTTAATTGCACAGTTATATATTTGGATCAGTGCGTATCGTTGAATAAATGCCGTCAAAGCTGTCAAACAATGGGTGCTAGCAGCTATAGGTGCGTAATATACAATCATACATTTAAATACATATAAATTCACCTTAATTTTTCGTTGTTTTCCAAATTTAGATGGTTCCACGATGGCTGCTGTGAATGCGTGGGCTCAACGTGCATTAACTATGGCGTGAACGAGAGTCGCTGTCGACATTGTCCAGAATCGAAAGATTTGGGCGATGAATTCGATGATGAGATCGATGAGGAGATGCAGGACTATGGCGATAGTATGGGTCCGTTCGATGGCTCAGTGAATAGCAATTATTAATAACAGCAGCGAACAAATGCCATTTAAGAAACAAGAACAAATTTAACAAATTAGTTACTCAATTCAGTGACATTATTATTGTGTAGTACGAAGCAATTTTGTATAGCATTATTATTATAATTATATGAATTTTTTTTTTGTATTTAAATGAATCGGCACTTTTAATTGTTTTTCATATTGATCAGCCCGAGATATATATTTTAGAGCCGAAAATAAAGATTATAAATACAACAAAATGAAACTAACGTATTTCTTAACGATAGTTTATATTTTGCGGACCACATAAGGGTTAACAAAATTAAAATTAAAGTATGCGACGAAACACAAAAAATATACAAAAATATTAGCTGTATCAACAATAAACAGAAAGAGTGTGTGTGGAAAGTCCCCTTCTGCTGCCATTTGTGTACAAAATGAAAATTTATTAAAAATTTCCAGTTAGCTCAAAGCGCCCTCCACCCCAAATAACATCGAACAGCTGTTTGAACGCTGCTGTTTTGCGCCCGGGTGGCAACACTGACCCATGTAATTTCAAGCGAACAACATCAAGTTACGTATTCGAACCCGGCGGCCACAAAGTCAAGAAGTGGCTGGAAAAATATGTTCAAGGGCTTGCGACATATTAAAAATGTGCTGCAACGTGGTAGCCACAAATTGGCAAGCCAACCAAATGTTACCGCCGCCGCCGCCGCTGCCGCCCAGAGATTGCCAACAACAAAAAATGCTGCTGTTGGCCAACAATGGCAACTCATTAAACCGATGCTGCAGCCGCTGAGCTGGCGACAGGTGAGTGGTGGTGTGTGGTGAGTGGTGTGGTGAAATTCAAATTTAAATTTCTTTTACTCAGATGCAACTGCTGCGATCGGAGTACAAGGCAATTGTTGGCGTTATTGCGCGCTCGTTGCAATTGACGCCTAGAGAGGTGCAGCAATTGCATCTGCGTTGCTTCTCCTCCCGGAAGACGACTGACAACGAGACGGAGAAACCTAGCAGCAGCAGCAGCGGTCGGAAGCCAAGAGGCAAGGAAAAGCCGGCCAAGCAAAGCAAATCCAGCAGCGAAAGCAGCAAGGAATCAACCGAAGCCGCCGCTGCTAGCTCTGCTTCCAGCGCCAGCTCCGAACCCGACTCTGCTCCCAGCTCCGTGCCCAGTTCTACCTCCAGCGCCAGCTCCAACTCTGCCTCCAGCTCCGGTGAAGATTCGTCGAACAACAACAAAAATGAAAACGATGAGAAGATGCGTTCGGTGCTAACAAAAGCGGTCCTCTGGCTATTCACCATATACATGTTTGTGGCCTTTATGTCCTTGCTAATCACACCACGCACGGAGCGTCCCGAGGTCTCCACACGCTACGTCTCGTGGAATGAGTTTGTGCATCATATGCTGGCAGTTGGTGAAGTCAAGGAGCTAATCATACGACCCGATATGGAAATGGTCACAATTATATTGCACGAAGGCGCCGTCATCAAGGGACGCAAAGTGTCATCCACCATATTCCACATGGCTGTCGCGGATGCCAACAAATTTGAGGAGAAACTGCGCCTTGTCGAGAAACGTTTGGGCATCAAGGACGGCGTTCCAGTTACCTACGATCGTCAAACGGACAACACTGGACGCATTCTGATGCTCCTGCTCTTCTGCTCTCTCCTCATCTCCATTGCGACGCGCATGAAGGGCATGAAGGGTCCATTCAGCATGGACTCATTTGTGAGTTACATTACTACCCAATCCATAAAGCTTTTATTTATTAATTGCTATACTCTGTTTGGCAAAAGCAACGAAAGCATTTTAGCTTTGTAAATACTCATCTTAATTTGCTTTGATCTTTTGTAGAACCAAATGGGACGTGCCAAGTTCACGCTCGTGGATCCTTTTGATGGCGGACGCGGCGTACTCTTTCGGGATGTGGCTGGGCTCAGTGAGGCCAAGCAAGAGGTCAAGGAGTTTGTCGACTATCTGAAGACACCGGACAAGTATCAGCGCCTGGGCGCCAAGGTGCCACGCGGCGCTCTACTCTTGGGACCGCCGGGCTGTGGCAAAACGCTGCTGGCAAAGGCGGTGGCCACCGAGGCACAGGTGCCGTTTCTGAGTATGAATGGTTCCGAGTTCATTGAAATGATTGGCGGCCTGGGCGCCGCACGTGTGCGCGATCTGTTCAAAGAGGGCAAAAAGCGGGCGCCCTGCATTATCTATATAGACGAAATCGATGCCATTGGACGACAGCGCTCCGGCACCGAGGGCATGGGCCAGGGCAGCTCTGGCGAATCCGAGCAGACACTCAATCAACTGCTCGTCGAAATGGACGGCATGGCCACCAAGGAGGGCGTCCTCATGCTGGCAAGCACGAACCGTGCGGACATCCTCGATAAGGTAAGATATCTAAACTAGAAAATCTAATCTAAACTAATCCGCTTTCATAATTTCTATCCATTTTGCAGGCATTACTTCGACCCGGTCGCTTCGATCGTCACATCCTTATTGATTTGCCAACGCTGGTCGAGCGCAAGCAGATATTCGAGAAGCATTTGTCATCGGTCAAGCTTGCCGAGGCACCCAGCAGTTATTCACAGCGTTTGGCACGTCTTACGCCGGGCTTCTCCGGCGCCGACATTGCGAACGTGTGCAACGAGGCAGCGCTGCATGCGGCACGCCATGTCCAAACCGAAGTGACCAGCAAGAACCTGGAGTATGCTGTCGAACGTTTAGTGGGTGCGTTGCTCTCTAATCGATCTTTATATCTATTCACATCTCTATGACTAATTGGCATGTCCTAAACTAATCCTTCTACCTCTGCTGCTGCTACTCCTTCGTTCAGGTGGCACCGAGAAGCGTTCGCATGCGCTCTCGCTGACCGAACGCAAGGTGATTGCGTATCACGAGTCTGGGCATGCATTGGTTGGCTGGATGCTACCTAATTCGGATATACTGCTCAAGGTGACCATTGTGCCGCGTACGAGTCTGGCGTTGGGCTTTGCCCAATACACGCCCAGCGAGCAGCATCTGTACACCAAGGAGGAGCTATTCGATAAGATGTGCATGGCGCTGGGCGGACGCGCTGCTGAAAATCTTATCTTCAATCGGATTACGACCGGCGCTCAAAACGATCTGGAGAAGGTCACCAAAATAGCCTATTCGCAGATCAAGAAATTCGGCATGAACGATACGCTGGGTCCGATTTATGTGCGCGATGAGAGTGAATCTGGCGGCGGTGGCAGCAAACCCTTCTCCCGCGCCATGGGTAGCATCATTGATCACGAGGCACGCAAAGTGGTGACGCAGGCCTACCAAACGACCGAAGAGCTGCTCATCAAGCATCGCGACAAACTGGAAAAGGTATAAATGATATATGTATATACATCCATATCTAGATTATACCTTATACCGATTTACTTTCCAGCTGGCGGATGCTCTGCTGGACAAGGAGACACTGGATTACGATGAGGTGTGCACCCTGATTGGACCGCCACCGTTTAATCCAGCTAAACGTCAGGTGGACGCTGTCGAGTTTGAGCAGTCGCTGAGGAATCTGAGCACCGATGAGCCAAAAGTTTGACAACTGATACTACTCTCTCATCGATTGTGGCTAACCCTTCACACATTTCTACCTACCCATTTCCACATTGTCACCCGTTTCCCGCTGCCTCTCTTACACAGCCGGTTCATGTTAAAAAAATGTAAATAAAGTTGTTTACCTTATTAATTAATTGCACAACCGAATAGTTTAAGCTGCATTAGCCTCTAAATTGCCGCTAATTGTTGACCGTTAAGCGTTTAACGTTAAACGTCAGTCACGTAAATGCGACTAATATTACTCCATAGGTGATTGATGGGTAATTAAGTGAGTAACTATCACAATGTTAACTAAAGTGATCGCTCGCGAATTAGAACTTGGCATCAATTAAAAATCAATCAAGAACACGTGATTTTTTTTTTTATATTATGGTCTTCTGTTCTGAAACACTTAGATCGTGAATCTATTGAAATAAATTAATTTAAAATATATAGTATATTCATATAAATTAATATTGTTTAGAAAAGAACTAAGAAATTAATAATATTCGCGAGCTAGAATCAGCCGATTCCACTTAACCAACACCACTGTATTTGTGTTTTTCCAAATGAAAAGTCCAACAAATTAAAAGTGCTTTCAAATATTTAATGTGCTGTTCTCACCTGCCCACCTTTGACACCTTTCAGATTGCTATTTAACACACAAGAGTTAAGTATTTTGATGTATTACAAGCTGGGAGTCAGTCAGTGGAGAATATATAGCTGAAGCACCCTACATCAAAGCACCTTATATATCTTTATAGGGATTTATGTTGTTTACAGATATAACTTCCAGAGAAATCAATAAAATCATTTGGAACAGTTGTAAATGATAATAATATTGATATCCTATAATTAATTATATCGTTTATCAAGTTCTTTTTATATTCAACCCAAACCCATAAGGATTTTTAAGTGATATACTAAAGCAAATCCTATTTTTAATGGGTTAACTTAACTGTGTTTTATGTTAAAACCTAACCTAAAAAAATAGTTAGAAATGGCAATAAGCCCAAAATTGCATAATACAGGAACTAAATTTAATTGTGCTTACTGTGCAGGGTCTTACCATTTAACCTTAAATGGCTGACAACTGAATCAAACTTCATGGATCAGTATGATCTCAGATTAAAAAATGGTGTAAAGAAAAAAATATATACACTTAATCATTGTTTTGTACATGATAGATACCCAGTAGAAATATGATTGCGCGGTATTGGGCGAAAACTGGTTTAATATAATCTTGAACTTGAAATATTCATTGAGCTATTAACCAATCACTGCCTTATGAACTTATAGACGTAGTTCTAATATATACATATGTATTTATTATTATTATTATTAAGATTATCATATTTGCACTGTAAATACAGCTTTAAGTGAGGAAAGTTACAGCTACTGACAAGTAAGGGTCGGGAGTTCTCGACTTGGAGTTACTGCAAAAAGTCACATCAATTTAATATCTGCACAATCGATACTTATCGGTGTTTGGTAAGTTAAGCTATCGATAATTAACGAAACCCTATATTCTTTAGCTTTTACCACCTTTCATGCACACTTCGAAAAGTGCGTTTGGAAATCGATATTTATCGGTTTTTGAAGGCGGACTAATCAAAATTTGAATAAGTCTGCTATACAAGACTTAAATACCAAATTTCTTCTCATTCGCTTGTATAAACTCAGAGATCGTCGCATTTAAACCGACAAACTTTTGTATCGGTTTTATTATATTTGCACAACCTTTTTATGCAGGGTATAAAAACAACTACATTCCCAACTGCGTACTCAAAACTCACTTTCGGACTGTGAACCAGGTACGGCTACTACTTACTACTACTAACTGTACGAAAAAAGCAACTCATAAAAACGCACCGCATTCAATCGCAGCAAGTTAGTTGAGTGAAAATGTATAGCGGGAAAAGTTGTTACTTGATGGGGCTGGGAGTCGTCCTGATGCTGCTGATTTGTGGCAGCATTGGCGCCGATGCCGCCATTGACTTGCGTGAGTTTCACATACCAAGTGCGATACAGTGCATCCATATTTTCAATTTAAACTCCAGCTGCACCCCTGAAGCGCTGCCATGTGAAGGATGAGGCGTGCATGGTGAAGCAGGCCCAGACGTTTATCAGTGCCTTCCGTATGGGATTACCGGAACGGAATATACCACCTCTTTTGGTCGTACCATTGGGCACATTGCGCATTAGCACCGGCACGCCCGGCAGCTCCATGGAGTTCAATCTGGTCATGACGAACACCACGCTGAACAACTTTGTCGAATCTATGGTGTTCAAGACCATGAAGGGATTCACCAAGGATGTGTCGAAGCCACTGAAGATTTCATGGACCGTCGTCACGAGTGGTGTCGATGTCCATGCCAACTATGATGTCAAAGGCAAGATCCTGATTCTGCCACTCGTTAGCCAGGGTCAACTTGTCGTCAAGATGGACCATCTGCATGCCAAGACGCGTATTACGGCCCTGCCCGAGAAGCGAGAGGATGGCCTAACCTATCTCAAGATCGCCGACTACAAAACATTTGCCAAAACGAGCGCGTAAGTAGCATGTTTAGATACGCGTAATATCTGAGCGGATATTGAGTTCGAATGATCTAGAATCAAGTATTCGAATCTATGTAGTATATACTCGTAATTGATAATGATCCTCCCTTGTAGCGGCAACATCAATATGACCAATCTATTTCCCGATAATCAGGAACTGCACGACAGCACACTGAAGGTACTGAACGATCAGTATGAGGCTATATCAGCGGACGTACAACCCCAGATAATGCGGGCTATGGATCGTGTTTTCAAGGCAGCATTGCAACAGTTCTGGGATACACTACCATATGAGGAATTCTTTGAAAAGGAATAAGACTAGTGGGAATGTATAAAAAAAAAATCAGTTTTAAGCTCGAGTTTGTTTTGAAATCTTTTTCAACTAACTTCAAGTTGTTCAATCTGAATAAGTATTACAAAAATAATGGCATTGATAGAAAAAAAAATAGCCATAAATGTATATAATATCACATCTAGAGGCAATTCTAATTCGTAAATGTTTATAATCTCTGAAATTGTATATACATATTAAATAAAATGATTTATACAGTGCTATGAGATTGGATTTTTGAGAATTCCAAAGTTGTTGGAAAACTTAAGATATTGGCAGAAATGTTGTCTGAAAACCAAGAAATCGAGATTTAAGGGTCTGTAAATGATCAAAGTACCAGTACCAAAACCAGACTTTAAATTACTTACTTAGATCATAAGCTGTTTGGCATAGAATAAGTTTTAGATTACAAATTGAAAGATTAAAAACTAGTTATTTCGGTTTGTAATAGCTGCGTTTATTTGTGTGAAGGATTTTGATATATCAATGATTGTATTGGTTTTCTAACGTTGCATATTCAATTGTATGCATATCTAAAAGAGACAGGCAGATAGAGAGTGAGAGAGAGATAGAGAGAAGAAGATTAGAATTGAATCTGATAATAAATAACAAGTTAAACTTACCTACGTAATAAAAGCTGCAGTGCTGGAGGGGCTTCGTTTATTTGATAAAACTCGATCGGGCCAAGTATCTGGTAATTACCAATTATAATTGGTTACACGCTGCAGCTGGCTATTAACATTGGTGGTAGCAAGTGCCGGCTCTTGACCTACTATCCATCGCCATGCTGCGTTTGCTCCTCCTCCGCATGCTCCACAATTTTGCAATGCGACTGCAACAGGGGCTGCGGAAATATCCTTTTATGAATAGCCTTTCAATTTGACATCAATTAGGTATATTTTACCTTCAGCTTGCGATGCTTCGTTTCCTTATCGTTGTCGGGCGGACTCTCGGAGCCGTCGGTGGTTTTGATAAAGGAGGAGTAGAAGGATGAGAAACTGGAGCCATCCATATCATCGCTATTGCCATTGCAATCCGAGTATTTCTAAGTGAAGATAATGATAATGATAATGAGCAGGTTTTACATTTTTGTGGAAGGTGAGTGTATTGAAGGTTATATAATTAGAGCATATATAAGTATATATATATATATATATTTAAATAGCCATGATGGACATTTATCGGCTACACAGTAGAAAATATTGGTTTAAACTAAATCTATATAAAAATTCAAAAAGAAAATAAAATAAAAACCAAAACATAAATTACAAATATTTGAGTGCATTTGAATTTGAAGAAAATTAAATATAGTTTAAAGAATTGAATATAATTTCAATATAATATAAATAAATAAAATAAAATTAAAAATATGTTGAAGTCTGCCGCATTGGATTACTATATCATATAGGTGGCATAGGTATTTTTCCTCTTCTTTTTTCTCATTTTTAAAGAAATTTTTTGCAAATTCCAAAGGATTCATACTTCTATACCATATAGCTCCATTGGAATGATCGGTCGAATATTATTGTTCAGTATTATGTCTTGTTTTATTAATATTTTATCTTACCTTGATATTTGTGGTATGGCATGGCTGATCAGATGTATAACCGCATTCACCGTTATCCAATGCTATTGGCGAATCGGCCACCTCCTTTTTGGATGAATCCGAAGGCGCCACATTCGAGCCGGGCTCCGCCTTCACCGACGTCGCCTGCGACGCCGTTCTCTGCAGCTGGGCGGGTGTAATGGAATGGAAGGCGCCCTGTGGCTTGTTCGTCGACAGCGGAGCGACCATTAACTGCTGAGCCTGTAGCGATTAAATATTATTATATTATAATATTTCACAAATTTGAATCAAATTGAAGCCATTTCAAAAAAGATTCAAGTGAAAAACTGAATTCAATTTAAACATCAAATAGATAGAAATTTCAATAAATATTGGCATTTTTGATTGATTTTTGACAAATTGTCACCTAGAATTTGGACAGCGAGAAAATCAAATTGAAAGTTTTTTTCTTTTAAGCTTTCAAGCCTAATCTTTTTCATAAGGTTCATTTCAAATTAAGTAGGATTTTATTGCAGTTTTTGGTATAAATCTTAAAACAAAATAATTAAAAATGTTCCAAGAATCAATGAAATTGTCTGTAGTATTTTAGAGTAATTTTGCAACTAAAATTTCGTACAATATCAAATGTATCTTTTTAATTTTATTTTTGTTTAATAATAATTTTTTTATTTAACTAAATAAATATAATGAGTTATTCGAATTTAAATATTTTGAAAATTCAAATATAATTAACGTGGTAAAATTTAAATGGCAATTTAAATGAAAAACCCAAATTGATCATCATTTTTTTTTTTTTTATTGTACACCCACCGTGTAGACAGTCTTGTTGTAGCTGCCCTGCGAGCAGCTGGAACGCTCCGGCAGCTGCATAGCATTGGCGACGCCGGAGAATGGCAAGGGCTGGTACATCATTGCAGTGGCGGCCGCTGCCGCCGGATGAGTATAGAAGAGCGACGGATGCGGATACATGACACCAGCCATATACTGGAGGGGCATGGCAGCTGCCGCTGCTGCAGCCGCTGCGGCTGCGATGGCTGCTTGCTGGGATGTTGTTGCCCTGTCGCAGGTCTTGTGGCCGCGCTGGACCGGATGGGGGCTGACACTGCCGGTGGTGGTGGAGGCGCTGGCCAGTGGTGCGGGTATGTAGTAGAAGGCGGGAAACAGACTATGCTGTGGAGAGAAGCTACTCTGGGCGACAGCTGTGTGGGTGGTGTGCGCTGAGGGTGTGGTGATGCCCACGGAGAAGGGCGGCCAGAGATTAATGTTTTGGGTGCATCGCAGTCGGCTCTGGACAAACTGATTGCTGGTGGGCGATGAGCCACTGGGCGTTTGGCATTTGGACAGGTTGTGACTGTCGCCGATGCCAACATTGGCGCCAACGCCACCGGCGATGAGGGTCAGCTGCTGCTTGGCCTTGTTGGCCTCACCCTCCCAGGAGTGGGAGGCGCCACGCTTGATGCCATGCCCATGTCCCGGTGCACTGTACTCCAACATCTTATCATTCGTTGACTTTTTGTTCTTATCACCGTTGCGTCCGCGCGACTCCCGATGCTTCTTCAGCATGAATTTCTCCATCTCATCGTTGTGCTTGTTCAGCAGCGATTCGGTCAGGGTGATGCTGACGGGTGGTGCACTATTGCTGGCACCACTGGCATTACCCGCAGAATTGCCACAGCCGGAAGTGCCGGTACCGGTATTGCTAGTATTCGTCACGCTACTCATGCGTTTATTGCTGCCAGTGGTAAAGTTGCCCGAGGAGCCACTGGCGCCGCTGCCCTCGAAACCACCGTGGACGGGACTGACGGTACTGCGCGCATCGTCGCGTGCGCTGCTCACGTAGGAGGAATCCACCTTGGGCGGATCGACCTCGACGGGCGCCGTCACTGGCTTGCTGTTGAAGAAGCGCAGCAGATTCTCGTTATAGTTGAGCTGATTGTAGCTGGGCGGCGTCTCCGTGGAGCTCTTGCTGTCATAGTATTCATGATGCGGCGATATTTCACCCAGCATAACGCTGTCACGCTCCGATACCGTTAGCTCGTTCTCGTGCGGCAGCTCCAGCTTGAGATCCGCTCGCGTCACCTCATCCATTAGCGTTTCCATGAAACTGGCCAGTGCCTGGCAGCGACGGGACACCTCCTGCTTAACGGTATCCGACGGACGGGACACACTCTCGGCCAGCAAATTCACAATATCCTCCCTGATGCGCGTATTACGATTCAGCGCCTCCTCCGATATCTTTGGCTTGGCATTCGGCGACATCTCGAAGACATTGCACTGCTTGGGACCTGCAAACAAAATTTGAATTTATTAATACGAAATTCCATAGCCAAAAATGCTAGCAGATTCTATTTTCTAGATTCAACTATAGTTGTATTCTAGAAGTGATGAGCTTTGAAACAGGAACATCCTAAATATTAAATATTTAAAAAACTACTTAAATATTTTTAAATCTCTTTTTTTTAAAGCTCCATCTAAGCGAAACTCCAGAAAGTTTGAAAATAGGAAAGGACTTTATTTCTAACTCCAAATATGTTTAATCTGTTTTATGATTTAAAGAAAACCTATTGCAAAATGTATATGAATATCGTAAGGTCTTCCGTTTTCAAGCTGTTTATAAGGAGTAGAGAGATAACGCATAAAAAGACAAGGTTCCTTGAAAGCCGACAGCTATGTTGTCCTAAATTGAGATGACACATTCGTGTATAACTATGAAAATCCTATAGAGCCTAGCTTATATTAATTAGTTCCATTTACTTTTGGAACCGATTAATGTTCATGACCTCAGTCATAGGGCGTTAGACTTGCTTTCGTTTAGATCCTATGAGCACTAACTCTTTGAATTTATTCAGATCTTAAGGTACACATAGGATTTGAACTCTCCCATCTTTCAGGTCTTCCTCTTGGTATATGTCATATCATTCCTTGCAAACCCTCGAGTCTCTTTCCCCTGGGCTCCTATTAGGTCCATCATTTTTTAATCGATAGCCCCATCGTTTTCACTTACCCTGAAAGACGCGATGATGTCCGACGACAAACTCAAGTTTGCGCGACCAAGGATTAACGAAACTGGTCCACTCCGTCTCGAGGAGTATGTAGCAACCGTTCTGGATGAGGAAGCGATAGGGCTTGCTGCAAAAGGATGAACCAGCGGTTTGACCCTTCTTCATGACCATTTCGTAGGTGTCCTTCATGACGGCGAGATCCTCGTGATGATAGAAGTCCATGATGGAGCGTCCAATCAGATCCTGCGGCAGATAGCCGAGTGCACTCACCGAAGCGCTATCCACATGTGAGATAACTCCAGCCGCCGTATGGCGTATGGAAAACTTGGGGCTCTTCGGCGAGAGAATCTCGTCGGGAACTGTGGGAAAAAGGAGTTATTGAGTTTGATTAGCAGACTAGGGATATAAGGATGAAAATCAAGCAAAAATCAATTGAATAAAATTAAAAGTGTTGTTGATATTGAAATCAAAGATGATTTTCATTAAAAACAGGAAAAATTCAAAAAATGAGAAAAGTAAATTTGTTTGTGATTTGTATTCTTAAATGCCACGCACCTTTGTAGCTGCTCTTGATGGGAGTGGCGGAGATGACCAGGAGCATATTGGTGCCATTGGAGACCATATAGTTGTCCGGTCGCGCCTCCTCCGGCGCCTCTCGGAACGTCAATCCCAGGCGAAAGGGCTCATAGTTGACCGCCCGATTGATGACGCCGAAGCCACCCGAGTTGAGTCCCCGATAGCGACGGAGCATCACACAGAACGTGGTCCTCGCATCCTTGGGCATGCTGCCCCGTGACTCAACAATGGGTATGCCCGTCGTTATCTGACTGGCGAATGTCGCCCGATCCTTGACATGCACGAAATCGATGAAGGAACGTCCCAGCCACATGTCGCGCGGAAATCCCAGGACATCCGTAATGCTGGGCGTCGTAAAGAGAACGATGCCATCGTGCATGGAGATGACACAACAGAAGCTATCCTCCTTGACCCGCTCATGCTGCTGATGCTTATTGATGCCAGCGGCCACCGATTCCAGTTTCCTGTTCACCGGTTCGTAGGTCCTGTCGGACTTGAGGCCGATTCCAGAAGTGCTGCTGCTGATGCAAATTGTCGGCTGCAATAGCGGAATCGATGTGGACGACTGTTCAGACTGATCCTGATTGACGGAATCGTTTAGCTCTGAGTCGTTCAGCTGTTCGCCGAGCTGCTGTTGATCAATGGACGCCGGCTCGCAGTGCAATTGTGCATCCTTCAGATCCTGCAGCTGTTCACAGCTGCCGCTTCTCGAGCTGGTGTGCTCCTCGGCATTCTCATGGGATGTGATCCCTGTTGTTGTTTGTGACGAACACTTTACCTTCTTCTTCTTGCGCGACTTCTCCTTGTTGCGCTTGATGATCATATCGCTGCTGCTGGCCTGGGTGGATGGTTTGCCGCCATAGCCGGAGCTGCCGGACGAGTGGCTGCCACTCAGACGGGACTTGGAGCTGCCACTGAACGGGGTAAATGGAGCACAGTCAAGCGGCTATAATTTATGAATTACCTTTCTATTCTTACCTGCGCTGTGATTGACTGTTGCTGCAGCTGTTGGAATAGGCCGAATCGGATACCTTTGTGTTGTGTGTGGACTCTGTGGACTCTCCCTCCATTTTGTACGTGTTCCTGTTCTTGGTAATGGTGCTTGCACAATAAATGTATTGTATATATAAATATATAAATCTGTTATATGCTTTTAAAAAACAAGTTTTCAGTTATTGAATTGCTTGGTATGCTCCCAAAAGTAGACTATGATAAAAGAGATAAAAGGCGGAACATGTTAGCAAAACTTGCAATCAACTAAAAGAAGCTGTTGTACAAGATAATATTATATAATACAAATATAATTTATAGAAACTTTGACAAAACAAAACTGATTTTTTAATTGCTATGGACTTTACACTCCCATAACTTTAAAAACTTTAACCGATTTTCAAACTCTGAGCCATTTTGGTCATGTAATTTCCCTTAAAACTTGTTTTACAATTAAAGTTTTTTCATTCTTAAAAATTCAAATTTTGCTACTTTTTTTCCAAGAATATCATTTTTAAAAAAATTGTTTTCCCCAAAATTTAGAAATTTGAAATTGTATTTTTAATCGATTGTAAGTGTCACAATTAGCATTAAAACTATGGGAAATGTTATTCTCTGGTGGTTAATTTTTCTGTAAAAAATCATGCCAAAAATTGCAAAATTTTGGCACGTACGATGTCAAAGCAGGGACCGAAAATAACTGTTATGGAGCAAATTTAGAAGTAAAAAAATCATTGCTAAGGATATGTACTAGAAGAATTTTAAGGACACCAATCGATTCGATTTTACTCCATATGTGCGATTACGCAATAATTTTTTTTTTCAATTTTTATGAAAAAACTTACTTTAAATTTGAGGAAAAATATGTACAACAAAAATAATAGTTATTTTGGATTTATATCATTAAAATTAGAAAATAACCGTAAAAAATGATTTCTATCAGTAAAACTCATAATCGTTACGGTCCCTGGCTCTAAAGTCCCCATTAATATCTTTCTAAGACTTCAAACTCTCATAACTTTGCCAAAACTGAACAGATTTTCAAAGCTCAAGGCCATTTTGGTCAAGTTTCTATACATTATCTTTTTTATCTCTAGTTTGTGCTATGTAAAAAAAAAATTTAGTCAACTTAATTAATTTTAGTTTAGGAACTAATATTCAACAGCAAATTAATAGTCAAAATGGCGAATTGAAAAGCTTATATAAAAGATTTTGCAACAAAGCCTTTAATTAATTGCTATAACACTCCCATAATGCAGTATTCATCAGTATCATATTCATTTGCTATCGCGTTGATTAATCATAAACACTACGTAATGCTGTCACGTTTAATGGCGACAAAATAACGTGAATACGTCATGCGTAGTCCAATTGAGAGCAACAGGGACAGCAACAACAAGGGAGGAGGCGAAGGGAGTTGAAATAAGAGAAGCTTTTAGCTGTTGTTCAGCTTGGGCTAATTGCTATTGCACTCACGTGCACCTGCAGCTGCGACTGTGGCTGCTGACGGATGCCGTTATGCACAGTGCATTCAAAAGAGAAGCCACAACAAAGCGAAACGAAATAAAGCAAACACGGTCATAAATATATAAACACTGGCACAGCGAACAAATAATTGCCGAGCTAGGCTATTGTGCAATTAGTGATCTATTTCAAAATATTATATGGTTTGGGCTAACATGAAATTTTCGTCCGATTGGCTTGAAACTCTTTTCCAAGTTCTGCAAACATTTTTGTTATACGTGATTTACCGACTTACGATAATTCACCCTTTTTGTTTTTCAACTCAAATTAATTGATATTTTTAATTAATTTATTTAAATATATAAATAATTATTCAATTTTAAAAATATATAATTGTATGTTAAAAATCAATCAAATGATTAATTTAATACAAGTCAATCAATAATTATGAAAATGAATAGCAAAGTTTGGAAGTTGCATAACTTTAAGCGGCCCCAGTGTAGCAGGCTGGACGCCATTGGCTTACGTAATGCCGACAACATTAATTATATCTCTAACAACGCGATTCACATTTCGCAGAGGGTGCAGAACATCATCACATTTTCAAACTAAGCATGTGTTATATGACAAATGTTATATATTTACGCTATAATTAATGGGCACGTGAATATCAAAAGCATCACTTAAATACAAAAATACAGGCCAAAATCAAAACATTTTCATCAGAAAAAATCAAATTACTTATGCACAAATGTATTGCGCTAATTCCAGTTGTTAATATGAGAAGTATATTTTAGTACATTTGTATTTGCATTAAATATAATACATAAATATGTAACATCACGTGGTTTGAATAAAAATTTGAAGCAAGCTAGTATTGCAACGACATTTAATTTAATGCCACATTTTTCCACATCACATTTAAGTAAGTGGCATGATGGCTAATGCAAACAAAAACCACTTGAGTTCATTTTCTGTCACGTGTCCTTATTAAGTATAGTGAATTCTGCAATGATTTTCTTCTCTGTGTCGCATTCGTAAACGTTTTACAGGCAGCCACGAAGAATGCGTACCAATCAAGCTTTCTATTGAGCGTAAAAACATTTGTAGTACTAAATTGTATTCATTGATACTCCATTCAAGAAAAATAAGTACTTTCGAAATACTTATATGGCAGCTTAACAAATCAATCGATTTGTTTGATAGCTGTGAGGATTCGAGTTGCAAGTGAGTGTGCCATATTTTATTTGCTCGACTGAGTAATGCAATCAATACAAAATAAACAATCTCAACTTGAGAAAAAGAATCTTCCACTTTGTAATATAATATGACAATTTTGTTTGTTTTTCATATATGTATGTACATATACATATTTTATATATTGTCAAGCAAAATGTAACATTCTTTTGACATTTCCTTACATAATATCAATATGAATATATCAGTATTTCAAAAAAATGAAAAACCACATGACGTATACGTAATATACGGATTATCACAATTGTTCGGGGACTACCACAATACATACATATATGTGTACATACGTAGCTTTTAGCTACAACGTTGAGCCGTTCAATTGTTGGAAAGTTCTAAGCATGCGTTCTTTATCTTTCACTCTCATATATGCACTAATACATACATACATCCAAGGGCATCTAAAAGGTGCACGTTAGCGTGCGCAAACACGTTACGTAGCAACAACAAAAGTACGGTTTATGTAAGTTTTCATTGAGCTTTTTCACTACTCACAATCTCACATTCATATGTACATACATATGTATGATAATCATGGCGAATATTCTGAGCTCGCTGCTTCTTTTTGTTGCTTTTTGCACTAGCAAAACTCCCCAGCTGCGCACTCTCCCACACTATGTGCTCTCATTCATTCAGTTCATGCACTCGCTCCATCCCATCCACTCTGTATCTCGATCTCTCTCTCTCTCTCTCTCTCTATCTCTCTCTAGGGCAATGCCGATCTACGCATTGCGAATGCACTCAGCCTAGTATAAAATTTAAATATTTATTAACATATTGCACATACTTATTGGTTTCACTTTAGCAAAATTGGCACTTTTACAAAAAGTATAAACAAAATTAATGAAACGATTGCTTGAAAATGTTTCGTTGGATTTTATAAGTTCTGTTGCGTTCTGGCCGTTAATCGCGACCTACTTGTTGCAAACTCGCACGAATACTGACAAGACTCTCGATAGCCAAGAGACGAAAAGCGCATTGCGGCGCCAGCGTGCCAAGCTTTGCAATAAAACATGCACAAACACACGCGCACATTCTTCGGTTTGCATGCACACGCACACATACTCAAAATGACAAAGCGAACGCAGCGGCAGCAGCGACAGCGGCAGCAGCAGCGGCAGCGGCAGCAGCAGCCACAACGTGCGTTCTTCTTCGGGTACTATTGTCATCGGGCTGGAGCGTTCGGGCATTGTGCTCGTCTTGACATAGTTTTCTCAGCTTAGAGTTTAACCCATAACGGGTTGATAAATGTGCACTTGACCGGCAAACGTTGCACAGTGGTGCAAAATGCGATATTATTGTTCAAAATCATTTTATACAGAATATTCATAGTTTTGAGCTCGAGGTAAGATCTTTGATTTTTTAGATTCTTGTCAGCTGGTTGACAAAGTTGCTTTTTATTTTATATGGGAAAATATATAAATGTGATTAGCAAATTTTAAAAGCAGTCCATGACAAACATAGTCCTTAGCATTTTAAAATTATTCCTACCGATTTTACCTATGTATGTACCTACCTATATGCTTATAAAAACTATTGTAAAATAAAAAAAATCGCACAATAATATTTTTACAGATGTTTTAAAATTAAATACAGAATCGTATAGCCTAACACTTACTGGTATTACGTGACGAAATTTTGCTCAAAGTTGAAAATTATAATTAAAATTATATCAGCTAATTAGCACCAACTAATTGCTGGTGGTAAGCTTGGACCCATTGGCACGTTGATGGGTTAATGTCCATTGTCGCGGCATCAACAAAAAAAAAAACAAGAAGCTCTTGACATTTAGCAACTGGACCCTAGGAATGGGACGTTGACTCGTGGTAGGCACTGCCGTTAGGGCGTTTGGTTTGCCGGTGGCCGTAAAGCTGTGGGCGAATTCGGGTGGGATGGTGGCACGTTTACTCTTTGCATTGTAAAACACTGAGAGAATTTATTTTAAATATTTATTTTATGGCTTCGACCAAGTGTGATTATTTTAAATAAATTATATTTAAATATGAACACATTAAAATCAATTTTTTTATTAATTTAAAATGTACACATGACAATAGTTATGTTTTGTTTTGATAGAAATTTTAAAAACAAATTTTAAAGTGCATAAATATTAATAAAATTTCAACTTTAACTTAACTTGCTTTAGATTCCAATTAATAATGAAATATTTAGATTTTAAGATGAAACAAATATGTGAATCATATACAACATAATTTAATTTGACTTGTTTTTTTTCTTAAAAGCTAAAATTAATATGTTTAAATTTTAGTTTAGCACGGAATATTTGAGATAATGTTTTTTCACATTAAATTTGAAAAGAACATAAATCAAATGTGATCATATTTAATTTCACGTTGCATTTTTCTCTCGGTGTAAATCAATTGCTGCCAATTCGAATGTGTCTCGAAATGTGCACTGCGTAGTCACGCATAGCAGCCACGTGAGTTGTTGTTGTTGCTAATATATTATTGTCGCCGCTCGCTCTCACGCCAGTGGTCCGAGTGCCCACACATCGCCCCTTCGCCCCCTCGCCCCCTCGCCACCTCGTCACCTCGCCCACTCAACGCTGTAGGCTATCACGGCCGGGCATTAGTCACAAGCAAGCTTGACAGCAGCTTATAATATGCCCATTGGGCAATTGTTCTTACAATAAGTTGAATAGCGCATACAAGCACACGTACACACGCATACACACACTGGCACGCACACAGGTACAGGCACACGACACACAGCTTATTTTCTTATGGCAGCCTTTCAGGCGTTGCCAGTTTGTTTGTCTTTTTGTGTTACTGGAATCTGCAGACAACGACAAAGACAATGACAAAGACAAGGACACAGACAGACAGCCTTAACAATGCCATTGAACCCATGGAAATGATCGAAGCATATACATACATACATAGTACGAGATATCGATATGTGCATGGAGTGCCATCATGCGTTTCATCTCAACCGTCTGTCGTCTATATATAAAAGACGGCAAACTCGTGTCGCTGTCAGTGCTCAGCCGAGCAGTGAACAGCCGGCGCCACCGCAGCAGGAGATTGGACAGTTATTCAACACAATCATACTAAGCGCCACACCAGCCGGCTCGTGGGAGCAGCCACAGTTCGCTTGCCATGGAGTTCCAAAATTTAGCTAAAAATTATCACAAATTAGCAGAATTTGTGGCCAATTATGCAAACTCCAACAGGGATTTCCTCTGATTTGGGTACGGGGTAAAAAGTGAAGGAATGAGTTCATGTTGAGGTCATTTTGTCGCTTCGGTTTGATAACCAAGGTAGCGCTGCACCACCCACTGCGAAATGTCAGATTGTCAATAAATGCAATCAGCCGCGAAAGAATATCATATCAGCAAAGGAAAGCGAAAGCGAATTGCAGTCAACAGCGGCAGGATGACAGCGAGATGCTCTGGAAATAAAGACATACAATCAGCTGAAGCACTTAGAAAATGAAGTACTGGTAGACCTCAAAATAGTATTGGTTTTAGATTCGGAAATATACATTTAATAATAATGAGATCTCTTCGGTTCTAGAAGTGATTCTGTTGGCAAATCATTTTCAATTCGAAAAGTCGCATTTCCCTAAGCTAAAAGCTATGAAATTCATATTTTTCATTAACGAGTTCTGAATAAAAATGGGTTTTTGAAAATGTTACATTCAAAAGTGTATAGAAACAGAAATAAATTATGGATAATATTAAAAATGTTCTTGAAAATAAGAATTTTAGATTCTAGGTGTCTTATGCATATCAAATAATATATCTGAACAGGTATCATTTCGACTCTTAATTTCCAAAATAACAAATATAGTTCCTATGACTTCAACATAACCTTCAAACTGTGCTGAGATCGCATTGAAAAAGACACGAACCATAGCATATATAACTTGACAAACTCATATATATATTATATATATATTATAATAGCTAGGGTATTTGGGGCCAGTGCAAATGTGAGTGCAGTTGCTAGAGCTAGCAAAGTAATGTTGCATAATGTTATACTGGCAGCCGAGGGCATCCAAGCAGATGCGTTTTTCCCAGATGATACCCCGAAGAGTGGATGGCACAAGATATCACGCTCGAATGATATGGCCAGGTAAACATCATGACTTTTCCGGCTAACACGTACACACACACACACAAAAGAAGTGAGAAGTGAGTAGCGAGAAGTGAGTAGCGAGAAGTGGGAAGTGAGAAGTGAGAAGCGAGAAGTGAGAAGCGAGAAGCGAGAAGCAACTGCAGGCCACACTTCACAGCTATAAATTGAGTTACACACCAAAGTAAATGGGACTCCATTTCAGTTTCAGTTTCAGTTTCCCAGTTGCTTGGTGTCTGGCTTTTGTCACCGACCAACGATTGCCGGTACTATGGGGCGTGGAGTTGGGGGGAGAGGTGGGAGGTGTAGATACGGCTTCACGGCACACACAATTAAAACTCAGTTAGGTGAATTTGATACCAACGAACAAGTTAGCAAAGCAAAATGACACAAACGCAAAACAATGAGACAAACTAAAAAAAAAAACAAAAAAATAAATATAAACAAAAAGTCGTGCCGAATATTGTATACCCTTACAGCCCGCAGTACAACTACTTATATTAATATGAATAACTCTCGGAACTGGTAAGCTTGGTCGGTATATGTTCAAAAACACAGACGAGGGTGTATGGAAACCAATCCATGCCAAGAGTCATCAAGATATCTTTCAGACCGAGAGTCTAGCTTGCATTGAAACAGGCAGATGGGCAGACGGACAAACTGATCAAGAATATCTATAGTTAATGGGATCGGAGATATCTCCTTGAATGCATTACACATCTCACGATAAAGTTACAATACCCACTAGAAGGGCATAAAGAGTAGTATATATAAAGATACAAACAGCAACAACAACAAACAGATACAAAACCCGTAGGTCGTTGTCGGCTGCTCAGTTCCTACTTGGGCCACAAAGCCATAGCTATAAGAACGCATTGAAAACAGTTGCTCGCTGTGCTGAGGTGTTAAGTTTGCGGGTGGGGGAGAGGGGGGGGGGGCTGTTTCTGTAAGCATTGTAAGCGATTTCCTTTTAATGGCAATTTTTACAACTAAATGTTTTCTGGACATTAGACATTACACGACTTTTATGGCATAAATTTAAAGCGAACTTCAGTTTCGGGCTAGTTTTTGTCGGGATTGGGTCTATTTGAAGTGCAAATAGATTGTGGAGTTCAGCTTAATTCCGACATTTGCTTGACATGCTCAGGAAATGTTAGATGTAACTGAATTGTTATTAAAGAGCAGTTTTTGGGCACTTATTTGTAATTAAAAGAAGTAGAAGTAGTTGGGATTTGAGATAAGGTATTTTACGTCTTTTGTTTAATATTAATTATTTGAGTCTAAAACTAAATTAAGACTTAAATGAATAAGCGTAACTTGAAGTCCTATAATTAAATTGCATAAGTTATAACTATAGCTATTGGTCTTAACCTCAAAAATGTTACTCCACAAAAACAAAGATACAGACTTAAGCAAACTTACTTAATAACTGATTTGAAAAATATATCTCATGTATTATATTCTTAAACTTTAATTAACCTTTAAAGCTCCCTAACCTCAAACATTGATGCTCAGTAAACTTAAAGTTAAGCTGAATTATAAGAGTGCTTTTCATGACTCTTTTGTTATAGAAATGTCCAAAAGTATCCTCTATATTAGAAAATTTCCCCTTGCTCATTTGGTTAATTGCTAAGCGATCATTTAGGGTCCTTAACCTCAAACATTGAACCACTGCAAAACGCATTACAAACACTTAAAATGCCAAGTCATGGCCATGCATTGTCATAAACAATTCGCAACTGTGCACTTGCTGCACGCCACGATCCGTTTTCCATTTTCCATTTTCCATTTAGCATTTTCATCATTTCCATTTTCAAATGGTTTTTTGCCTTGAACTCGAGCGAATTTCGCACATACGTTTAAAATGCACTTAAAATATGTGCATATCAAAATCATAGCCATAAGAGAGTTATGTTTATACAAAAAATAAATATATAAAAAATGAATTATAATTATAAAAATGCAAACGCAGCTCAAATGAAAATTAGTTAAACTAAAGACGGGGCAATTCCGATGGAACAGCTGCTGAGAATAATGAACCACGCCACATATCATATGGTAGTATATGTATATAGTATACGAGTACATATGTATGTTGATGATGCGGCGAGGTTGGAGGTGCCTGAAGTGCCTGAAGTGCCTGAGAGAGCGACCTTTAATGGTGCCATTGTGTGCTAAACAGTAAGCAAGACTTAAGACTCCATACCTTCAAGACACTGTCTGAATCTGAATCTTTAGATGAAGCACCACCAGCACCAGCAGCTCCACCAGCACAGATGGCAATTTCACACGCTCTGCGTTCCATTGTTCCCACAATTTTCCATTCATTCATTCAGTTTGCTCACTTCTGTTCCTACTTTGTAATAAGTTTTGCCCCGGAAAAAAATACACACACACACACATACCTCCCCACTTGCCCCTTTTTGCATTTGGCTGCCCGTCGCTGGTTTGTCATTTTGGCCACTGGCTGTCGTCGTCGTCGTCATCTACATCATCCTCATCATCGTCATCCATCGTCATCCATCGTCTTCTTGTGGCAGCCACATGCAATGCCAATAGCCCTCCTCTGTAATGAGCGTACTTTATATGGGGTTACTGAGCACATACTTACTGCCTAGAAGTACTCATTATGTACTCTCCCCATATACTAACCGTTTTCTTCCCCCTGCATGCTATGTACTATGTACTAAGTACCAAGTACTTAGTACTTATGTGTTTGCATTCTTCTTATCGTGGGAGCTACTTCAACTTAATTCATTGATCTTTCAGTTTCAGCTCTGCCAGGCAAGCATATTACATTTGTTACTAACTGAAGGTTCTGATATGATCTGATTTTATTCAGCTGCTAACTTTGCCAGATTTTAAGGTTTATTTTCTTCTTTTATTTGTATTTTCTTTAAACTGTAAAACAGTTCATGTTGCATTCTTAAACAATAATTTATTTAAAATTTGTTTACTATTTTTAATTAAATTAAGCTTAGCTTATTTAAAATTATCTTTTATCTGATGCATCATTGTTCCGCAATGACAAAAACACAAATAGCGATTAAAGTTTTTTTTTTTGTTTTGTGTAAAACTCGGATTTCATTATATGAAATTATATTTTGAACTCTATTCTTGAAAAATGCACGTAGCATCGGGTTTTTTTACACAGCGTCATATTTTAGGTACTCAAGTTTTCAATGCAATTTTTGTCTTTTAACTTCCCTGTTAGATAGATGAGCTGAATTTACATTTCTTGCGGATTGTATCAAACTTAAATTCCTAATGAATACTAACTTCCCCATTAGATAGACCACTGAAATGTATCTCAAAGAGTGGATCTCAAAGCTTATCTAGACAGCTATCATTCATATTAATTTGGTTACAACTCAAACAATTTAAGATACAAGATCTAGGCTTATTTTAAAACCATTTTGAATTCATTTAAGCATTGTGACCTAAAACTGCCTCAAGAACTTACTTTCCAATTTGAAATGTCGTATCTGTGCTGTGATATCTTAACTTTTGTTCAATAATACGAATTGTATACAAGCGCCACTTAGCTTCCTATGTATTAACACACTTACACATACATACATACACACACACACACACACACACACACAGAGATCGCAAGATGAGCACGCACATACAAAAATAGCAAAAACAAGTAAGAGTGCTCTAGTCGAGAGTGCCCGACTAGGATATACCCTGACCCAAGGTCTTACATGCATAATTCTTAATCTGCATACATACATAGATGCAATTGCTTTGCTTCTTCTTCTTCCATTGGCCCCTATCTATGTTACATTGAATCGTAAATTATTTTTTTGTTTATTGTCCGATCGTAATGAAATTTGTAGGACATAAATATGGCATATAAATGTGAGACTATGCAAAATCCGAAGGTCATACCCCTAAAAAAAGGTATTTAGATAGGTAGATTTCTGGGAGATTGGGGTAGGTATTCAAAAAGTGAAAAATTATTTATTTCTGTATGCTAAAGGAGAACATACAACATTTGGTGCCTCTACTTCATATACCTTACAAGCTATACCTACTTTTTGCTTTTTACTTTTGCAAAAACCATTATACCCTTTTTCCCATTTTTACAGGGTATAAAAACAAAATTGTCGCTGGTCACCGTAGCCAATGGTCGGCTTAGGGTAGCACTGTGGCATGGAGTGAGTGGAAGGGGCAGGGCAATAGGTACGTCGAGCTGTCCAAGAGTTGGTCATAAAAGTCGCAAGTGCAGCGCATAATTGCCGCTGACAACACGCACCACAATCCACAAGTATATGTATGTGTACGTATGTATATATGTGAGTTGTGGCAGCAACAGCAGCTGCTGGCGGCCTCGGTCCAAGTCTGGGCCCAGACCCTGGGCATGCGATCTGTGACAGCTATGCGAACTATTGGCCCTAGCCAGTCATTATACCCTATAGCCACTAAGTATGGTAATGATAGTGCTAAAGTTTCTGACATACATATGTATAAAATACATATATAGCCTCATAGAACTCAGTGAGTATATTAGCTAAAGCTAGCACATTTGGTATGTACATAGGTTTTTGTGTATCTTACACACTTAAACTTAATTCCATTTAAAATTTCGCAGGTTTCCCGTCTTTCACCAAGAAATCAGAAAAACTAATCCATGTACCCTTAGCAAACGAAAGTAAAGGGTATTAATAAAGTAGCAACTATCAATAAAAGCTACAGACTGTGTAAGATATGTGTGTATATGGCTGATCACCATTAATAGTCAACTCTATCTACAATAAATCTCTCATAACTCACTGAGCTCAAAGACGATACTGACTAGATCGAGCAAATTTAGTATGTGGGCTCTTGAGCTGCTATGTTTGGTATGTAGGTAAATCACAAGTATACAAGTCTATCTAAAAATGTTTGTTTACCATCCCAGCAAATACAATTTCTTTAAAATGTATTTTAACTGCCCTTCTACACATTTTCCAGAAGGATAATATCTTAAAGATCGTGCTTTGATTTATGCACTTGTATTAAGGTATCCTCTAGTCGCGCTCATTAGCTACATAGTTAATGCTGTCCCTCTCGGATGATATTTAGTTTTTATACCCGCTTGGATATCCACCACCTCAATTCATGTCTTTTGTAGTCTTTCTTTGCTAAGCGACGCGCTCGTTGAGTTTTTTGCGCATGCGCCTCGTGTCGTAGAGCCGATCAGAGCCGAGCCGAACCTCAAGACTCGCGAGACTCTGCAAGCCGAGGGCCAAGACCCAATCCAAAACCGTTTCGAGTCGCATTTTCATTTGCGTTTGCTCAGTCAACTTCCGTCACGAAACGCGTTCGGACGTGCGTCTTAAACGGTGATCGTGCAACCAAACTACAAAATTACAAACATAAAAAGCTACCCAACTTTAACTCACGATAACTCGAGAATTTTACGTACTTTTTTTTGTTGTTGTTTATGTTTTTGTTTCCGTGTTGTGTTCTTTTTTTTTGTTGTATCTTGTGGTGGTGTCTTTCAGTCTGCATTGGCGCGTAACGAGCGGCTCGTTCCCCATGCTATTAAATACCCTACCCCCCCCTCTATCTCTGTCTCCCTCTGGCATTCACGTGACCTGTGTCTCGCTTTGTCTTACTGCGTGTGTGCGGTATCCTGAGGACAGGATGCGCTTCACTGCATTCGCGCACCTGTTTTTCTGTGTCAGTGAAATATCAACAACAACAACAACAACAGCAACAGCAACAACAAGTCGCGCGTAAAATTCTGAACAACAGTTTGTGTCGAAAATTTGTTCGCCGGTAAATGTAATTTATGCAAAAATAGAAAAACCTTCATTTAAGATATGGTATATATGGTTAGTTAAGTGGAAAACTCAACTGGTTGTCCCCTCCCCCACCTAACAGACAAATAACCTGTTGGTAAATATTTCACATGCATGTCTCTGTCATTTTGGTTGTGTAAGACTTGTGTGAGAGTTTCCGATTAGAAAAACTCCCACATTTTGTCACCATACTTATGAATGAACTAAGGAGCATGCGGGTTACAATTTGATTATGGAAATTCCTTGGAAACAGCCGGAACTTGTCTCCAGTTACCTTTCGCCTCACTTGTTTCTTGGAAATATTGGTATAGGTTCATAATAATAAAAGAGTGAAGGAAGCTAGGGGAATGACTCGTGTCCTGTGATGGATGCTTATTGGAAATTTAATACTCTGTTATGCTATTTTTGTGATAACATATCTTTAACTCTCCCTTACATATGTTTCAATAAGAATTTAGTTTACATTTTAAAATCGGACTATTTCATTATTAAATGAACAACAACATTCCAGCAATATAACTGATTATTGTAAATTGAAAAACATATACTGTTGTTATTTATTATATTATATTATATTAATTTAGTTCCTTTTTGTGTCATGACTAATTTTTAAGATTGACAAATGCAAATTTAGACTTTTATTAATTGCTGAAAAATACAAAAAGTTACACTTGTAAATTTCCCAACATTTTTTAGAGCTAAACCTATATTGTAGTATAAATATTTTTCGAATACCTTAGTTTTTTAGTTTTTTTTAATGAAAATTTTATTTTTTCTTTAAATTCTTAAAGCACATACAACAATAGATATCTAATGTGTATTTTCTTTCATTGAAATGTAATTTGTAATAGATTACGCGTGATCTAGAAAATAATCAATGGGGCTAACGGTCGTAGAAAGTAACCATTATGATAATGATAATGATTATGATTATGTGCTAATTTTGTTGCAAATACGACTTGAACCAGTTTTGAATTCTTATTCGCAGCTTGAATGCAGTTGGATTGTTTGTTAGCCCGGCGGCAACTATGCTTATTGTGGACATGCTAACATTGGCATTAGCAAATGGACAGAGCGTGCTGGAGCGGGAGCGGGAGCGGGAGAGGGAGAGGGAGCGGGATAAAGAGAAGGAGAAGGAGCGGCAACAATGTGATGAGGCCGCGAGACGCCACAGACTGATGCTTGGCAAATACACTGAAGATGCAAATTACAAGTGCAGCAGCAGCGACAATAATGAGCAGATTGCCATTGCAATTGAGGCAGTAGCAGTAGCAGCAGCAACAGCAGCAACAACAGCAACAGCAATAGCAATCAAAACGGCAGCAACGGGCAACTCAGCTAACGGTGGACTAGGCTCAAATGTTGCTGATGTTGCTGATGTTGCTGATGTTGTCGATGCTGGCGTTGCTGGCGATGACGTTGATTTGGCATGCGAGGCACGCAGCTCAGGCCACGTTCAACTTGCTGGCGTGCAATACAACTCGCATTGTGCGTGGCAGCCACAGCAGCGAGGGGCGGCGCGGGGCTGGCAGCAGGCGTGCCAGTCAGCGCCAGACATCAAATTGAACGACATGCAAACGGAGGCGCATGCGCGTGCTGAATACAGCGACAACAACAGCAACAACAGCAACAACAGCAGCAGCAGCAGCAACATAGCAGCGGAAGTGGCCAGAAAATGTGAGCGCGCGCAAGTCGAGCGTGAGAGCGTGAGCGTGTGTGTGAGCGTGAGCGGGAGCGGGAGCAATAACGGGAGCGTGAGCGCAAACGCAGGCAATGCTGGCCATGGCCAACAACCACCACCCAATGTGACAACAAGCAGTGGCAGTGGCAGCAGCGACGACAACAACAGCGCCTGCTCAATACCTACAATTGGCAGTGAGCTTTTCAAAGCCAAACTCAAAGCAGCCACAGCGGCAGCAGCAGTCACAGCAGCAGTCGTCGCAGCAAGCGCAGCTGAGCAGCAGCAGCAGCAGCAACACCAGCAGCCCCAGTCCATAACAAATTCGAAACAAAATACCATACAAATTGAAAAACAATTGTTACAAATTTCTGCAAATTTTGTGCAAATCAAAAATACTACAAACATTTCAAGTGTTGGTCAGATTGAAGAAAAACGACAGCAGCAGCAGCAGCAACCAAATTTGTATACAGGCGTCAACGGCGACGCTGGCAGCGCAGCTGGCGACGACGCGCAACGTAGAGAAAAATTTGTGCAAAAATCCAGTCAAAATGCGTCAAGTGCTGATTATTTTTTTTCAATACCATGTGAAAATGTGCAAAGTGACGTAGTAATAGCAACAACAGCAGCAGCAGCAGCAGCAGCAACATTCGTTAGCAGCCACGCCAAGGCGAAGGAAATTGGAAAACAGCAGCAGACAGAGGCGCAGGAGGCGGAGGTGAAGAAGGAGCAGGGGAAGGAGCAGCAGCAGCAGCAGCAGCAGCAGCAGGACGAGGCGGAGACGCCATTGTCATTGCCATATTTCAAATTAGCAGCAAACGAAACATGGCACGACCCCGCTACTGTTGATATTGTCGTTGGTGTTGCTGTGCCCGCAAATGTTGTTGTTGCTGACGGTTACGTGGATTACGTGAAAGGCGTTGCAGACAACAAAGCAGCAGCAGCAGCAGCAGAGTCCTGGGCCCCAACGAGTAGCGACAAGGCAGCGAGTGAACAAGAACAAAAGAACGAGTGCAACAGCAATAATTGCCAGTCAGCGGCATTGCCAACTGCAGCGAGTAACGAGCCAAATGTAACGAGTAACGAGCCAAATGTAACGAGTAGCGAGTGCGCGTCTAACTACACATTAATCGACTGCGATGCAAATGATCAGCAGCGTAAAAGTGCAAGTAACGAGTGCAACAACAACAACAGCAACAGCAACAACACAACAGCAACAGCAACAAGCTGCAACAACGATTACGATCTTATTGATTTTGAGCACGATTTGCTTGATGATTTTGTGGCCAGCCAGCGGCTGAAACGTTTACAGCACAATTTTCAGGGACGCGTTAACAGCAACAGCAACAGCAATAACAGCAACGACAACAACAGCTGTAGTGTCGCTGCTCCAGTTGATTGTGTAAAGGCATCCTTGAGACAGCAACAACAACAGCAACCACAGCCACAACCACAACCACAACTACAACTAAATGCCAGCACGTCGTTCATAAGCACAACAACAAAGAAACTACCCTCACTGTCAGCAACACCCACAAACCCCAGCAGCAGCAGCAGCAGCAGTCCCGCAGCAATTGCTAAGGACAATCAAATCGCCGTTGAAAGTTCGCTGCTGGCCGTGGAAAGCTCAAGTGCAATACAATTAAATGGAAATTATATTGGAAATGAAAAAATTGCCACAGCAAACATTAGCAGACAGCAGCAGCAGCAGCAGCAACAGCAGCAACTTGAACAGCAGCAACTTGAACAGCAGCAATTGCTGAATACGCTGCCAAAATTGCCAGTGCGCCTGTGCGGAGAGCAATTGAGCGAAACTGAAACTGAAACTGAAATTGTCGCTGACAGCATTGACAGCAGCCAGGTGCTGATTGAAATTGAAACAACTGACGAGCAGCTGCACGCGAAAACAACAGCAGCAGCAGCAGCCGCAGCAACAGCAATTGGCAAACGTAGTGCATTTGTGCCGACAGATATTTGTGGCAACAACAATTGCAGCAATTTATCAACGAACGCCGTCAGTTTTGTGGCCACACTCAGCGAGTTCGATGTACAGCGGTTTGGCGAGTATCTGAAAGCAGCGCGACAGCTGCAACTGCTTGATAGCAGCAACAATCACAATAGTTTGCAGCAGCAGCAACAGCAACAGCAGCAGCAGCAGCAATCACATTCAAGTGCCAGTCACGTGGCCATTAAACAGCGACGCGGATTTCAGTGCTACGACGAGCTACTCGCTGAGTTTGTAAGCGAGCAACAGGACAACGAGTACGAGAACGACAGCAACGACAGTGACGACAGCAACGATTGCAACGAGTGCCAGTGCAATGAGTGTTTAGCGTACGCAAACTACGGCAATTCGAGCAACGAGTACGGCAAAGAAACAGCGAGTCCACTCGCCGCCCCACATCCACTAGCAACTGCAGCGACAACGGCGACGGCAACGGCAATCGGCTGCCGGCCAGACGTGGTCACCATGCGTGAGGTCAATGGCCAGCTGCGCGGTCTGCTCAAGAAACCCAATCGTCCGCCGCCGACGCGCAAGAATCGCGTCGTCTTCGATGAGACACGCAACGAGTTCTTCGAGGCGGACTATATCATATTGATACGCGAGGATTGCGCCTACGATGAGGAGGACGAGGAGCCCTGCACCTGCGGCGAGCACGAGCTGGTCCGCCTCTGCTGCGAGGAGGGCTGCCAGTGCAACTATGCGGTTAATGCCGCCGAAGCTGGCGATGGACGAACGCCACAGGTGAGTGAACGACTAGAATACGGAGTGTAATTGAAACAGACGTGTGAAGTGTGTGGCCAGGCACAAGAGGCAAGGTGCATACTTCCTGTACACACACACACACTAACACATGCTAAGCGGATTAAGTCGAGTTGCACAAGTGCTCAAAGTTGAAGTGCTTAAGCTTCTCTCTCTATGAGTATGCGTGTGTGTCTGTGTGTTTGCGTGTGTGTCTGTGTGTGTGCGTGTGTGTCTGCGTGTGACAGTCTCTTGCACTTGCAACAGCAAAAAAGCAGGCAACACTCACAGCACGCACAAAGCCAAAGTCCATTCGGGCGAAATGATTTCAAAAATGACAGCTAACAAAAAACTGCAAAACTTTTACAAAACGAATTTGCTTTTTTCTGCAGCTCTTTGTGAGAGCAATCCTCAATACTATTTCAGCTTCATAGCTCAATCTGCACATAAAACTAAATTTTTTATAGAAACCGTTTTTATTCCAATAATCTCAAAAATATATTTAATTACTTACTTCGTACTTCCCTCAAATTCTTAGCAATTCAATCTACATAATTCGATAAAAAAATATAAATATGTTCAAACCGTTTATTTTCCAAAATATATTTAATTACATTCGAATTTCTCTAACTCGTACTTCCCTAAAATTCTAAGCAATTTCAATCTCCATAACTCGTTGAAATATGATACATTTTTGCATAAACGTTGCTTCTCCAATAATCAGAAAAATATATTTAATTACAGTCGAATTTCTCTAACTCGTACTTCCCTCAAATTCTTAGCAATTCAATCTACATAATTCGATAAAAAAATATAAATATGTTCAAACCGTTTATTTTCCAAAATATATTTAATTACAGTCGAATTTCTCTAACTCGTACTTCCCTAAAATTCTAAGCAATTTCATAACTCGTTAAAAAATTATAAATTTTTTCATAAACGTTGCTTCTCCAATAATCAGAAAAATATATTTAATTACAGTCGAAATTCCCTAACTCGTACTTCCCTAAAATACTAAGCAATTTCATAACTCGTTAGAAAATGATAAATTTTTTCATAAACGTTGCTTCTCCAATAATCAGAAAAATATATTTAATTACAGTCGAATTTCTCTAACTCGTAATTCCCTCAAATTCTTAGCAATTCAATCTACATAATTCGATAAAAAAATATAAATATGTTCAAACCGTTTATTTTCCAAAATATATTTAATTACAGTCGAAATTCCCTAACTCGTACTTCCCTTAAATTCTAAGCATAATATAATCATAATTCGATTTAAAAGAAAAAAGTTATTAATAGTCAGTTTTTTTCAAATTTCGATAACTCAAAGTCACTTTAAGTCAAATGTGTGATCCAAGTTAGAAAAGTTCCACTGTACATAGTATTACAGGACACGTTTTGGTTCTTATCAAATTGCTGTTGAAACGTTTTTCACTTTCGCTAACACCAGTTATCTCATACTACGGTTTGAAGTCACATGTTTTTTCTTGCTCCGCCAGGTCCAGACCTCCTGTCCGCACCTCGTCCGCATGGGTCGATGAAATGTGAAACTCATATTTAACTGTCAGATGCAGGCGATTCTGTTTTATTTTTTATTTTTGTTTACAAACATTGATTGGTGTTGACAGATGTGCACTGCAATTGTATCCTCGCAATAAAATTTGTTGAAAGTTTGATAAAGCGTGCTTGGTTTTGATTGACATTCCTTTCACTTTCACTATGTCTCCATTTAATACACTTTCTTGTTGAGGTATTTATTGAAACACATTTTTCACATTTTTGCCTTGATTTGCTTTGTTGGCTTTGTTGTGAGCTTTTAAATTGGACTTCCTGTACGATATTTGTGACCAAAGTTTGCAAATATTTTGGGTCACTTTTAGATACATTTTTGTTTATTTCTCTTTAGTTGGGCTTACAATAAAATATGTATCTTGATTATTTCATTTATGCGAATTTCTGGTTGATTGAGCATTTTATCTCTTGCTACATTTTTCTTGCCTGTGCAAATGAATAATTTAATACTTAAAAAAACTGTTAGCTCTTCTGGCTAAAAGCTAAAGCTTTATTGCTGTTGATTTACCCATCTCGGTTAGAAACTTATTTACACTTGCTTTTCACACTATTTTCTCCCTTTTATGAACATTCTATTTGCTTTTTATGTCCTTAGTCATCTGCATTAAATTACATCATTCTCGTTTTAATCCTATTTGCATTTTTTTTTTGCGCTTTTCGAGCTGTACTTCCTTCCGCTCTTGTTAAGTATTTTTTCCTTTTCTATTTTACTATTGCTCGTTGCTTATATATATATAAAAATATATATTTACAATTTGTTAGGTCAAATACTTATTTAAATATAATTATATACATGCAAAATACTTTTTCTTTATAATTTGTTTAACGTCCTTCAGCCTTATCCATTGTCGCGCTGCCTGCAATTAGTGTGCTTAAAAAGTTGTTCAACTTAATTATAGTTGAATCTGCTTTTGACTTTATGCTGCAGCATATATTTTAACTTTATCTAATGTGATTATCTGTGCCATATCAATTTATCAATTTGACTCACTTTCACATTTCCATTATGTCGTTTTTATATACCCATATATGTATATATATATATATATATATCTATATATATAAATCGCATCCTTCGCCAGCGCTGCTTTCTCCTTCACTTCATTTTCTATGTTAAACGTCAATTTATCAGCGCCATTGCACACTTTCTTGTTAATTAACACAAACGTGACCGCCTTTTGTTAACAATACCCAAACAACAACAGCAGCAACAGCAACAATAGCAGCAACAGCAACAGCAGCAACAACAACAAAAGCACAACAGCTACATGTGATAATACATTGTCTTGTGTCTTTGTTGTTGCTGGCTTGTATTTTGTCTATAATCTATACTGTATTTTCTATATCCGGTTTCCTTGCCACCCACATCCTGCATCCTTCAAGTGGCAGTCAAGGCAAGTCAAGTTACAAGTCAGCAACACATAGTGCTGCTGTTGCTGTTGCAGTTGTTGTTGCAGCTACAAGTTTGTAGTTAGCTTGTCTCGACCCTTCTCCCCCCCCTCTGTCCCTGCGTGGCCCCTTTCCTTGCTCCCCCCATCTTTGCTCCATTCGCAAGTGCTGTATAAATCACTTAAAAACTTTTTTACACATGATGCAGCGGCAGTAACTTGAAACTGCAGCCAGTTACCCAGCAGCAACATTGTTGAGTGTGGGTGTATTATACATATCTATACATAAATATATATACATATATATAGCTGATATATTGTTTTATGAAATTGTGCCTTGAAGTGTGCCTTTATCGTGATGTACGCGTTTCATGTGCTAAGGACATTGGCAAAGTTGCTGTCGCAGCAGCGACTTGCTGTCTCCCTCTGGCACTCTATTTCGCTGTCTCCCTCTGTTGTTGCACATTAGTTTCTCAGCTTGCTTAACACTACCCCCATTTCATAATCTTTGCCCGCTTGACTTTTGCCTTTGCATCGATCCTAAGCGGCCCTCCAGCTGCGTTTAAATTTCAATTTTCTGCCACATGAGCGTCACTTGAGTGCGCTGCTTTTTGCTTATCTGGCGCCCCTCTTCGCCCACGCCCACGCCCATGCACATCTGCATGTCTGTTTGTCTGTCTGAGTGCCCCGGCCAAGTGGGTGGCCGCCCAATGCACTTGACTTGGCGCTGCTCAAGCATGTGGCAAATGCCTAGGATCTGCTCCTTGAATGTCCCTCTTACTGTCTGTTTGTCTGTCTGTCTGTGTGTGTGTCCCTGCTCTGAAGAGTTTAATATGCATTTAGTGTATGTAACAAGTTTACAGAACGCGTTGCATAACCCCAACATCCCACAATCAACATCCCACACCCAACGTCCAACGTCCAACGCCCAACATCCAGCAGACGCAGACAAAGGAAAAAAACGGTTAAGACGACAGCAAAAAATTTGCCATTTTTGATGCACAAGTTTTGCCGTTATGGCACTGTGCAGTGACTTTTCCATTTTCCATTTGCCATTTCCATTCTCCCAACTCGCTGCTCGAAAAAAAAAGAAGAAGACGCAGGAAAACCTGCATGTTGTCGTATTTCCCAAGAGTTATGTATATGCTGGCTTTTGCTTTATGTGGCGCTTCTTAAACTTAACTTACCAAAAAAAAAAAAAAAAAAAAAAAACAAATATAAAAAGAAAAACTAAAAACTAAAAACTGAAAAGAAAACACAAAAAACAAAAGTCTTGGCAACTTGATTGCCTTGCAGCCCCACAAAAACCGCAGCGAACTTTTGGCCTAGACTTTGTTGTCGGCTTCTTATTGGAATTGCAAATGCATTGTTAAATGCTTGTACACGAGTACGCGTTTGTATGTATGCATGTGTGTCTGTGTGTGTATCTGTGTGTGCACTTGCAATTGTAATTCGTCGTGTATTTGCAATGACATATGTGCCATGTCCTTGGCTCTGTGGGTTGCGGCTGTGTGGGCGTTAGATACTGTGTGCTTTTGATATTAACTAATAGAATGGTTATGTAACTACAGTTAGAAACGAACTGTTATACAAGTGTTATACGTGTGTTATACAAACACGGTAATAGCTTTAAACAGCTATTGGCTTAACTAATACAAACGTTTAGTTGTTATACTGCTGTTATACATACTCAGACACAGAATCGATTGTGCTGAATGTCACTAGATATCCCATGCCAGCGCCTAAGAAATGTTTGGCTACTTTAATAACTGTTTAGTAACTGTTATACTTTTAAACAACTGCATAGCAGCTGTAATATCTGTAATCTGTCAGCAATAAATGCAGCTAACTTAACTCTTAAATCAGCAGTCAACTTACTGCTACAACCACTAACAACTGTTATACGACTGTTGTGCGCCATCAAAAATAACGAATTAAAGCTAAATATGGCACAAAGGCACTCCGAACAGCTGATTATTCTATTCCTGTACACTACTCTAAAGACAAAATTCAAATGTCGAGTGTGCTATTATTATATAACCGTGATAACAGTGATTAAACGTGTTATACGCATACAGCCTTCAACACGGCTGCCTTGTAATTAGTTTGATGCAGTGAGCAGGAAACCTAACACAGATTTATGAGCACACAGTTCATCAGCCAGACAACCACTAGCACACACACACACACACACACACACAGACATACTAAGACACACACACACTTGCAATTTCACCCCCATTCGTCTGGCTATAAAACTCAATTAGCTTAATTTGCGGCCGGGTGCACAATTACGTATACGCCTGCAGCTTATAGCACACATACATATACACACATATATACATATATTTAGTATATAACTTACTTAGTTAACTAACAGTATGCGACTTAGCGGTAATCCTTATCTTTTACTATGCCACAGAGCCCCAAATTTCAGCCGCCAATTGACTTTGTGGACGATGCGGCGCTCAGTCCGCCCGATGGCTACAAGGACAACAGCCTGAAGAATACGCTGGGCGGTGCGCTCAGCGGTCACATCTTTGGCGCCCAGCATCTGCAACAGTTGCAGGTGATACAACGCCTGCAGCAGCAGCGTGCGGCAATGTTGGCGGCACGTAATGGCACTGGCAACGGCAACGGCAACGGCAATGGCAATGGCAACGGCAACGGCAATGGCAACGGTACTGGCAACGGCAACGGCAACGGCAACAGCAACAGTCAAGTACCGCCCCCACCACCGCCCATTGGCGCTGCTCAGCAACAGCAACAGCAGCAACAGCAACAGCAGCAACAGCAGCAACAACAGCAACAGCAGCAGCCAAACTCACAGCAACAACAGCAGCAACAACAACAGCAATCTGATGAGGACCTGCAGGGCGTTTGCACCGAATGCGCCGAGTGCGCTGAATGTGCCGCAAAGCAGCTGCAGGATGCAGGTAAATTGTGCCTAGTGCTTTAGCATTGGGCTATAATACAAGCAGCAATGCAATTAGCGGGCATCCCGTTGGGGCATCAGCGTTGGGGGCGCTCGGTTCTTTTCAAAATGTTTTCGTTTGCCTTTGTGTAATCTAATTATGAATTATTATTTATGCAAACATTTTCCCAGGTCCAACACGCACACACACACACACACACACAGAGTCAGAGAGGGCCAGGCCATCAGCTGGGTCTAGACTCTAGACTCTAGTTGAGAGCCATAAATTGGACGCCATTTTGATTTTGTCGCTGCGCAGCGGAGGCTCTAGAAAATTTTATAGTTAATTAAATTTCATTAAATATGACTGCTCAATGTACTAAGGGTGAGGCTGAGGGGTGGGGGTTTTTCTATTGAAAGCTTGGCAATCAATTTGAATGGTTTTAAAGCAATTTAAAACGGCGGAACAACTGTTATACAATTTATATATGCTAGAATCACAGGTTTTGCAATTAAAAGCTGGGTAAACAATTTTCAAAACGTGGGAGCAACTGTTATACGATTTATATATGTTACAAGGATCAGAGGTTTTGCTATTGTAAGCTGGGTAAACAATTTGTTATGATTACAGGCTATCTATGACTACTCTTATACAACTGTTATACGAATATATTGCTCTTGAGTTTCACAGCTAGTTTTTGAAACTATTAAGCATAGCACGAATGGGAAATGTGAAAATTAAATTAATAAATAATTAAATTTGTAGGTTCTTAGAACTGTCAAGAAAATCGAAATAAAATTATCAATCGAAATCCAAATATTCAGTTACTATAATTCTTATACTTGACAACATTTCGTTGTTATCTTTTCTTCGAATCAAAAGTTTTCAGTTTCCATACTGAACGTAATTCTTTTAAATACTGAAAATATACTTTGTAGGGTTCATCAGATCCCCTGCCAGCAGTTCCAAAACATTTGCCACACTTTATGCTAGCATTATTTTCTTCCCAACCAGTTCATGGTTATGGTGAATAAAGGCGAATAATTTGTACAGAGTCTTCGTTTGATACCCGGCATTGCCCGCATTGCCGCAAATGTCGACGTTGGTTTACCGAAAACTATTGATTGATTTATGTGAACTTAACTGAATGGATAAACATGCGCAAGTTTGTAGTTGTTTATGGCTTTGTTTTGTAGTTTTGCTCTTGTTCTTGTTTTCTCTTTTGCTGACTGATTTTCAAGCTGCCCTCCCATAGAAGGACATCAAAGTTTTGCGACCATTTCGTGTAGTAGCAGCACAGCGTTTGGTGGTGGGGGGGGGGGGGGGGGGGGTACATTTGCATTAATATCGGTCACGCTTTATTGATTAGCAAGCGACAAACCGAACGGAACAAGAAAACAGAGAAACTGACTCAGAGTCGGGGCCCCTCGTTGCCCTTGTTGACTTTACATTAATTGTTGCGCCTAACGAAGCGGAATGTGACCCACCCGGAACCGGCGAGTCGAAAACCCAACCCAACCCAACCCAACCCTGCCCCAGAGCAATCCTTCAAGCGCGCTTCCGCTGCAGCAACAGGCAAAACAGCAGCGCTTTATAATAAATTGATCATAACTGCAACTGAAACTCTTTCTCTTCTTTCTTTCTTCTCTCCCCTCGCTTTTTTCATGCAGAGTGCGGCTCCTCGCAGTGCGGAGAGGAGCTGACGCCGATTGGGGTGCCAGCTGTGGCCCTGTTGCCGTTGCATACCAGTTCACCGGAGCGTCGCATCACCCAGAAGGAGATTATCGCTGGCGAGGAGCGGCCCAAATATGTGCTCCAATCCCAATACAAGCCCACAGCGGCAACTGCAGGTAAACTAAAAATGTTACGACACCAAAAAAAAAAAAAAAAAAAAAATCCACAAAATGCTCTCCAAAACTCAAAGCCCCTCAACTTAGTCATTAGCTTTGTATACAGCGCATTATCTCATGCATTAATTCTCGATTCGATAAGCACCAAGAAATTGAGACTCTCTCTCTGGCATTTCAAGTGGTCATAGCAAAGAGCAAAAATATTCCATTCATCATGTGTTCCCAATTACTCCAAATTATCTAATCATCTAACTACTTAGCTTATATGCTATTGTATGTACATATATCTTAAACCTACCTGGAGCATCGTACATTCTGCATTTATATCAATTTCAATTTCGACACTTGTCAATCTTCAGATTCAGATTCAATATTGAATAAGAAAATTGACTTCATGTTCTTCAACCATTTGACATTGAAATTTGGTCCCATTGCCATCGTTGTTATGCAGCTGTTAGACGACTGTTATATGACTGTATGAAATTAATTCAAGTTTGTGTTGTAATTACTGCACTTTTGCAGTAGTAATTTATGTGCTGTATAACTTATAAAATGTTATATAATTCGATAAAAGTTAAAGTTAAAGAGTTTCACAATGATAACTTACTGTTTTACGTCTGCTTTAATACATCATACAAGTATTATACAACGCATAAAAGTCTGTTATACGCAAATCATACCACCTGCAAAGCACAAGACAGCTGTACTGGCTTGTAAGCAGTCGTATTAAAATTTTTATAAAACTGTTATAAAACTTGTATACAACTGTTATACAACTGTAATACAACTGTTATACAACTGTTATACCACACATATATGCACTTGTAAATATCAGTCAAAAATAATACTGCACACCCGCTAAAGCCCTCACCCAATCGTTCGACCTCGCTCATTCGCTCGCTCTCTTTTACTCTCACTCTCACTCCTACCGCTCCGCTCTCCCCCCCGTCGTCCTCAGCCAATGTCAATGCACATATGTACAATGCTCTCTTTTGTCTGACTTATCGTATAACAATTACAATTACAAATCTGCCGCTCGCTGTTACTTGTGCCACATGCCACATGCCACATTTTGTTGTATCCGTGTTGAGTGTATGACAGTCAAAGTTAGAAAGGATTCGAGCAGTAGTAGCAAGCCCATCACGGCCACTGGTCCAGCGACCGGTTCTAGTTCCGTTGCCGTTGTCGCTGCCGGTTCCGTTTCCGGTTATGGCACCAGCTTGGTGCCAGCCGCCAGCAGTAGCACAGCCAAGAAAAAACGATTTGTTGTTGAAACTATTACCACTATGACCACAGTGACCGAGCGACGCATCATACGCGAATCCCACGAGGACATTGCCACCGCCGCCGCTGCAGCTGGAGTCGGAGCTGGAGCTGGAGCTGGAGCTGGAGTTGTGCCAGCAACGGAAATGCTGCCGCCGGCGCTGCCAGCCAAGGCAGCAGCAGTTGCCGCCGCCGCCGCCGCTGCGGCAGCTGCCGCCAATGAGCAATATGATGAGCAGAAGCCGCCTCCCATACCGCCCAAGGAGCTGACAACTACAACACAGATCAGCGGCATACTAAAAGGCGGCAAACTCTGGAAGCAGGATTCCATTTCACAGGTGCGTAACAGCAGATACTGTTTAAATTTAAACATATAATTATTTTATGAGTTTGAGTAACATATATTTTTTATTTTTATTTTCTATTGTTTTTTTAATACTTGTGAGTTATTCACTTTTATTTTCATAAGCGAGAAAAGCATAAAAATAAAAATGATTTTTAATTTTTTTAAAATTAGTCTTTTTTATTTTGTAGATTTCAAAAGTTAGTGATGATTTTTAATTGCTTATTTAATATTTAAAGATGATTGTGACTTCAGTTGATATTTTTTATTTTTTTTAATTATGTGTAATATGATTATTTTATGACAAAATTATGTAAAGAAAGTATGATTTCATATAATGAAATAATCAATATGTATTTGCCTTTAACTGTTATATGTACTTAATTTGCATTCCACAGCAATCGGATGATCAGAACAACACCACCTCAGAGGATGAGAGCGGCGCCACAAAGCGTTCCGTGCGCTTTGTCACCGAGGATCAGGCCAGTGCCGGCACCGATGCGGATGGCCAGTCGCTGTCCGGCGAGATGGACGACAGCGAGAATCAGATCAACGAGCTGATACCCATCAAGAAGCACTCGACGCTGTTCAACAATGCCCTGCGTCCCAATTCGGCGGTGCGTCAACTCTTTCCCAGCGTCTCGGCACAGCAGGCTCCCGTTCTCACCTCGGAGGCGCTGCGTGCCTTCGATGAGTCGAAGCGTGCCGGCTGCCTGGTCACCCATTTGCCCGGCAGCTGCGGCGACTCGGACACCTTGCGTCGCAGCATGGAGCGCAATATACTAAGGCGCTCTCTGATTAAGTAAGTGCTTAAAACTATTTTTTAAAATAGAAATTAAGTTTCTTTAATAAAAATTGGGTTTGAATAAAATCAAGAACCACTATTTAAGAATCGATTCCTTACATTTTTCTTCAGTGTATTAATCGAATGAATATTTAAATTCCTTTTTATTCATTACTTTTTACTCACTTTAGGAAAAAGGCCGTCAAATCGGACATTTCGCTGGAGGACCGCATCAAGCAGCTGACCTGCGACATCGATGAGGATCTGGTCGAGGAGCTGTCCCTAGCACGCGGCGTTGGCGATGCTGATCAGGATCAGGATCAGGCCAGCGAACGCGACTGCTCAGAGTTGGCACAACGCGACAGTCCCGCTGGCGAGGAGAATCCCAATACGCTGGCGCCCAAGTTCATGAATGGCGAGAAGAGCTTCTCGCCCAGCAGCTCTGTCTCCAGCTCGTCGAGCGGATCATCGGCCTACAAGAAAATCGCCGACATCTTCAGTCGCGACAAGAAGCAGGAGAAGATCATGGAGCTCGAGGAGAATCCCATTGTCATCATACCACAGGTAAGCACAAATATCAGAGTTAAGTAACATAGTATATATTGGATTACTAAGTCCTTGCGACATGTCAACTTTTCAAGTACCCAAAAATGCCCTTCCCAAATTTCAAACTGCCTTAACTTTGTCAAATCTGATCCGATTGTCAATCCCAAGGCCATTTTGATCATAACTTGGCATTTTGTTTAATTCTACATCTCAAGTTTCTGAAATTTTGAAAAAAATTTTTTTTGGATTTTTTTGCCGAAAAAGGCATAAGGGGGGACCCTTACCAGTTTTGATTTTTCAAAATATAGAATCTTAAAATTTTACGTTTAATTGATTGTGGGTGTCTCAATTAGCATAAAAAACTATACGAAAACGGATTTTGTGGTGTTTCATTTTTCTGTCAAAAATCACGCCAAAAGTGACAAAAAAATGGCTTGTAAGGTGCCCAAATCCCTTATAAATGACCTTCCCAGACTTCAAACTGCCACAACTTTGTCAAATCTGAACCGATTGTCAATCCCAAGGCCATTTTGATCATTATTTGGCATATACTACAAATCCACAGATAAAGTTAATTGACTTTTGAATTATTTCTTTTTTTACTTTTTTTGCGAAAAAAGCGAAAAAAATTAGTTTTTTTTTCATAATATAGAATCTTGAAATTATACGTTTAATTGGACATCTAGGACATCAAACTCCCATAGCATTGTCAAAACTTAACCGTTTGACTTCAAGATTCAAGATTTAAAGTTGAAGTAGTAAAATTTGTTGAGGCATCAAAATATTTAACAGAACCGTTGGGTTATAGTTCTTATTTTGCAAGCTCTCTAGTATTACATATATTTAATATGTAAGCTATTAACACACTGCTCCTTCTTTGAATGTGTGCATAGGAGTGCCGCTGTCCCGCTGCACCGGATCTGGGCATGGGGATTCAGGTGCCGGTGGTGCACACGCAAATCCATCGAACTCCGCCACGACAGAACGAACCGAAGCGTCAGTTCCTGTCCACGCTGGCGCCACTCACCTCCTGCGTCGCTGGCAACAAGGACGATCTGTCCTCCTACTATACGCTGGCCGCAGCCGCTGCTGCCCACCAGCATGGACACGGATCGCATGCGCATCATGCCCATTATGCGGCAGCCGCTGCCGCCGCCGACTTCAATATGAGCCAGCTCCTCGGAGCCGCGGCGGGTGACGGAGCCGCTCAGCAGGCGGCTGTGGCAGCAATGGCGGCACAGGGTTTGTCATTGGGCGGTGGCGGGTGTGCCGGTGGGGATGAGGCACGCAAGGTGGCGCCGGATGTGATTGCCGGCACGCCCGGACAGGAGACAACGCAACAGGACGAACTGGCCGCCTTCGCCCAGGCGGAGGCCAAACGCACCGAGCAGCTAAAGAAACGCTACACGGGCATCGAGAGCGCCAGCCAATCCCAGTCGCAGGCGAGCAGCGATGATGATGAGCAGAACGACTATGGCTTCAACAAGCGGCCATCTGTGCGCGGCATCAAACCCAAGTTCAGCTCAACGAACGAGATACTGGCCCAGATGCAGGAGCAGCTGACGCAACAGATTCCCACAACGGTGATTAGCAGTCAGCCGGTGCCGCAGGCCATCAAGGGATATGCCATGCCCAATCAGGCCAAGCAGCACTCTCAGAATCCATCGCCACAAAACGTGCCACAGCAACAGCAACAACAACAACAACAGCAGCAGCAGCAGCAACAACAGCAACAGCAGCAACAACAGCAGCACCAGCACCAGCACCAACATCAACACCAGCAACAGCATCAATTGCAACAACAGCAGGCGGCGCAGTTGCAGCAACAAATGGCGGCAGCCTTGCAGGCCAACACAATTGCCCAGCAGAAGACGGAGCAGCGCACCTGGAGCTTCTACAGCGAGAGCGGCGAACAGCAGCGCTTCCCGATGGATGCCGCCTCCGCTGCCATACAGCAGACCTACTACCAGACGCTGCCGGCGGGCGCCATGTTCCGCCAGACGATGATACAGCAGGGCGCCGCCGATGATGCATCCCTGCTCTATGCTGCCGCCCAGAACTGCCAGAGCGTCACGGCGACGGCGACGGCAACGGCAACTGCCATCGAGCAGAGCAAGCACAGCAGCTACAGCAGTCACTTTGCCCGCAGTCCCACTAGGCGACCGGAGTCACCGCCTCCACTGCGCAACTATCATCAGACCATGGTCCTGATACCCTACAATGCGGAGACCTACTCACAGTTTGCCACCAGCAGCAGCGTTGATCCCAAACTCGCCCACATCCAGCGGCAGAATATACTCGAATATCAGCAGGTGAGCGATGATTCAAAAATATGGTTTAGTTATTGACTATATAATATGATAAGGAAGATTAAGGAAGTGGAAATTGATATGCATAGCATAAGATATGGGCTAGTATTGGACTGTAGAAGTTAGTTACAAATATGGTGTAGCTTGGTATAAGACTTCAATTATTGCTATAGGTTGGTTTAAAACCATATAAACATATTATAGCAAAAACATTTGGCAGGATTTAACCTTCTTACTTCTTATGTAGATTCAATTAGTTTTATAAAAAAATTATTACTTATACCAAATTCGAAAACAGTGATTTTCCCGTTTTTACAATTCTACAAGTTTCTTAAAAACAGGAAAAAAATAAAAGTTATTATTTTTGTTGCAATTTTTATAAAAAAAAAATAATTTTTAACAGTTACTTTTAACTTATATGGTAAAAATTCAAAATAAATATTATTTTCAATTTTTTTATTTTTTTGTTTTAGTAATTTAATAATAGTAATATTTTATTTATTTTTGGAATAGTTCATTTATAATAACAAACAAAAATTTGAGTCTTCTCAACAATGGTTTATTTAAAATCGTTGTGACCGCTCAACAAACAAATAAAAAAAAAAAAAAAAAAAAAGTAGAACATTAATTAAATCTAAATAACTGTTTTTATTTTAATTGTTTTGCAGGTAACACAGCAAACGATACGCGTGCCAATTGGATATGCTCTGCCTGGTATGCAGCTGCATGTGGTAAGTGGGCGTGGTCATGCCTCCCACTATGCACAGCACCCGCACTCGGCTGCCCAGCAGCAACAACAGCAGCAACAACAGCAGCAACAGCAGCAGCAGCAGCACCAACATCAGCACCAACAGCAGCAACAGCAGCAACAACAACAACAACGTCTGATGTCGCAACACTATCAATTTGGGGCAGAGGGTGGCATGCCCGGTTTTAGCGAGCGGGGCGTGCCCGAGGGTGCAGCTGCTGTCTCCCATAGCGACTGCACCGCCATGGTCTCACCCACCGGCGCCGCCGCACAACAGCAACAGCAACAACAGCAGCAACAACAGCAGCAACAGCAGCAGCAGCAACAACAGCAGCAGCAGGTGGGCGCTGCTGGTGCGGCACAGGGATCCGTATACTATGCCATGAATGTATGACCCGGGCTGGAATAGTCGCTGCCAGCGGCGGTCATTGTCGAGCGCCGCCAGTGTCAACGCGTCGAGTTGTCAGCGACTTCAGTGCATTTGGGTGGTGGCGGTGGCGGTGGCGGCGGCGGCGGCGGTGGTGTCGGCGGCTGCGGCAGATGAGCGAAATCAGGCCACGCCCACATCAGCCCCCCACAGTCCTAAACTCGAAGCACAGCCCCAAAGCATACAAATGAGTTGCCTAAGTTTGCTTCTCTTGAGTTTTGAAACAATTCCGCGTTGATTCTAGCGAGCGTTTTTTAGTTGCTCTATCTCTTTCACACACCCTCTAGCTATCTCTTTCTGTATGTGCGTGTATGTGTGTGCATGTGTATGTGTATGTGTGTGTTTGTGTGTGTGTGTGTATTAGTGCATAGCCTTTAAAGTCCTTCCTTAAAGTCAACTCCTCCAAGCAGTATGCAACAGTATTGTGCATGTAAAATACACTTTACAACACTGCACCCGAAAGTAACGAAAGCAACACTATTAATTAGTAATTGTTGTTCAATGAAACACTAAGCAAACACTCGTATATTCTTACGAAATTAAGTATAAGATAAATGATGAACAAAAACGAAAATGAAAATGAAAACAACAAGTTCGATGAAATTCCAAAATGAGAAAATTAAAAGATTTGAAAAATTTGTTTTTAAGCTAATTTGTAATGCATCAACCAAACGTGAAAAAGAAAACCAAATTGATTAAGTATATGAATTTATTTATTACATGCTGGGTGCTAGAAATGCAACAAAAACAAAACACAACAACAAAATTATGCAAAAATTCAACAAAATACTAAAATATTAAAAAAATAATTAAATATTTTTTTAACTTTTGTTTGCTTAGTTTATTTGCTTTATCAAACGTGTTTGCTCAATGAAAAAAATTGCATTTGATTTTAAGTAAAAATATACATAAATTAAATTATATTAAATTATATTATATATATCATATATATATATTTGAATATATATATATATATATATATATATCTGAATGTAGTGCAATTTGTTGCTATAGCGAACTCTCTCACACGCATTTGACGCAAACCTAGAACAAAAATCAAAACCAAAAACTTAACAAATGAAAACAAACAAAAAACATACAAAAATAAACACTTTTTTTTTCTCGAGCTATTAAATATCGTATATGAAAAGAAAAACTTTATAACTAGCGACTATACTTAAGCGTTCATATATAACTATAATTTAATTAAGAATATATATTTTTTTTTTAATTTATGTACTTTTTTTACTGTATAATAAATATGCGATATATTTTTAATACCCCTGCAGCGGGCTTTATAATTTTTACTTTAGTCACGCAATATATAAGTCGATATAGTAACTCTAGATCAGCATCAACATATTTAAACGGTCTGTTTTCATGCGATCTTAACTCAGAGTTTTTGAGTTATATTTATGAAATTTGTTATAGGCAGCATATAAGTCAAAGCGAACACTGAAACAACGAAAATCCAGGTGGTTTTAAGATAAAAGTTATGTTAATGATATAAATTACTATTCAAGAGATTATCTATATCTATATCTGTATCTATATCTATATAGTTATATAGCACAGCTGCTTGGCAGCTTTTTTCTTTTATGAACATCAAGTCTGCAAGGGTATTTAGACTTCGGCTTGCCGTATACAGCGCTTCCCTATAATTTATATTCATTTAATTTTGATTTCATAAAACTTATATTCGCTACATTTAATATGCATATACATACATACTTGGGTGGTATTTTGCCCATCTGAATGTGTGTGCGTATATTTTGAGAGCTGCAGTTTGTTTGGGTTTCATGAGTGCACATATGTACATATGTATATGTATGCATATTAATACATATGTATATGTATGTATGACACGTATCTATTGTATCTTTCGTAAATCATCTACTTCTAAGAAACAGTGCCAAAGTTGCACGCAAAAAGCTTGTTAGAAAACTTGAACTTGAAACAGGTAAATAACGAAAATGGAAAAACATAAATATTATATATATGATAAACCGATTGAAAAGTGCATAAAATACTATATAAGTATTTACAATACTATATATATATAAACACTATATATGATATTCGCAAATGAATTATAACAATACGAAAAAAACGAGTCTAAAGCAAATATTATTTTTTAAAATTCACATAATGCGTTCATGTCTATAATAAATTTATATATAGATACATATATTATATAATATATACTATGAAATGCAATAGCAACAAAGACAACGCATAGCAGTGAGCAAAAGCCGATTTAGATAGAGCTACAGATATAATATATCTATATATATATACATATATATCTATAGCTATAGAGCCACAGCGCAAAACGAACTTAGTCATTTAAAAATCGATATGAATATATAACTATATATATATACATGTGCATATAGTATAGCTATGCAAACATATTTATGTACGTATAGTTTTTAAATAAAACAAATTAAACCAAAGCGCAGTTTTAGGCGCACAGCATTAAACACAAAAAATATAAATTACCAAAAACCCAAACATTTATTTTACAGCCGAAAAAAACAGAAATCAAGAATATATAATTATTGAATTGAGAAAGCAGCGCGATTTGCATATTTAAATAAAAACAAATATATATATATATGAATAAATATATATATTAGGTGTTTATGTAATACAAATAAAAAACAAAAAACAAAAAACAAAAAACAAAAACAAAGCGAAAAAGTGAAGAAACGCAATGAATTTCAATACAAAAAAAAAAGAAAAGAAAAGAAAATAACAATTTCAAAATTTGTGTTTTTTTACTCGTCTGGATGATAAATATCAACTATAACTAATTTTTTTCTATGCAAAATGTAGTTGACAAATTATATGAAAATAAAAAGCAAATATATATATATATACATATATATATAGTTATACATATACACTAATCTATTGAATGGTTATGACGATTTTTTTTGTGGCATGCAACAAACAAGCAAACAACAACAAAACGAATAAGAATGCAGCAGAAGAAAAGCACACACAAAAAAAAATGTGAAAATGTGAAAATGTGTATTCATTAATGAAATAAGCAACAACAACAACAACAACCAGAAGAAGAAAAACAAAAGAAAACTAAAATTTATATAGTAATTAAAAGTATGGCAAAAAGGAAAGCAACTAAAGAGCAAACAAGCAAGAAGAAGCAGAAACAACGGTAACATAATTAAACAAGTTATATAACAAATTTAAAAATATGACTGAGCCAACAACTCAAAAATAAATTTTAAACAACAAAACAATTATATGAAAAATCTAACAAAATTCTAGTTTCACTTCAAGTGATAACAACGGGTGGAGGAAGGGTGAGGGTGAGGGTGATGGTGAGGGTAGGGAGGGGGTTGGATGTGGGAGGAGGGAGGAGGGGTTGCCACACAGCAAGCCCTTCGTTGATAACAGCCAAAAACCACTTGACGCCGTGACACCAGAGACGCTCACAGATAAGCCAACGGAAATCTCAAAAACGTTGGCAGCTGTGCTGTGCAGTCGCTTGGAACTGCCAACTTGCTGAGGCCGGGCCAGTGGGTGTCATTGTGGTTTAGTGGTTTAGTCTGCCGCTCGACTTGCTTCGAGTCGCATCAATTTTTGAGCCGCATCACAAATCGCAATCAAGTCACATCATGAGCTGCCCCTATGCTGGCAACGGGTAAGCATCGCACCACTCAAACCACTCAAGCCACAGGCACCACTCAAGCCAGCGCTGCTCTTACCACAGCAATGAACACGACGATGCTGCCATTCCACTGTCCAATGAGGTGGGCAAAATCTATGGCGAGTATCTGATGCTGGACAAGCTGCTCGATGCCCAGTGCATGCTCTCCAAGGAGGATAAGAGACCTGTCCACGATGAGCATCTATTCATTATAACCCATCAGGGTAAGTCTCTCTCCCTCTCTCTCTCGCTCTATCTAACTCTCTCTCTCTCTCTCTCTCTATCTGTGTGCAGCTTATGAGCTGTGGTTCAAACAAATCATCTTTGAATTCGACTCCATTCGCGACATGCTCGATGCGGAGGTCATCGATGAGACCAAAACACTGGAAATTGTCAAGCGATTGAATCGCGTTGTTCTCATACTTAAGGTAAGCGATCTCAAAACTTATAATAATACCCAACCCAAAAAAAACTAAAAAACTTGTATTAAACAATTTCTTAAAGCTACTGTTAGAAATTTTTAAAAAATTATCATTTTCTGATCCATTTCAGACTTACATTTATACTTAACTTCATTAGCAATGGAAAATCCAGATCACATAAACTAATTACAATTAATCTATCCACACTTTATAACATTTATCATTGATATATTTATTGGAATTTATTAACAACTGTCAATTCTTTCATGTAAAATCTTTCAAATGAGCTCGCATTAACATATTAAAATTATTATAATTTTGTAGAAGATCTTAACAAATGCAATCTTAATTTAATAATACTTTAACTGTTTTTTTTTTAAACTTTCCTAATTATGTCACACTGATCGGACATAATCTCTATATGATCAAAGGAAGATGTTTTTAGGATACATTTTTTTGCAATATATATTTATTTTAAATTACATTAAATATCATTATAAGAACTATTTTATTATTTAAAAAATTCTAACTGTTTTTAATTCTTGCATAATTTGTCTATTTTAATGTTCTCTAACTGATCTTAAAATCATTGATCATCGGTCTATTTAACTTATATGATACAAGGATCTAGCTTGTAAATCCAACTATTCTAAAATTTCACTTAAATTAATAGTATTTTAAGGTAAAACATATTAAGTAACTTTCAGCATTAGTTTAGCAAAATGAGCTTAAGTAATCTTAAAGATCTTAAAAAGCGTTCCTTATCAATGCATCGTTTCTTCTGCCCACAGTTACTGGTCGATCAGGTGCCCATATTGGAGACAATGACGCCTCTGGATTTCATGGACTTTCGCAAATATCTGGCGCCGGCATCCGGTTTCCAGTCGCTGCAGTTCCGACTGCTCGAGAATAAGCTGGGCGTCCTCACCGACCAGCGTGTGAAGTACAATCAGAAGTACTCGGATGTGTTTGGCAATGATGAGCAGGCGCTGCATGCGATACGCAGCTCGGAGGATGCACCATCGCTGCTGGAGCTGGTGCAGCGCTGGCTGGAGCGTACGCCGGGTCTGGAGGCGGACGGTTTCAATTTCTGGGAGAAGTTTCAGCACAGTGTCGATCAGTTTCTGGCCGCCCAGGTGCAGAGTGCTCTGCTGGAGCCGGTGGAGCGGGCCAAGAACTATCGACTCATGGATATTGAGAAGCGTCGCGAGGTCTATCGCTCCATCTTCGATCTGGACGTGCATGAGGCGATGGTGAAACGCGGAGATCGACGCTTCAGTCACGGCGCGCTCCAGGGCGCCATCATGATCACATTCTATCGCGATGAGCCCCGCTTCAGTCAGCCCCATCAGCTGTTGACGCTGCTCATGGACATTGACTCGCTGATCACCAAGTGGCGCTGTAAGTACACTTCCCCTTCCCGTTCCCCTTCCCACTCCCTCTCTGAGTTCATTGACTTCATTTCACTTTTACTGTTAGATAATCATGTGATCATGGTGCAACGCATGATCGGATCACAGCAGCTCGGCACTGGCGGCTCATCCGGCTATCAATATCTCCGCTCCACACTGAGGTACATCTCTTCTTCCCTCACCTGTTACCCGATCTGATCCATTATCTGGTTGTTTTTTTTTTTGCTTTGTTTTTCGTTTTTAGCGATCGGTACAAAGTATTCCTGGATCTATTTAACCTGTCTACGTTTCTGATACCACGTGAGGCAATTCCGCCTCTGGATGAAAGCATACGCAGGAAGCTCATCCACTAAATGTGGAAAATTTAACAAAATAAATTAAAAATATATAAACAAATTTTTTTTATTTTTTTATTTAACTCTTTCGTAGATAGAGCCGTCTAATAAATCAAGTTCTGAATCACTTGTTAAATTAAATGTTTATAATTTATTTATTGCCATCTTTCGCTTCTAACAGTATTCAAATTGTTAGTTACCTCTAAATAACTGTAATATTATAAATATGTTATATACATACATATGAAATTTAATCATTTTAGAAGATAATTTCATTGGGATGATACCTACAGGAACTTGAGATAAATTTCTGTACAAAAATGTAAAAAAAGAGAAAAATTTCAAATTACGACTTAATGTCATACAACTTAATATTTTACAGAGTCGCTATTTAAAAGTTATCTCTAGCCTTATATGAATGTGTTTTCTAGATCGTATCTAGCCGAGTACTTGTTGCAGTAAAAGCCTAAATGTATGCTACATATTTAAAAAAAAACACATCGATCGCCTATTTCGCAAATTTTGTGTAGATCTTTGTATTAAATTAAGTAAAATATTCTTAGATTAGGTATAATTTCTAAAGATTTGCCTTTGTTTTATCTTGTAAGCTTTCAGTTTTTTGTAATGTTTATGTAATGACTAAAAACGGTATAGGCGAGCTGATTATATTTATAATACCCCATGAAACTTTGCAGCTTTTGAAGAATATTTAAACATAAGCTTTTTTAAAGTTTACATACATTATTACTGCCAGTTGAAATAAACATGTGCAAACTTTCATTGGAGGGTGTACTTATAGCATATGATATTCAGATAATATACGCCAACATATTTTAGTCATTCTCATAGGAAATGAGCAAACTTATGGATGTTAAATACATAATTAAGTTCTGATATCTATATGAATATGTATTATCTTTTAAATTGCCCTACCTAACGGATGTGTACATAATGGCAATGCATGTAGTATTTTTAAGAATTACTTATGTACATTCCGCAATATACTCAAATACTATATACATATATGTGTACATACGTACGTAACCTTTCCCAGTGGCCTTTTTCGTATATAAAATTGATAAGCGTTCCACAGTTTCAAGTTTTCAGTTTCATTTTTTTGTTAGAAATGAGCTCAAAGTAAACAACATCTATATAGAAAAAAAAATCATCTAACTACAACAATTACAACAACAACAACAAGTGCAATTTATAAAAATATGTGAGTACTCGAATCTACGAATTCATTGAAATTGAGGTCGCCACTTCGCCCGATCCCCCAGATTCCCATTTTTAAGCATTTTATGTAAGTCATCCATCAAATTAAATCAAATGTAAAAATTCTATTTTCGCGTTTTTCTTCCGTTTTGTCGTTCATTTTGTTTTTGTAATTATTTTCCCGGTTGCAATTAAAGCGCATAATGAACAGAAATAGCTGCATAACCGTTCCGAGAACCCCTATGCTTTACTACATGATAGCAATAACCCACAACCCTCAACAGTTGGACAAGTACAAATGAATTTAGGTAAACGATCGAGAAACATTCAACTGCCACGACTTATTGATGCGCTACAATTTTGATTTAGATTGTGATATACAAATTGGTTCATTTTAAGAAGTTAAATATAACTTAAAGATCAAAAACACATTAACGCGATTAAAAGCTAATCTCCAACTACTAATTGTTACATCTTTAGTTTATTTTATTTACACAAGTTATTTACATAGGGCGAAATCTGGGCTTGCTTTCATTTCTTGATTTAACTGGTTTAACGGCTAACTTGGCAACCTGTTTAAGACCGGAATATAGGCCACAGAGTCGCCTGCTCAAATTCGCTCACTTGCCAATTAACAATTTGTAATATTATTGAATTTAAATTTAAAAAAATATATATATTTAAAATGTTATGAATACAATGTTTTCGAATATTGACATTGAAAGGAGTTTTTTTTTTTGTTAAATAAATGAAAGTTAACAAGTAAATACATTTTCTTCCATATCAGCATCTAATATGCTAGGCATTTAATACATTAAAATTAGCTATTATATTTATTGTATGCTTGGTTTGCATGACTATGAAAATAAATTAATAATTGTAAATCATTTGTGAATAATTTATGAATAAACATCAGTTGTATATTAGTTGTAAGATCTTCTGCTGTTCGAAAAAGTATATAAATTTAGTGAGTACAGTCAGTTGAAGTAAGGTGCGAGCGAGAGAGCAAACACATAGACAAAAGCTGATTGGCACACACAAAAACACAAAAACACACAAACACACAAACAGACAGGCAGGCAGGCATACACCGATAACTGATATGCCATCATCGCAATAAAGTAGCGCATCAGCGACGATCGACAATCGGCGGCGGTTTAAAGTTGAAACCCACGCTAAATGCTGCGTCGCGACGGCAGCAGCAACAACAACATCAGCTCATTAATACAGCAACAGCAACAGCAACAGCAACAACAACAACAACAACAACAAAGATCAAGCGGATGGCAGTTTGTGGAACTGTCTCAGGTCTCAGGCTTTCAGGTCTCAGTCGTGCGCTGAATCTCCGACCAGTTGGTTGTGCCAAAAAATAAAGCAAGACGTGTTAAAATCAAAAGAAAAAAACAAAAAAAAAAGTATTTCAAAGTGATAATAAATACAATACAACAAAAACAATAACAATAACAGCAACAGCAACAAAATGCGTTGTTTGGCATTGAGTTGTTTGTTTGTTTGCGTTGTCATCGCCGGCCAGTGCCAAATTGCAGGTAGACAATCAAATTTCCAGCCATTACTCACATTTCTGGCTTAAATAATCCAATAATTGTAATGGCCTTAAGTTAGGGTGTTATATAAGTATAATTCAAATTTACAGCTAAAACTTAAAGTTTCTTATATACTAAAAGTATTTCCAGTGGTTTTTATTTTGGGAAAATTGGTTTTTTTTTTATATGTGCGATAATTTTAAAAAAAAAAATAATAATAATATTAAAATTTTAAATTATTACCTTACAGCTGGTTATAAGAGCGAGATTGAGATTACTCCCGCACCCGATGTGGAGACGGTGACCAAAAAGTCCGGCTGGTTTGGCGGCTTCAAAAAGTTCTTTGGCAGCAGCAACAGCGAGACTACAACAACAACTAGCACAACAACAACAACGACGACAGCGAGGCCAGCAACGCCTCCTCCACAGAAGCCACCACCGCTGGTGATTTCACATGCGCCGCTAATGCCGCTGGGACCGCGTCCGGATACGCCCAGCTCCTCCCCCTTTGGAGCAGCCTCGGGCTCCGGCTCACATGGCCCACAATGGCCAGCAGCAGCAGCAGGGGCAGCAGCAGCCGGAGGGGCAGCAGCAGGAGCGGGGGCAGCAGTGCCACCCACACCAGCTACCACGCAGCTGGGACGTCCACAGGCGGGAGGCAGCAGCTCCACGGCGGCCAATTTGCCGCCAGGATTTGCACCTTATCGGCCACAGAAGCCGCAGCCCAGTGGCTTTGATCTGAGCTACTCCGGTGGCGCCAATAATGGGCCACGACCCAACTTTGGACTGGCGCCCATGACAAGCAGCACCACTAGCACCAGCACCAGCACCAGTACCACCACCAGTACCACCACTAGCACCACCACTCAGCGACCCCGCACGAATGTGCAGCCGGGTGGCATTGATTTGCGTTTTGGCAACTCGCCGACGACATCGTCGACGGTGAGGCCGGCACAGCACAAGGATGAGTTTCCCACGCTGCCTGGGCCGCGTCGTCCCTCAATTAAAGAGGATTATCCGGCGCTGCCCACGCCCCGATCTCCAGGCGGAAGTATAGCAACGCCCACATCGCCTTCGGCTTGGCAGGTGCCGCTGCCAACGCCAGTGCATCCAGCTGTGCCGCCAGCAGTGAAGCCAACAACAACAGTAACACCTGGTGCCGCCGGTGGTGCCTCCGGTGTCTCCTTTGTGCCGCATACGGGTGGCTCGACCACAACAACAGTGCGTCCGGGCTTCCAATCGTCGGGCAGCTCGGTGGCCAGCGATGATGAGATCCGTCAGCTAACCGAACAGCTCTACACCAAGGAGTCCAACAGCCAACTGAATCTCATCACTGTGAATATTCAGGGACGCACACGATCCATTGACAGCGGCGATGAGGCGCCCCAACCGTAAGTAAAACCTACTTCCAGACGTATAACATAATACCATCCTATGGAAACTAGCAGCATAAAAAAGCTTGTAATTTATTAGGCTAAGTTATTTAAAGAAAATGTAAATAAGTTTTCCCTGCAACATACAATTCTAATTTAGTCCAATAATTTTGTGATTTTTCCAAAATGCGTGGAACTTAAAAATCTATTAATAGCTGGTGAAACTTTAAATATGCAATAACTCCAATTTCCAGCTATGCTTCCAATGATATATATAATATATATATATCCATCCAAAGTTTCGAAAAGTCTTTTCAAAACTGAGCGTAAAGTTTGCCTAGTAACAGACAGAAAATAGAGTATGTATAAATATATAATCCAATAAGTTATACATTTCGTGACAAAATTATATTATTGCGCAGTAATTGAAACTTCGATTCTGGTGGTATTTCTAACTTAAATTTCTGGAAGCCCAATCTTTCTATGAATCAACCTTGTAGTGTTTTCTAAAATTCAATAATCGAAACTCTTTTAAAATACTTAGTAGACAAAAAACAAAAACTATATTTTCAAGGCGTCAAATTCATCTAAATTACTGGAAATTGAATAACTGTATAAAAAAAACGGGGACTATAAAACTGTGACTCTTTAGAATTCGAATTTTTTGATTTTCCGGAAGATCTAAATATAGGAAAAATAAAAATGATTACTTTATATATCTGATATACAATTCACTGGTATATATGTATGTGTATACTTCTGAATATGAAGTTCGGACTCACTAAGCCTAGACTTGACTCTAGGGGCAGACGGACATTGCATAATACGCTTGTTCCTTAGGGCATAGGGTATACATGATGCAGTGAACCTATATTTTCTGGGTATACTTTCATTGACAGTCTTCTAAATGTGGATGCTAAGGCATTGGAGCCGTTGACGATTGCCAAGCTGCGACTGCTGTTCAACAACTACGAGCAGGATACGCTGGTCAATGAGCATGTGACGGCCAATGAGCGCAAGGAGGAGAATGAGTTCCTGGACGCTGTGATGGCGACAAGTGTTATGCGCCAGGCGATGCTGTTTCTGCAGCAGAAGGGTCTGGTGACTCCCGATCCGAAGACGCATCGTGATCTCGTCAAGGAGCTGTGGTTCACACAGTATTCGCGCGGTCAGGGCAAGATCGGGAGCTCCGGTTTCGAGCATGTGTTCGTGCACGAGGTGAAGAACGGCACCATCATTGGCTTCCACAACTGGGTCTATGTCAGCGAGGAGGAGCAGGCCGGTCGCTTCGACTACAAGGGCTACATGAAGGAGCAGGACATTGGCACGGTAAGTGGGCAGCTACCCCAGTTGCAAACCTGATTTGACTAGTTCTCATTTAATCCTCGTAGAAGGGAAAAGTGCTGAAGGTGCGCTTTACGCATGAGGGCTTGAATAAGCCGGTGGACACCATGTTCATTGGCACCTCACCGGAACTGGAACTGGCCCTGTATACCGTCTGCTTCCAGCTGCGTCCGGATCGCACCTGTCCCGTCTCCTTAGGCAACAGCAAGTTCGGCATTGTCACCTATTCGTGGCGCTACCGGGGCAAGAGCCTCATTGGCAGCGCATATCCGGAGATTTGAGCTCTACTTGCAGCTCGCAGTACACTACTTTTTCTCTATCTCTCGCTTCAATAATCTTATGTTGAAACAATTTTTTTTCTTCTGTGTATAATAAATAAATAAATAAATAATAATACAAAATATTTGTTTTGTCCCATTTTCGATGCTATACATAAGAAATACGAATATTATGCGATCATTTACAAAATTCTTCTTAAATCATTAGCTTATAAATAGCTTTGAAGTTACCTATTTACAAAATATTTAATTTAAAAATCTCTTCGCAGTGGCGGCATGGTGATAGTGATATTTATCAAAAGCCGACATCGACTTTAAAGAGTCCTATCGATGTACCCGCCTGTTAACTACATAAAAAGATTTTATTGAAAATACTGGTTTCGAATAATCGTACCATGCCATAACTTTTCCTATTACCGAACAACATCAGTCTTTCCAGAATCTAGATATTTCAGTCTGCTCTCACAACGATTTAAATGTAAAATAAAAGTAAAAAGTAAACAAAATAAATAAATAGTGATATTAATATAAATACAGCAGCAAAAAGGCCGCTCCCAAAGAAGAGGTGTTTTTCAATACAATTTTGAGTACGGGTAAGCTACAAGTTTTTTTTTAATAAAAACACCGCTGTGTTAATTGGTTCATAAATATATAATTTTAAAATCTTTTCGCACTGGCGCCTGATCATATCGAAACCAGACAGCACATACTTTTAACAGTTCTTATCGATGTATCGCCTGCTAAATTGACAATACTTATTTCGATTAATCGTAACATGACAGTCATTGTCCCATCACTAAACAACATCAGTCTTTCTAGATATTTCAGTCCGCTCGGAGCGCTTCCCTAAAAGAAAGAAAAATTTGGTTCAAACAATTTAAATTTAAAACAATAAAGTCAACAAATAATTAAATAGTTGGTGAATAATATTAAGATTAATAAAGCACCAATATGGATTTTGGTGCACTGCTGCATTTTGCCAAACAGAAAAACGATGAGGCTCCCAAAGAAGAGGTTTGTTTCGGTTTTAATTTTGGATACGGGTAAGCTGCAGGTTTCTTTCCTTTTTGTTTTTGTGGACAAGTAAACAACTGGCTGCAACATATGGAAGTCGAAACAGTCCAGAGCAGAGTTGCAATGTGGAGCTTGCTATCGGTTATCGGCAGCGGATCGTCAATTGGGTCATGCAATGACCCCAAATATATCTTGTAACAAATAAGAGAGCTCTTATCGAGAGTGCCCGACTAGTAGATACCACGTACATGAATTAATTAATTAATTATCTGTATAGTATTATCTTTATTCTTTTTCCATGAGTCCCCAAATACGTCTTGTAACAGATAAGAGTGATCTTATCGAGAGTGTCCGACTTGGAGATACCCTGTTTCCCACATATAGTCCAACTTTCATTTATAGTTCATTATCTGTGTTTTATTGTTAAATGAACGACATGCTTATTCTTCCATGAGCCCTTTTACTATGGTAAATTTAATCTTTTTCATTTTATATAGTATAGGATATAGTTATGAACTATCAACCTTTCCATTTATAGACTACAGCTTTGACATTGATAATAACCATTCACTAGCCTGGGATTAGAACCCGGATCCTCCTTGCAAATTGAATGTTAAATAACTTATTTGTTTCTTGACGGATTGTCGTGAAATTTTGATTTTACTTTTGCACAACTTCATGATAACCATTTTACCCATTTAAAATGGGTTCAGGGCATACAAATATGGGGGTATTGTGAATCTCAATAACCTGGCGTTCTTTTTATCATGCAGGGACGGTACTACAGCACCAAGTTTGCTCCACCCAAGAAGGTGGCCAAGGAAACCTCAAAGCTGTCTTCCAACATACAGAAGTTCCTCAAGAAACGTGATGAGGATGAAGCCGAACGCAAGCGCTTAGATCGCCAGAAGCTAAACGATCTATTGGCTATGAGAGATGAGAAGTCCAAGAATAAGATACGTAAAATGCTCAAGGTTACAAAGTCGGCTAACAAATCGGTGCTGGGAGACTGTGATGATGCATCAATGGCCGGAATAAACCAGGAGGAAGGCGATGGCGATGACTATGGGTATACATCGAAAGAGTCGAATGCCTTCTATCGCAACTACATTGAGAAGGTTAAGAATGTGCATGAGGACAAAGGATTTGCGCCCAGCCGTCCGCAGACTGTCCGCGATCTATCCAGCACCAAGGAGCGCGTCAAGGCGGCCATCACACGCGAACGCGAGGAGGCCAAATCACACACACGTCAACGCATCAGCCATGCCACATCTACACAGTCACGTAACACGGACGTCGCACGCAGCTATAGCACCTCCAACAAGCCCCTTTATGACCCGGAAGCTGAGCAGAGAGAAAAGGACCGAAAAAAGCGCGAGGAAGATTCGAAAAAAGCCAAAGCTAAGCGACCGACACAGCAGCCAATGGACTTTCAAACACTGCTGCGCATAGCCGAGAAGAAACAGCACGAGCCGGTCAGCTTGGAGCTTCCGGAAAACAAGATTAAAACTAAGGAGCCGGAGCGTTTGATGTCCTCTCGTGAGAAGCGCGAACATGAGGAGCGCCAACGCTGGAAGCAAGAGCGCGCCCAACGCGAACGCCAGCGCGAAGTCGAACTTGAGGCCAAATCGAAGCAAGGGGGGGAGCGCAAGGGGAACGGCGCTCAGCCACGGCCGGATGCAATGCGCCGCATACCCAAGATGAACAAGGCGCCGATCGCAGCCAAGGCAGCTGCTCCTGCTTCCAGTGATGCCAAAGCCAAGCCCACTAGTGATAGCCTTAAACGGCAGGCGCCCTCCGCTACCAATGGCGGCTCCAGCGCCAAATGCATGGCAGGTACAAAGCCCACGGGCAACGGTAACGTGGCCAAACGTCCGCCAGTCGCCAGCGGCGGCGGCGGCGGCTCAAAGCCAGCTGCAGCCGTGGCTGCTCCAGCTGCAACTCCGAGCAGCTCCAAGTCAGCTGGGAATATGCAGATGCAATCTCGCAATCCGTATGCGAATGCCATTAAGTCAGGCGCCACACGTGAGTTTCCGCCACGTGAACCGCCAGCTAAGCGTCCATTGTCGGCCGCCGATATGCAGCGCCGTAAGTTGGGCCAACAGGAGGGGCCAGGACGTGCTAACGTGCCGCCAGGACGTGTTGGCGGATCAGCCGGACGTGGTGGTGGTGGACCAGCTGGACGTGGTGGTGGACCGGCCGGACGTGCTGGCGGGCCGGCAGCGAACAAGCCGTATATGAGTGAGTGGCCACGTCATTACAAGATTCCACGCCTTAATCAGAAACTTAACAATCAAGAACCCAATAAGCAAGAACCTAAAAAACCAGACCCGAATCCATAAATATGTTACGTTTTAATTTCATGTTAATTGTTATTGAATTAATTCGATTTGAGTTAAAAGGCTTAGACTAATTTAACAACAACAATTACGGATTTATGACTAAGAGGCCAAAGGCCTAATTAAGTAATTTATATATCTTAGCTAATATTTAATCAAAAACTACTTAGTAACTAATGTCATTCCTAGATTAAGTATTTATTGCCCGAGCTGCACATACTTTAATTTTTTAGCGAGAAAAGCTGAGAAGTATGTAACTAACCGAATTACTAAGGAAGTTCTTACGTATCTATTTATAAAAGTAATTCAGTTTTAAAGAATATTTTAAATCATAGCACTTATACTTATGATAGTGTAAGTTTCGAATATTTTCCGGGACAATAACTTTAATATTAAGCTAATAGCATAAGTAAAAGGTAAAAAGTTTGATTAATATTATTAACGTATCGAATTTATTTCCATTAGATCGCATTTATGATGATGATTCCGAGTATGACTCTGAACTGGAGGACTTCATCGACGATAACGACTGCGAGGAGGATGTATCATCGCATATACGCGACATCTTTGGCTATGATAAGCGACGCTATCGCGATCTCGAGGAGGACGACGATCAAATGGAATCCAGTTTTGCTCAAATGCAACGTGAAGAGTTTATTAGTAAAAAATTAGGTGAGTCCATCAACTCAACACAATCCATTGGCCATATCTAAAGCTCTTTCTTGCAGGCATACAAGAGGACTTGGAGGACATGCGCATGGAGGCGATGCACAAAAAACGTAAAATGGCCAAAAAGCGACCCACACGCATCGATGATGACTAAACTATATACATATATATATATATATATGCAATATGTGCCACCTCTCAACTTTCCATTCATCTCACTTCTTGGGCAGCGCATCATGTAGAGAGCCTTAGTAACGAATTCCAACTGTAGCCTTTGTTTATGTTTTTAAGCGCTGCTGTTTGTTAATTTGTTACATTATTATTTTTGATACCTTTGACCAAACCTACATATATATATATATATATATATATATATATATATATATATAGAACAATTAAGAACGTTGCTATCGGACCTAACCGATTGCGTATTACTCTGATACCATTGTAAGAACAGCAAGCTTCCGATATTTGTGATTGCCTTTCCCTGTCTATCTTCTAAATTTTATGACAATGATTGCACACAAACCAATATACACATTTTTTACCTTCGGTAACAGAGTATACAGAGCTTAAAACAAAATTCATATTTTTGCTACCCGTTCAAAATTGTTGTTCGCATGCAACGTCCCCCCACATCTCAATTGTGTTACTACATTATAACTCTGTAGAATCGGTATATACATACATATATTCTGTAAATTGTTCCTATGTATACGGTGTGCAAAGGTCAATATTTGGGTACCGTAATCGGTGCTGCGCCAGCTGTAAACAATATACACAAAATGATCGAATTTCATCAACTAATTTTCAATCTTTCAATTTTGGCTTTTCTTTAACGTATCATTAAATTATCAGTAGATCCTTCAGTCTTTTTTGTTACGTTTACATTATTTATGTACAACTTCGGAATGGTAGGAGCAAAAAAGAGAGACAGAAAGAGAAAGAGACAGCTGCAGATAATTTGTTTCATAGTTAAGCTTATTCGAATTCAATCAAAGCTGAACCGATTTTCAAAATCAATGATCTTATTGATCTCAGAGACCATAAGAGCTATATAGCTTTGATATTTGGTATTTTTAGCTAGTCAAAATGGAAAGACAGTTAGATTTATTCAACAGCTTGTGATTTATTGCGTACAGATGCAGCTGGAGATGCCTGCCTGAATGTAATTGAGATATGGCAAATGCAAAGCGTTTGAATTACAATTGAGTAATCCCATTATAAGGTTTCAACGATAACGGCGCTGCCAAAGCGTCGATGATCGCAGACGGGCTCCGGTTCCGCGTACATGTAGCCGATGGCCGTTTGGGCGGAGAAGGCCCTGTTTTTGGTCGTGAAGGTGAGCGTGTGGCCAACGCTCTCCAGATGATTGATGGTATGATTGGGCACCTCCGGCTCCGAGTCGACCTGCATCGGATCCAGCTGATGATGCAGTCGTCCACCGTTGACCGCCTCCTGAATCGGTTCGCGCAGCACAAAATACCGTAGAATTGTCTGCGCCACCGATGTGGTGATTCTGGAGCCGCCGGCTCCACCAACAACCAGCGCCACATTGCCCGCATCATCGAGGACAATGCTGGGACAGGTCGAGGACAGGGGTCGCTTGCCGGGCTTAATATAATTGGCCGGACTGGCCGGTATGCCATAGCTATTGACCTTGCCCGGCGTAGAGAAGTCATCCATCTCATCGTTCAGTATGAAGCCCGTCTGGCGGGATCTCACCTTGGCACCCAGATGCCCATTAATGGTGCTCGTCACCGAGACGGCATCGCCATTGGGCGCCAGCACCGATATGTGCGCAGTGCCATGATCCTCGACATTGGTGAAATTCGCCCCATAATACGCCATATCCTCAAACGTGCGATCATCCAGTATCAGCTTACGGATCTTCGCCGCAAAGTCCGGATCGATGAGGCTCTCGTAGATGTTCATCACCGATGGCTCAAAGTGTATATCGCCCAAATTGGTGCGGTGTCCATATGCATGCTTAAACGCCTCGATCATGCGATGCCAGTACTTGTCCCTACTACTCGTATACAGCGGCTCCATCACATTAAGGATGAACGTGAGGACAGCTCCGCTGCTCGGCAATGGCGAAGTGAACAGCTCGTGTCCATTGTCGAAACGAGCGCGCAGCGGACGCTCCCAGCGCACCCTGCGATAGAGCAAGAGAGAAGATTAGCTTACATTATATGAAATACAATTTCAATTTCGCGCCATTGTGGCCACGCCAAGTCGATAAGTTGGCAATAATTAATCGATAAGCTAGCAGGATGCTTTGATAAATTGTACAAATTCATATTTAACTATCAATTGCTAAATTTCAAAAACTATATCGTCGTTTAAAACTTTTAGCAAATTTGACGCAAATACTTTGAAGAACTTGTTGCCTGCTTCAAATTAATGAGTTATTAAGTGCGTAGTTAACTTACTCATAGTCCTGCAGATCTTTTTCGGTGACAATGCCGCCCAGCGACTGTATATCCTCGGCGAGCATGCGGCCAACGCGTCCACCCCGATAGATGACCTCCGCACCCTCGATGGCGACAATCTCCAGAGTGTCGGCTAGCACGCGACGGTACATGATCTCACCCTGCTTGTAGGGATTATTGGTGGCGGGATTTATGAATATCTCCGACATGGAGATCTCGCTGCGGATCTGCTCCTCATTGTTGGCCAGCACACCAGCCAAATATCTGGACACCACAATGCCGCGACGGCACATCTCGATGGTGGGCTGAAATAGGCGTGACCAGGGCAGCTTGCCATATTTGTTGTGGAGTTGCCAATAGCCATAGATCTCACTGGGCACGCCACAGGACAGAGCACCCGTGATATTCTCATGGCCAACGAACATATCCCGGGTGGCTGCCGCCGGCGCCGTTTCCCGTGCAATCAGCGACTCCATGTAGCCCGTCTCCTTGGAGTAGATGGTGGCAATGAAGCCACCGCCCACGCCCAGACTATGCGGCAGGACAATGCCCTCGCACAGCATTGTCGCAATTGCCGCATCCGCAGCAGATCCACCCTCATCCAATATGTTGCCCCCGATCTCCGCACAGCCATCGCCATTGGAGGCCACGGCACCAATGCGTCGACGTTCAGTCTCCCCCGACAATCCGAAAATCAGGCCCAGAGTCAGGGCCAAAGCGGCCAACGCGAGCAGGATCCAAACTACGGCGTATTTCTTGCAGCAACTGCGCGAAAAATGGAAATTAACAAAATAAAAACTATCAGCAAGAGGAATGGGTTTGTTCACGAAGGCAACTCTCAATAATAATCCAGGATCAGTTATTTTTCACTGAAAAAATCTGATGTTATTGGTCGTCAAAGAGGTATTACTTAGTTGTAAATAATTCGAATTTTAGAAATTATATTTTTAACATTTTCTTTCAACTATTAACGGTATCTTTTTCAAATCTTTATCTAATGGAAAATTAATTGAATATACGTTTAATAATAAAAACACTTCCATATATTATCAGTAAACTATTTTTTTTCAGATATTCTCATCTTATATTCGAAAATTCGAATCACATTTTAGTCGTTTCGTTCTTAGACGATTTGCATTATATTATGTGTATCACTTATAAGTTATTAAACTTACGGCATTTTGTGTGTGTGTATATCGTATATCGAGCCGCAAGATTAGCCAGACGTGTTTTTTACTGTTGTGCTCCGGTTAATTAATTACTAAACGTAAAAGTGCATTGATATACAAACTAAATAAATATACATATATATATATATTTTATGCGAAAAGACGCTTAGTGCAATGCACACATAGTTTTTTCAAAATCTCAGCTAAGTCCGCAACATTCTAGAAATATACCAAAAATTACCCGTGTCAATTTAAATAGACTTTCAAGTGAATTTAAAAACAATACCAATAGGTTTCACATCTGGGCAGAAAACATTGACGATCTGCCGCCTGAAGCCGGTTGGAGTTGACACGAAAAAGACGAAAAGCCACCCCCAATATTTATACGAGAGAAAAGCTCTAGTCACTGTGGAGAGCTCACCCAACTCTTAGGTCACCGCTAGAAACTGTAATGCCTATAAGAAAACCCGCAGAGAAGAAGAAAGAGCTAGCACATTCAAAAAGTGTTGCAACCTAATCCTGCAACAAATACGTTTGTGCCACCAACTGCATCCAACGACTCTCAGCTTCAACATGATGCAATCAAGTTTCACCCGAATGAAATTGAACCCAAACAAAACTGCAGGCTGTGACCTAATAACCCCAAAGATGATTCTTGAGCTTCCTTACTGTGCGGTCTGCATCATTGCCCAACTCTTCAATACCATCACCAAACTAGGCCTCTTTCCAGACAGATGGAAAAAGTCAATCATCATAATGATACCAAAGCCGGAAGAAGATCACACAGTTTCTATAAGGCTACTAGCGTGTCTATCAAAACTTTTTGAAAAATGTTTGCTGTCTCGGATTAATCCATTTCGGAATCTTCATAGCATAATCCCATCACATCAATTTGACTTTCGGGAAAAGCACGGATCGATTAATCGAATAACATCATAGATATTTCTGAATGTTTCTAAGCATTCGACAAAGTTTGGTTGGAAGGTCTGATGCATAAGATTAAAACGACAGGAAGTTAAAACCAATCTGGACCTATGGTTCCCAGTTATGGGGGAACGTCTGCAACAGCAGCATCGACATTGTCCAGAGAGCCTAGTCGAAGATCTTGAGAACCATCACCGGGGCACCGTGGTATGTTCGAAACGAAAACATTCAGAGAGACTTAAACATCCTACCAGTCAAGGAGGTAATCGCGGAACAAAAAGTAAAATACTTGAGCAAACTCTAATCAACTCGCGAGAGGTCTTACAAGGCTGTGCAACCGATCCCGTCTCCGCCGTAAAGACTTACCAACACTGCGATGAATTATAGGGACACGCACTTAGAATACAGTCCAAAAATGAACTGTTAGTTAAGATGTATTAATAAGATTTGTATACCTATTGTTAGTTTTCTAATCACAAGAAAAGATGCAAAAAATAAGACTAGCAAACTAAAAAAAATTAAAAAAAATCTTGTGTGTGTTGTATATCCTTATAAGTTATCGCTTAAATTAGTTGAGCAAAATATTAATAAATTATTATGCGTTTCGAACGCGATCCGTTTACTATACGTATATGAAGAATCAGAGCGACAGTAACGGCTTTTATATGCCGTTAAGCGATATCTATTGTGATATCCGGCAGAACGGTGGTTAACCGTTGTAGATAAGACGTTTTTGCAGATAGAGCTGAGTGTATTAGCCGTGGTCTGTTTCTACGCTATATATATATATATATATATATATAGACCGATACGTCATGTTTTTAGTTTTATTTAGTAGAAAGTTTCTGCCTGATGGCTGACTAATTTTGTCTGGGTCCAAGACCAAAGGAGTTTTGCCGACAAATGCAAAATATTCTGGATTATTTATATTCTTATATATGTATTATCTGTGCGCTGATTAAGCCGCCAATCATCAATAATTGAAGGTCAAAATGTAAATGGTAATTGAAATTAAGCGTTAATCACCTCACAGATGTTAAAATACATAGCCACATTCCATTAGTATTACAAATCAGTTCTTGGAATTAATATTTTCAGACTTGTCATTGTTTTTTTGGCAAATCATTAAGCAGCTGGTGGCGTAAATTAATTAGTTTTTTTGTTTATTTTTAGGCAAAATAAATAACCCATTTAGCCTTTTGATAAAATATGTTTGTGCAAAGTAGCTGGACTTTCGTCACGTACGTAGGGTACATGGCTTAGCACCTAACATTCTATATCGGGGAAGTTATCTTTAAATTTGAGGACTTTTCTTGTGAATTTTGTGCTTTTACGGCTTTGAAGTTAAATTTAAATGTGAGCGGCTATGGCTCTTTGCTCGCTGCTTAACATTGAAAAACCACTTACCAACTATGACTGGGTGGTATGCCGATCAATCACCTGCAACGATTTGCAGCTATCGATAGTTCTAGAGCAACAATCAGTTAAACAGCCCAAATACCGCAACAACTTGTGTTCAAATAAACAAAATGTAAATTATGTTCTTAATTAATACCCATATCTTCTGTAATATTATGTTTCTTTAAAAATTTACTTATAGTTCCGTTACACAGCTATTCAAAGCATAAAAAACGCATTACTTATAATATTAAGCAAAAGTTTTTAATATTAATAATCTTATATAAGTATTCATTAAATATTGTGAAGCCAACATTAAATAGTGGTGAATATTGAATAATACACTCGATAATTTTCGCATATCGATAGTGTTTGAAAACACTTATATAAAGCGTCGCGCGTATTTATCGATATAATGGACACATCGATGTACTTTTAACATCCCTAACACAAATGCATACATATGTATATGCAAATGTCTTCTCATCTGCTCGTATGTGTTGTCGTTGTCGGTTGTATGTGTGTGCGAAGTGATTTTTTTTGTACCAAGCGAAATCTGATTGGAATTAAATATTAAACAAATGAAGTGAAATGGCTAACAAAACAAAATAAATAGAAAACCGCGCGTCGGTAGAACCCCTAAAAAGGACCTGCATATGTAAGTGCGCTCTTGTGGCAATACCAGGGGTGCAGTCACAACAACAACAACAACAGCAGGAGCGGCACTGCTTGTGTATATGTGTGTGCGTGTGTGTGAAAACTGAATATAATGAATATGCATCTGCTGGAGATGCACAACAGCAATTTGGCCTTGGCTAAAGCTAAAACTAAAATACATTCATTTGTATAAAAAAAAGAAACAGCAACAAAAAGCATCTCACAAATACAAACGCACGAATGAGAAAGGGCACCAACAACAACAACAGCCATTCACACATACACATACGTAGTCACAACTACAAGTGCAGCAGCAGTGCAGGCAAAGCATAAGAACAAAACAGAAACACAAAACTGAAATTGAAAACCTTTCAAAAGTCGTGATGCACTCTCTCAATGCTGATGCTCTGCTGTGGTTGTTTTTGTTTTTGTTGCCGTTGATTCGTTGAGTTTTGCTGTTGTTGTGTTGATCCAGGATGCAGAGAGAGCGCTTAGCGCATTTGCTCTCCTGCATGCACGCACGCACGCACACAAAAACATACACACATACAGACTCACTCACCCACACTCTTACTTACACATACACAAACACACACACACAGGCAGCTTAGGGCGACGCATAGAAAAAAGAGAGCCCAAATCGAAGCCATAGTCAAAGCTTTCGGTCTCTCACTCACAAAGCCAGCAGCGCAGCAGCCGCGTAGCACACAGGAACAATTATAAAGGTGAGACAGCAGCTGTGTTGCAGCCGCTGCCGCTGCCGACGCTGACGTCGCTGCCGCTGCTGCAATGAGCGTCTTTGATGACTTTCAACGCTTGTGGATGCAACGCTTTCCACAAAGCTCCCTCTCCGACGCCTGGGAGCAGGATGTGCGCGCCAGTCTCGAGCGTCATAAGCTCAAAATTGGTGAGCTGAGCAAGGAGCTCGAACAGGAGACTCTCTATGTAGAGTATCTGGAACGTCTGCTCTCCGATGTGGAGAAATATCGCGAATCTGGCGGCGATCCGACAACACTGTTCGAGGCAGCCACCAACAATCCGGCAGCATCACATGCATCCCATGCATCCCATGCAACCCATGCATCGCCCAGCGGCAGCAGCAGCAGCTGCGTCGCTGCCGCCAATGGCGCAACTGCAACTTCGACGTCGACTGCGACGGCAAACGCTGGCGTCGACAAAGACTTTGTAAGTACAAATACAAATATTAAATGCATATATAAATATTTATTTGTAATTTTTTGTATATAGTATATACATATATATTTCATATGCTCATTGTTATTGTCATTGTTATCATTTGTTATTGTTGTTGCGATCTTGCTGCAAGAGTTTTATTGCTGCTGCTGCTGTTGCTGCTGCCACTGATTGCCTTAACCGTTAGCATTTAGCAGGCGCACAGCATTTGATAGCACGCGTACATAGTGACCAGGGGGGCGTACGCAAAATACTGCCTACCCCATTATTGGCTGCGCTTATCACTCGATTATCAGTTCACAGCTGGCGCAGCTGCTGCGTCAACGTCGCGGTCGACGTCTATTTGTTTAGCCATTGTCAGCACTTGAAAGCCCCTGTAAATGTTCAAAACTGACCATGGAACTATTTAAAATTGACAGATAATTACGGTTCAGTTGAGGAACGGTTCAATTGGTTTAAAACGGGTTTTCAATCTTTTCAAACTAGTTCGTTTTGAACTCTTCTTGAGAACTGACCTTCAACCTGCACATATGTTAGCTTAGAACCTACTAAACCTTTACTCGATTCGGGAGCGGTTCAATTTATTCGAATCGACTTTGAGCTATAGCGCGCACTCGAAAATTAGAATCGGTACTGAGGTGATTCTTATTTGCAAATAATTTTAATATCTTGAAGTCTTTGTCAAATATTTGACTGCTGAGCTAAATGCATAAGTTGACTCCGGAGCAGTTTAACTGGATCCGAAACGGTTTTTGTTGAAATTGCCAAACAGCTCTATCTCTCGTTTGGAACTAGTTCTTTTTCGAGCATCTCTTTGACCGCTGCTGTTTCCCAATCTTGTAGCTCCGGAGCGGTTCGATTCCGGAATTTTGAACAAGTTCGTTCCGGACAAAAGGAGAATCCGTATAAAAAGAAACGATATTCAACAGTTGCCGCTGGTGACGTCCCAAACTAATCCTCCAGCTGCACCCCTACCTTTTGCTCTACCCCACCCCACCCCGTTCTCCAGCCACCCAGTGTTATATGTACATATGTATGTGCGTACATATGCCGTACATTCTCCGTCCGTTCGGTTCGCTGCGCCCGTCTGCTCTACCACACTTTGATATCTTGAATTCTGGCCCGTTATCTACGCACACAAATACACTCAGACATATTCCATTCTATTCAGATTGTGTCTGTGTTCTTTCGGTTTTGCGCGTCGTCGTCGTCGCCGTCGTTGACTCCGACTGACTCTGACACCCCGGAGAAGCAGCAGCAGCGCTGCCGCAAATCGCCGCCAGTCGGCAGTAGTCACTAGTTTCGATGAATAACAACATCCAGAAGCGGGCACTCGAAAGTTAACCGGTCTATTTCGCATGCCAGCCAGGTGGCCCAAACTAAACTCCCCTTGCGCCCCGCCAGCCCTCCCTTCTCGCTGCTTGCAACGCATTTGCAGCAACAAAGAACTGAACTTTACAAAAGTCCCCTTCTTTTGCATAATCATAATAAATAAGTAAATGAAAAGCAAACAATACCAAAAGATTAAAGTGCACAATTACGTAAATAACACAAGAAAGGAACAACATAATAAATTCGAGTGTTTAAAGTGCGAGCGTTTTTTTTTTTGGCCTAAACCATTATTTTGGGCGTGTGTGTGTGTGCTTTTTTTATTTTCCGTGTTTTTTTTAACGTGTTTTGGTTGACTCAAATTTCGTGGTCAACGTCAACGTCAACGTCAGCGTCGCAGTTGCCGTCAACGTCGCAGTCGCCATCGCCGTCGCCGTCAGCGTTGCCGTTTTTGCCATTCGCCTTAAGTTCTTAGTTGTTGTTCTTGCAGCCGCAGCAGGGTGGAGCTCGGCTATCAATTGCTACGCTTCGTGTCGCCTTCGCCTCGTCTCGTCTCGCGACTCGTGTCCGTTGCTCGTTTGCTTTTGCAATTGCAATTGCGTGGGCTACACTAACAACAACAACAACAATAACAACAGAGAGCGCACAGCGCCAGAGAGTGCGTGTGTGCATGTGTGTGTGTGTGAGAGAGAGAGGAAGACACAACAGCTACAGCAACAACAACAACAACAGTGGCGCTGCTACTGTAAAGGAGCATGTCTTCATTCAAAGAGAAATTCAAATTATGGACCAGAGGGGTGCGTAATCAATGTGCATACATATGCACATGTCACTGTCGTCTGTCTGTCTGTATGTGTGTATGCATATACATACATATGTGTGTGTGTGCTGCAACAACAAGCCAACAAAATAAGCATTGTTGTTGTATTTATCACAAGTTGAAATCAATAAACTTATCGCAAGCACACACACACACATACATACACACTCATGCATACATAGTATGTGTAGTAGCATAAAAAACTGTAGGACTTGAAAAACAAAAACAAAAACAAAAATTGAGCAAAAACTGAAGAAAAAAAACACAGCAAACAGCTAAAAAGAGCTAAGTAACTAAAAACCCGTTAAGAGAAGTAAACCATAAGCGTCAAGTACAACACTAAAACATACAAACTTACTACAGTGGTCGCTCGAATAGGTAAACGCCCTCAAATAGGGCCGATTCTAAATCGAAATTGATCAAGTATATAAAACTTGATTAAATATTGGATACCTTTAGTCCATATATGTACATATATATATATTGTATATTCACTTTGAATATAGTCTGAAATGGAATTTATACAACAAGTTGTATATTTTAGTAATTATTTGCAATTTCTCTCTATTTCCGAAAATCCTATTTTACTACACAGCAAAAAAAGATTAACTAATGCAATGATTAAAATATTAAAAATTATAACTTTAAAATCAATCCCGAGAATTCTAATTTTAATACATTTTCTTTTTAAAATTCTGAAGAGTCATTTACAAACGTTTACTGTATGTGCATACATATGTATGTGTGTGTGTGTGTGTGTATATATATAGCGCCCTTCTTTTGCAGTCCTCTTTAGGCCCTCGCCGACGACGACGTAGTCGACGACAAATCCAAATCTCTGCGCCATTCTCTGCGTTGATAAGCAGCTTGTGGCCGCTATCAGTAAAACCGCCTGAACCAAGGCAAAACGATTCAGTAGACAGACCACAGTGGTGAAGTGCAATGCAAAGAGAGAGAGAGAGAGAGAGAGAGAGATCGATTGGGTGGTTAAGTGGGGGAAGGGGTGCGAAGGGGTTGGGTTTTATACCCATAATACATTTGTACTTCGCATAGCGCTTGTTATTTTGGCCAAATGAAATATATTTGATTAAAAGCGTTTGATTAGCGGCTTATTTTTCATTAGCTATAGGAAGTTACTGCCGACACTGCCTAGTTGTTAACCTTAAAGTTGTCGAGGGAGAAGAGAGAGAGAGAGCGGGAGAGAGCATATCTTTCTAGGTCGTTCTGCTGAATGTCAAGCCAAAAATTATAGGCTCAATTTGTAACTGGCTATTAAAAATGCCAAACTATGAAAGGGGTACACAGATCGGTCGGAAATTTGAGCTTCAAGAAATTGGAAGAGACGCCTTGGATCTTTAATTCTTGTTTTCGTTTATCTGTTTTCACTCTCTTTTGTTTGTAAATACTTTTGATTATAGCATAGCAAAACCCTTCTAATGCGTCTATAGGAATCATCAAACATTCCAAAAATGTCAAAAATGTTAGCTTGTAAAATGCCTAAACAATGTAAAGTACCAAATAAATTACCTTTAAATGACTTCCTAAGATTTTAAACATACATATCTTTGTCAAAACTGAACCGGTTATCAATCCTGAGGTCATTTTGGTCATCATTTTGCCTCTACTTCAATTCCACATCCAAAGTTTACGGACAAATGCACAAAAAAAACGAAACTTTTTTTTGCAAAAAAATCATAAGAGGGGACCCTTACTCATTTGGAAAAAAAAAAATAGAATCTTAAAATGTTATTTTTCATTGATAGTGGTGTCAACATTAGTACAAAAAACCATAGGAAAATTTATTCTGACAAGATTCATTTTTCTTTCAAAAATCACGCCTGGCTAAATGCATTATAAATGACTTCAAACTCCTATAACTTTGCTAATACTGGTCAGATTTTCAATCTCGAGGCCATTTTGGTTAATATATGGCCTTTGCTTTAATCCCTCATTAAAGGTTTATGCAGTTTTGAAAATATTTGTTTTTCATTTTTTTTTGTGAACAAATTATGTAATGCCCCGTTGTCAAAATTTTTTTTTTTTTTCAAAACTTAGTATTTTGAAATTGTATGTTTTATTGAATGTTGGTGTCAACACTAGTATAAAAAACAGTAGGAAAAGTAATTCTGAGATAGTTCATTTTTCTATCAAAAATCTTGCCAAAAATGACAAAAAAAATGGACTTGTAAAGTGCCTAAGTGCATGTTAAGTGCCCCTCTAAGACTTTAAACTCCCATAACTTTGCCAATACTGGTCAGATTTTGAATCTCGAGGCCATTTTGGTTAATATATGGCCTCTTTTTAAATTTTGGGTCTATGCACTTAACTTAACTTAATTTTGCAAAAAAAACTAATCAATTTATGAAAATTTGAAAATTGACAATCGGTTACTAAAGTGTTGTTTGACATGTCTTGGCAATAAGTAGTATGACTCTAAAAGGCAGCTTTAACTTTAACATATTCATATGCATGTCTCTTTTAGATTAACATTAACAGTTCGTCACTTGTAACATTTTTACACATTTCAATAGAGCACTTACGCTACCATTTTTTTTTCTCGGAAAGGTTCGATGCTTATAGTTATTGTTGTTGAGCTTTGGCGCCGCCGTTTGCATGATTCACATTCACACCATTTGGTTGCGAGTGTGTGTGTGCATGTGTGTGTGTATATAAGTTTGTTTGTGTGTTGATTGAAAATATGCTAAATAATTGTATCGACATGCCTGCATGACTTTGGGTAAAAAGAGAGCGCAACATTTGCGCCAGGCTGCCCAAAAGCTGAGCTCAGCTCAGCTCAGCTCTCCGACATTTCGAATTTCGAGTATATGTATCTTATAAGATATCTGTCTGGCCCCAAGTGCGTGTAACTGTGCGTGTGTGTGTGTGTGTGTGTATCTGCGTGTGTGTGTGTGTGTGTACGACCTTCGCCGTCAACTTTTATTGCACGCTTTCTTCTTCGCTTCGCTTGGACACATTCAAACACACACACACACATAAACACACGCACACATACAACTGTTGCCGGCTGCTGTTTGGCCCACTCCCACCCGCATCCCCACCCACCAAACAGCAGCAACCAACGCCTTAGTTCACTCACACACACACGCAGACACCTAAAGCTGTATGCACACACACGCAGAACAAATAAATAAGCTCAACAAAAATTCAATTTCTGCTCGCAATTTTCTTTATTTTTTGGCTTCAAAAACTCAAATTAAAAAGTTGCTCTCGATTTTGTTTTTTGCTTTTTGCTTTGTAGTTTTCACTTTTTTCGTAGCCAAAAAAAAAAAAAAAATAAAGGCGTAAAAAACTGTTAAAAATGCTCCGGCACACGCACACGCCAAGTTTGGCTTATTTGTCAGTTTTTTTTTCTTCACTTGTTTGCTTTTGCTCTTTCTTCTTCTTGTTGTTGTTGCCATAAAAATGGAACCGCTCAACGTGTTAGAGAAATGCGTTACGTGCCGTGCATGAGCAAAGTGAGCGCACTGGGAAAGGGAGTGGCAAAGGGGCAGAGACTGCCTTCTAATGCCCCCCCTCCAAAGCTTCTGGTTCCTTGAGTTATTTGCCTCTTAAGAGGATCTTTGAACTTCTCTCGCAGTAATTCAGTTGAAACTCTTGACACTTGAACCAGTTCAATTGGTGCTTGCAATTGTCTACAGTACACGCTCGTTGGAGTAAACAATAATTGTAATATACAATATTCCAAATTTAATGATCTCTTTAGACGAGGCTTTTCATGGGGTCTGGCAAATTCTTTATTCTATTATAAAATTGCTTGAAAACGAGACAAAGAATTGATTTCTTAAATTCAAGAATGTTAAATTCAAGGCAATGACACTTCTGTTTTCTGGATGTTTCCAACGACTTTTTAAAGTTATGTATGTATGTAATTTGCCGTTTCCTCCGTTCCCTCCATTTGTTATTCGCAATCTTTAGCTACTAGTCTTATTCATTCAACCGCACATCTTAAGTGTATCATTGCCTTCAATTATTCCACATGAAACCACATGTTTTATTTCACATTGATTAAATAGCGACATCTGTTCTTTGCAATCGTTAAAACTCCCTTGCAACTTCAACTACTCACACATAGGTCGAATAATTTATCCGATAATTCTGTGCTCAAAGTCTACGACCCTTTAACATAACAAGTAGATTTAATGCAAAAGCTGAGAGAGAGGGGAAAACTGGGAATACGTGACGTTACAGAAAATATAAGCGACTTTCGTCTGCAACAGTAAAATTGCAAATATTTTATTATGAGCTGGGAAATCGTAGCTGTTAAATTCATAATTGTTTCATTACGAAATATTTACTCTTATATTATTCACATGATACGATTCGTGACACATTTTTACAACGCAAAAGCCCTCGGCATATTCACGTTTTTATTCACGGTTGCCTTTTCACGTTTTTTGCAGAAATCTAGTTTGAATCTGCGCGAGGCATCATCTGCGTCATCGGCGAGCAAGGACAAGGACAGGCTGTCCCTCAGCACAGACAACAAATACACACACACACAAAATGACGGTGGTGGTGGTGGTGGTGGGTTGAGCTCAGCGCCGCCGACTGGAAAGCGCAGCATGACGGAGCACAGCTTCGAGCGTGAGGATAAAAAAGACAGCGGCAATGAGAAGGACTCAAATGGAGCACTACAGCAGTGTATCACTGAGCTGGCGGCCTCCATTGGCACCGGCGCCCTCAAAGCCAACGAACAAAGGCCCCAAGCAGCAGCCTCAGCAGCAGCAGCAGCGGCGGCAGCAGCACAAAACGATAACAACAACAAGCAGCAGCAGCAGCTGCAGGAAACGGGCAGCGCAGCGGATGCGGTGTCAATGGATGCGGTGAAGGAGCAATCGCAGCAATCGAAGCCGCTGCGCAAGTCGACATCGCACTTCGTTACCGTCATCGAGGTCAAGGAGGCCAAAGACAAAGACATCGATGATGCAGCGACAACGGCAACGGGGTTGAATGACACAACAACGTCAGCGCCAACGCCACCATCGACATTCGGACGCTATCCGGAGCGCAGCAAGGAGGCCACTGCGCCGCCGCTGTCGCCATCGATGACATCGCCCGCCATGTCCGCCTCATCGTATGCCGCGCATCTGGAGGCCAAAAAGAAAATGCCACCAAGGTGAGTGGGTGAAGGTTTCAACAAGTACCGCTTGCAAATCTCTGAATCAGTTAAGCAAGAAGAGGTTCTAAAATTAGCTTCCAGAATATGGATACATTAATAAAAGAAACTTAAATACTGATGATAGCAATAAGATAATTTTGATCTTTATGAGATTAAAAACAATGTCAAAGTGCTCTCGAATTGTCTTAGAAAGAGCATGTCCTCAAGTGTAATAGTAATAGTAATAGTAATAGTAATAGACTTTTAATTGCTTGCAGACCGCCGCCAAAGAACATACGACGTGTGGAGCCGCCCACCATTCCCAGCCAGCAGCAGTTGTCGTCGTCGCCCAAGCGGGAGTCGCCCTATTCGGGCAGTACAATGCCGCTGCCGGGCAGCAGTTCGGGTGAGAGTCCGGCCAGTTCGCTGGAGCGCAACATTAAGCCATCGGATATACTGCGGCAGAAGTCATCGGAGAATCTAGAGTCCAAGTATGCGGCCAACAGGAAGACAACGCCCGAGCTGAGCAAGCTGGCCAATACGCCCGAGCTGATCGAGGAGCTGGGTCGCAAAATGGTTGGCAAGACCGACAGTCTGGAGCATGCAAAGCGCAACGACGGCGGCGGTGGCGGTGGCAGCAGCAATGGCGGCAGTCTGGGACGCACTGCATCGACGCCTGGACGCGCGCTGACACCAGCCGGACGTAGCCAGGCAGCGGCGGGCACTGTGGGTGCCTCGCCCACGGGCAGCCTGAATAAAACGGCCAAATTGGCCGCCGCAGACAGCAGCTCGACGAGCAGTCTGGAGAAAAAGTCGCGCGCCTCCTTGCAGGCCAGCGACGCGGAGACGCCAGCGGCTGCCCAACGCAGCGTCGGCTCCAAGGAGTCGCTCGCATCACAAGGCATATCGGAAGTTGTAAGTAAAGCTAGTTGCAACAGATATTGGACTTACAACTAAAATGTTAATTTGGCTTGGCAGATCAAGAGCTACGAGTCGGTATCGTCGCTCAGCTCGGACAGCGCCAAGGCTGCACAGCAGGCGGACAATGAGCCGTACTATGACAGCGTGCCGCTGGACAATGGCGATGGGGAGTATGTGTTTATCAAGCCCCGCCGCACCGGCTCCTCGTCCAGTCGCGATGATCTGTCCACGCCGGGCAGCACGCTGCCCATGGCCCAGCTGAGCAGTCAGGCGAGCGTCACGGATCCCGAATCTCCAGGCCGTACCTCCAACTATGTGAACATTGATTACTTCATGTAAGCGTGCCATGAATAATCACGATAAAAAAAGCCCCCAGCTAACCTGCCCCTCTCTCCCTCTCTTGCCCACATCACATGCAGTCAGAGCAATGAGACGCGCTCGAGTTCACTGGACAGCGACGGCGAATACGAGGGTCCGCCCATACTGCGCACCATTTCACACGATGACCAGCAATCAACATCCACATCACAGACGCCGGGCGCATTACGCAAGGTTCGTGCTCCAACTAGCCCAACTGGCTAGCTAACTATATCCGACTAAGCAGCTTATTAAGGCGTATTATTAATGGCTTTGATTTTTGATTCGGATTTGGATACGATTTGAATTGTTTACCAACCGAAAAGCTGACGCTGTTTGTTTTTATACCCCTGCAGTGGGTATTATTATTATTATTATTATTATTATTGTGTGACGTGTTGTGAAATGCATCTGCGAAAGTATATATAGTATATATATATATATTCTCGATCTGCGCGAGCTTAGTCGATATAATCTGTCTGTCTGTTTCTATTCCAACTATATTGGAATATATCGGTATTTTCAAGCTTTTGAGTCATTATGTGACAACACCATTCTATGGTCAAGATCAAGAATATATATATATGTATATATCGTGCAAGGGTATTCAATCATCGGCAAACCGAAGATAGCTAATCTGTATTAATGTTGTTGCTGTTGCATCTTGAATCAGCTAATCAGCAGCTAATTGCTTTTTGGCTAATTGCGCTTCAGTCTATTGGCATTCAGTCAGTGCTAGTTGCAGTTGCAGTTACCGCTGCCGCTGCCACTGCTGCTGCTGATGATGCAAGCATTTCACTTTAAATGACTAAGCTCCTAACGTCCCATGGCATTAACATGCGCTAACTTGGCTAATTGATTTCCAAATGCATGCGTCAACCGCGTGTCTTTAGATAATGCTGTTAACTCTGTTTTAGCCTGGCCCCTCAACAACTCGCCCTCCCCTCGCACCTGTTCTCTCTCTCTCTTTTATTATGCACCTGACTCGTGCCATACTTGTGCCTTGGGGCTCACTAATTTTAAAGAACACATAATGTGCAAATTGCTTTATGCTTGTTGCTGCCGTTTGGCATCTACATACATATCATAATTTCAAGAAGGATTTCCCGAACTGCCTGCCGTTCCTTGATTTTTTACCTATTAATGCAATTATTTTCAAAGCTATCAAGCTGTAGTTTAACCATTGTTTCTGAATGTCAAAATACATTATTCGATTCGATGAAAAAGATGCTTACATTTTACTTAATATTCATAAATCCATAGAAACCCGAATTTTAAGAAACATTCCGACTCTGATAGGTTGCACTCCCATTCTCTCTCCCTTTAAATTTAAAATACAAACAGTTAATAACCCGCTGCACACCTAATGCTGATTAACATTTCAAAAGCAATATATATTCGAGTTCTTAAAGTGCCTTTTTGGAAAGTTTTTGCCCAAGGTTCACTTAACGCCTTTAATGCAATTTTTAGTTGATAACTATATTTATATATATATATATATCTAATAATTATAGCAAACTAATATTTGAATATTTACTAACACATATTTTTCGATATTTTTTTTTTATCTTCAATCTCTCTTGTTATTTGATTTTTTTTTTTTTTTACTTTTTCTCAACAGAACTTAGTTTCAGCGATACTCGTGAGTACCGAATACTTCTCAAGCCTTAGTCTCTCAGCCTCTATTATATTGTGTTGTTGTCGTATATGTGCGCTAAATATATGTATATATTATATATATTAAAATGTATATGCTTATGTACATATATGTATATGTATGTATGTATGTATTTGTATAGCTTTACCTGAATGCGCTTGTTCAATGTTAAATGTGATTGGCTTTTATTATTCTATGTTATGAGTTCTGTTTATAGTTTCAAAATTGTTGCCAGCCATTTCCGAAATACACACACCACACACACACACACACACGCACACACACACACCCAAAGACACACATATCCCTTTTTGTACTATGCAACATAATGTAAAAATTAAATAAATATATTTAGTATTTATGTAAGTTTAGTTTAGATTTGGTTAAATGTCCAAAAAATCCTAAACATCCGAAAGATAATGTAGATACAGATAACGAGTCATTTCCCTTTACACATTTTCTAAATATGTTTATTTAAATCAATTAAAATAGGTAAATATACTATAGAATTTGAGAGATCTTAAACATATTTTTGCATAGGAATTTAAATTTGTTTCTCAGAAAATAGAATAAGTGTAGAACAGAAATCATCTGCAATTAGATTATATATAACAACTGTAGTAGTCCTATCCCGATCTAAAAATAATGTTGCATAGTGTGTTGCCCTCCCTTTCTATCTCTCTTTCTCTGTCTTTTATATGTACATACTTACTTATATACCAAAATTATACCTGATTTTTAGCTCATAGCACCCATTCTCCCTTTTAGCTGTATATATATATATATTTATATTCTACTATATCGTTTGTCCTGTTCCATTACATATACACTATCCCATATGCTTTAAGGGCTGGCTTTTTGTTTACATTTTGGAAGCGGTGCAAGGGTTGTTGTATATACCATATAGAGTACATAATGCCCTCCATCCAACCATTTGTAGATTACACACCCACAACTTGAGAGCTTTTGTTTTTTATCCTTCTACTATTCAAGTTATTAATATACCTTCTCCATACGCAGCTCTCCGGCAATGCACGCGGCGCCAAAATACGTTCCATACTGAGCTCCATAATACACAGCGAGACCATCTACGTGGAATGCCTGAATAAGATGACACAGGTAAGTGCAATCTTGTATTTAATTCAAATCGAATATCAACTATAAACTGAATCTAATGCACTGATTTCCTCTTTGCAGTACAAGCGCGCTATTCATGCAACGTTGGGCACATCACAGCCGGTGATCAAGGAGGAGGAAGAGAATACGATTTTCTTCAAGATCGATGAGCTGCACGAGGTGCACACGGCCTTCCTGGGCGATCTGAAGACAATTTTGTCGCATGAGGGTGGCGATGTGCTGATTGGGGAGCCGTTCAAGCGGCTGGCGGATATGTTTGATCTGTACAGCGCCTTTCTGCATAACTATGGCCAGGCAATCGATACGGTGAAGAAGTGCAGTGCGAGCAATCCGCAATTCAAGAAGATCGTCTCAACGATTGTGGTTAATCTGCAGACGGAACAGTCACTGACGCTGGAGGATTTGCTGCACAAGCCGGTAGCACGTGTGCAAATCAATGCGCTTGTGTTTAATGATCTGCTGCGTGAGACGCCGCCAAATCATCCGGATCACCAGCCGTTGCGGCAGGCGCAGAAGATCATACAAATGTTCCTCAATCAGTTCAATGTGGTCAATCAACGGTTACCCACAGAGTCGAATCGTAATCTGCGTCGCATGGTGCGCAACTCGTTCATTGTGGAGCTGGTCGATGGCCATCGCAAGCTGCGTCATTTGTTCCTCTTCAATGATGTGATTGCCTGTGCCAAATACAAGGCCCTCGGCCGGGATCGCATCGATTACGAGCTCAAATGGTTCATACCGCTCAAGGATGTCAACGTTTACGAGGAGACCGACACGAGTGCGGACCTCAAGGAATCTAGTCCCGCGAACATATCGCAAGTGAAGCGCAATCTACGCTCGGTGCGCGATCAGCTCATACTGGAGGCGAATGGTGTCCGCACCGGCGACAAGTATCGACGCAAGCTAGCCGATCTGGAGTCACAGCTGGTGCTGGCCACGCCCAATCTGGTGCTGCGGCTGGGCAATAAGGCCAACAACAAGACCATGTCCTTCTTCCTCAGCTCCGATTTTGAGCGCTCACAATGGATGGACTCGATTTTGTCGCTCAAGGTAATATTATTACTCTATCTCTATCTTTCTATGTCTCTCTCTCTCTCTCTCTCACACATTTTTCATTTGCACACTTGCAGCAAAAATGTAATCTGCCTGGAGCGAATACGATCAACTCGCTGGAGGTCACCGCCTTCATTGTGGCCATGCAGAAGGGCATGAAGACTGAAATGGGATCATATCTGATGCGCAATACGAACGATGAGAGTCTACTGGTTGGCGATCTGCACATGGAGGTGCAGGGACTGCAGGGCCTGGAGCAGCCGATCGATCTGTACATATGCATTGAGGTCGACTCGTACGGGCATTACTTCCGCAAGGCCACCACCAAGATGATCTGTCGCAGTCAGTGCCCGCTCTGGAATGAGAGTTTCATGCTCGAGCTCGAGGGCAGTCAAAATGTGCGAGTGCTGCTCTACGAGGCCAAGGAACGGCCGCTGCTGCGTGCCAAACACATACTCAAGGTGAGTGCTCCTCAAACACTTCAGTTTGGCCAAAACTAACTTCCTTCTTTTTGATGCCACAGCTGAGCCGCAGCTGGCTGACGGAGACGACACAAACACGCAACATCAAGCTGAGCGAAACGCTGGAGCTGAGCGCCAGCTTCCGTTTTGTGCCCGGCGAGCTGTGTCGCGCCACAACCAAACCGGGCGCGCTCTTTGGTGCCAAAATGAGTCAAGTATTAAAGTAAGCTATAAGTTGAATCCCCCATGGAATATATCAACAACTTTTCTAACCCATTTCAATTGCAATTGACAGACGTGAGAAACGCGACATTCCGTTCATCATCTGTGCCTGCATACGGGAAGTGGAGCGACGTGGCATGCTCGAGGTTGGCTGTTATCGCGTCAGTGGCTCTGCCTCCGATCTGGCCAAGCTAAAAAAGGCATTCGAATCGGGTAAGTCACAGCACAAAGACATACAGTTTTACAAATGGAAATGCTACAATATATTCTACCCTCTTTAGATGCCTACGAGGCGGAGCAGCTGCTGCGCGAGGTGGATATACATTCGGTGACGGGCATACTGAAGACATTCTTGCGCGAGCTGCCCGAGGCGCTCTTCTCGGATCTGCTATATCCGCGCTTCTTCGAGACATTCAGCGCATTTAGCAACAACAACGAAGCCACACGTATCAATGAGCTGCTCAAGGTATACGAGGAGCTGCCGCAGGCGAATAAGGCCTCCATCAATCTGATACTCGATCATCTAATCAGGTATGTGCAACAAGTGTTGGCCATTTCGAAATTTGATTATATCTCTCCTATTAACTCCCGCAGAGTACACGAGAAGGAGTCGGAAAATAAGATGTCGCTGCACAACCTGGCAATGGTGTTTGGTCCCACACTGCTGCGACCTGGACAGACGCAGGTTAAGCAAAAGGATCCACTGGCCGCCAGCACTGTGGATGTGATGGCACAAGCGGGCATACTCTATTGTTTCCTGCAGGCGCGCATCAAGAAGGATTAAGCCTCGGGCGTTTCTTTTTCCAAAATACAACAACAAATATTTACATATATAGAAACACAAACACACAGACATATGTATAACTATGGCCTATGCTTGAAACGCTCCCGCACCACCCCGCTCCAAGACACCAACACACACACATAAGCGCTAATGATTGTAAATAACGGACGCGTTACTGGCAAAAGGATTTGCGTCGAGCTGAAGGCGATTTGTTAGCTGCAAACTAATTAACTGAACAAAGTGCTCAATGGCGGGCCAAACCAAAAATACACACACCCACACACACACACCACAAAACACACAAGATGTATACATGCGTAGAGACAAGTGTTCAACACTGATCCTGTTGCTGGTCCTAGTCCAGCCCAATCCTCCTCTCTCCCCCTTCAAGGCTTTTAGCTGCTTTGCTCGTATACTCGTATACTACATAAATACGTATTTATAGAAAAGAACTATATGCTTTACCTATACACATACAAATACAAAAGATACAAACAAATATTATACATATATATATATATGTATATATATATGCGTCCATGCGATGCTTCCGCTTATTGCAACAATGGCATCATTATGCGATAAAGGATTTAATGGATATGAGAAGGAAATGGCAAATATTTTCAATATAACGAGTACACACACATATTTATATAAATATATCTATATACATGCATAATTACTAATTAGTACTTTACATATTACTAAATAAAACAAAAAATGGAAAAACGTACCGTTTGCGGCAAGATAAGGTAACGAGAGAGAACGCTGATAATGTTGATGATAATGATGAATGATGATGATAAATGTATGTGTATGCTTAAAAAATTATGTTTTTTTTTCGTCTTGTTTTGTATTAATTACTTAGGTTTTATAAAAAAAGAAACGTAAAATAAAATATATTCTATTTAGAAATGCTTTCTTGTTTCCTTAATATAACAACACTTTTAGTTTCTTGTGAAGCAAATTCTGTAAATTAATGTTAAAGTTACGAAATTAAAAGTTCGTTTTTTAAAAGTTCAAATAAGCATATCTCAGGCGATTGAAGTTCGATCCGAAAGATATATACATTTTTGAGATCGTTAGAGGGAGAACCATACAAGGGGTAACACCACAAAATGTTAAAAAAATGAGTTCAGATTGGACATCCTTAGTCATATATTGCAATCTATTTATGGAGTCGTCCCGAGCTCAAAAAGGTAAAGCTTTTTGGAATCGAACATCAATTAGCTGAGATAAAAACATTCAAATTTTCAAAATAACAAAAATTCTACATAGTAAAATAAAAAATGTTATTCGAATAAAATGAGCTCCTAGGATCTCAAAATTATTAATAAACTTAGAATGTTGCAAGTTTAAATTAATTTCTTTTATTTTTAAAAACTAAACAGTTTTAAAATAACAGTAAGGCCAGTTCATGTAGTCGGGAAATTAAACAAGAGAGTTCCGCTATTAGCAAATGGAACTTTTTATTTAAATAATCCCTTGTCAGGGGTTTCAAAATTCTCTAGCTGATACAATTGTCTTTCGGTGAGGAACAGAATTGTATGGCTAGGGTTTCGATCCGGCTTATATATGAATTATATACACATTTATACATATCTATATAATGTACAGTATTTAAGGTCCTTAATTATTCTTCTTCCTCATTATCGGGCGCCTGCTGAGCACTGCTCTCGATATCGAAGTAGGCGCGCTTGCTACGCTTGGCCTCAACGGCCGTTTGATTGCCATCGAATTTGGCGGCAGTGCGTTTGCGCAGCTCATCCACATCCTGTTGATCCTCATTGGTCGCCCACTCCAGCACCAGACGTCGTCCATACAAATGGGTGCTGGCGCTGAGCGCATCAAACGCTCGCTTCGCATCCGACTTGGTGGTGAAGTCCACAAAGCCAAAGCCACGATGCGCATCCTCGCCGGGCGTCATCTTTTTGGGTATGCGCAGCGATGTCAACTCGCCAAAAGCCCTGCAAAGAGGATAACAAATTGAGTCTCTGATAATCAGTTTAGGTTGTCTTTGACTCACTTGAATATGTCGCGCACCTCGCGATATTTCGCCTGGAACGGTATGTTGCGCACCAGAATCTTGGTGCCAGTCTGTTTCTTCTGTTCCACCTGGCGACGACGTGCTCCATCGTCCTGGGTTCTGTTGAAAAAGTGGCAAATTTAATAATAAATAATCGTTCTATATATATTTAGCAATTATACATACTTTTGCACACGATCACTGCGCTTCAGCTCCACCAGATTGCCATCGATTTTGGTTAGCTGCATGTCCTTGAGCGTCTGTAGGGCGACCGCTGCCTTTTTGAACTGTATGAAACCATAGCCGAGGGAGTTCAACTGTCTCGGATTCTGTGGATCCTTGCGCTTGGCTATCTCCACGCTGTGAATGCTGCCCAGATGCTCAAAATGTTCTCTCACCGTTTCCTGCACTGTCTTGAAATTGAGATTGCGCAGAAATATGGTCGTATCGAGCTCCGGCTCATCATCCGCATCCTCCGCTGTCACCTCCGGTTTCGTCTCCGGTTTCGTCTCCTCCAGCTGCTGTTCCTCAGCAACAACTGCTTCTGGCTTGGGTTCGGTTTTGGGTATAATCGCCTCGCCGCTGAGGGTCTTGCTAAACGTTTGCTCCGGCGCCCACTCGAGATAGAGCGGCACATTCTTAAACTTGCTGTAGGCGAGCTTCTTAAATGCCTGACGCGCCTCCGAGGGTTCACAGTACTCGATGAGCGCTGTGACGCCGCTGGGCGGGAGTACAAGGCGTCCAATGGGGCCGAATTTGCTAAAGATGGGCGAGAGATCGGCTACGGTGGTGTCCGCTGGCAAATTCTTGGCCAGCAGCACCGTGTTGGAGCGCTTCTGGTTGGGCTCATCGAAGGCGCTGAGACGGACGCCCTCCTCCTCGAGGAATCGTTTCATTTCGATGATAATCTGGGTTTCGCCGAGGGCAAGTCGCACGGCGGCGCTGCTGCCGCCATCGCTGGTGTCCAGGATATGTTCCTTGCTGGTCTTGAACTGCTTGGCCAGCAGGTCCGCCACAGCGTTGGCGCCCAGAAACAGCGTATTCCAGCCAATGGGCTTCTGAGCGTTCTGCTTCAACTTCAGCGCCTTCTTCTGCTTGAAGGAGAGACTCGCATCCGGCTCCTCCTTCACCTCTGCATTGTCCAGCTCCTTGGCGGGCATTAGATGCAGCAGGCGGCCATGGAAATCGGTGCCATCGAGCGCATTAAATGCCGACACAGCATTCTCCGGTATCATAAAGGTCACCGTGCCAAAGCCCTTGATCTGCCGTGTGACCTTATCCACGGGCAGATTAACCTCAACGACAGGACCATAAGTCTCGAAGAGCTTCTGCAGCTCCTCCTCCGTGGTGGTATAGGCCAAATTACGAAAGAATATGCGACCCGAATCCGAGATGTTCTCCTCATTACGCAAGCTATCCTGCTGTTGCTGCCACTTGGCATTGCCACCTGGAGTTGCCTCCTCGACCGATATTTCAACACCACTCTTATGCGCCTTGGTTACCTTGTTCTTTTCAGTAAAGTCTGAGAAGAACACCTGTTTGCCCTTGACGAAGCTCTTGTTCTTAATCATGCCCTTGGCCATATCCCGTTCCGTTTTGAAGCCCACGTAGCAGAAGCCATGCACATTTATGGGCAAACGCACGGAGTACGGTTTCAGAGGCTTGAAGAACTTGATGATATCCTGACGCTTCGTATTGTACGGCACATTGTGCATCTTAATGGTAAACAGCTCCAGATTACTTTTGTCCGGCTTGATTGGAACCTTCTTTGCCTCGTTTTTGCCGGCCATCAGTGACTTCATGTACTCCAAGTCGCTGATGGGCTGCTCGGCCAGCTTGTCATCCTGATCTTGATCCTCTTGCAGCTCCTCCTTCACCTCCTGCGGCTCCTCCTTTGTCTCCTCCGGCTGCTGCTTTACCTCCTCTGCTTTTGTCACCTCCTCCTGCTTTGTGTCCGGTTCATTGATTCCCGCATCGTTGGCCCACAGGGAGCGGGTCTTGTCGTGTGCTTGCAGGAACTCCTGGAATGCCGGATCATCTTTGTGCTTATCCAGAATCTCATCCACTTTCTTCTGCTTCTTCTTCTGCTTCTTCTCCTGCTTTTGATCCTCCGTCTCCTCCTCCGCTTTTATAGCGTTTAGTTTGTCCAGATTCTTTTTGCTATCCTTAGCATATTTACTCCAGGATTGGGGCTTTTCCTCGCTGCCCAGCGCCGCACAGGACTCAACCCGGATCCGGCTCGTCTGTATGCAGGTATTATTAAAATGGGAAATTGCCTCCTGCGCCTCCGCCTCGCTGCTGTAGCCAACAAAACAGAATTGACGAAATTTCCCATCGGGCGTGTATTTTAACTGTATATCCGTTATACATCCCTTGGTGCCGAATATTTGGCGCAGTTTATCTTCACTTATCTGAGGGTGAAATATAATTTAATTGTAGTTTACACAGTTTTTGTTAGTTACTTACATGCTTGGGCAGCTGTTTGACAATAATACGCGACATGTTTAATGGTTACTAATGCAATATTATTGTGAAATTACAAGAAATGCATTTTGTTTACGGTTCGCACGTGTTGCAAAGCCTGCCAACTTGTGCGAAAGACTTAATAACAGCAGCAGTGCTGTTAAGCAACCGCAAACTATCGTCAGTTATTAACAGCATTGCATTTAAAATTCAAACTTAACATGATAATGTTAATCAAATTGAACTAATCGTAAATGTTACATTTTAAATATAAATTACATGACAACATGAGTAACTAATGTTTCATGAAAATGAAGTGGCATATTTGAAACTATATTCAAACAGCAAACTGTCGGCAGTCATTTGTACGGCTATTTGCAGCACTGCTGAATAAATTCAAAACGCATTTATATGAAAATGAATCTGTTAATGTGTTTAATAAGTAAAACTGCCGGAAATGTGTTAAAACTATTAAATAAATTGAATGTTGTTTGCATTTCCCTTAGATAGAGCAACATTTAAGAAGAAACTCTGTGACATAAAAACAAAACTAGGCAAATCTTCTAGATTATTCCGAAATGTATTTTTAAATGTAGCATTCTACAAATCAGAAATATTAAATGCACAGTTTATATTTATATATTTTGCAAAAGAGAAAAAGAGAGACCTTGCCCATTACCCGTTAAATCGTTCATTTCCGCCTTACCTCTTTTGTGCTTGTTATTTTATTATTATTAAATAATACGTATATAATTGTAATCATAATGCACATGAGTTCACAATTCAAATCATGTAAACACAGCTATGTACATATGTATATTGGCTATTGTATTTGGGGCTTATCAGTTTTGAGAGATGGCAAAACAGGTGAGGTCGCCTTGCTGGTAGCCACTGTATGAGGGGTCCACTATGGGGACCATCTGACACCAGCTCACCCTCAACGAATTTCACAATGAACCTTTGGAAGTCTATCATTGATACCAGCAAAGAATAATTTCCAAAGAACGACGCATTAAGATCGACCGATCAACAATGAAGGAACGGTGGGTAGGGGGTGGTGGGAGGGTAAACCATCATCCCATCTTGATAAGACTGAAAGAGAGAGTGCGCTCATCACATTACCACTTGTTCAAGTGCGTTCATTAGCGCTATATAATCCAATGATAAGAAACTTTGAGTTCGCAGCCAGCTATAAAACCGCACAACTTTCAGTCAAAGCGTTTCAGTTAGATCTTTAGATTTCAACGAGGAGGACATACAACAAAATTTCGTTTTTATTTTTTATTGATAAGCCGCGGCAGCATCCAACGTTTACAAACGGTTTTAGTTACATAAGTGCTGAACAATAGTGGAAAGTTTTTCAATAGACCACACAACGACAACAACTACATAGAAATGGAGGTGCCACCGCCACTGGTTCTGAAGCGACCACTCTTTGTGCCCAGCAAAACGCTGATGGGTCCAGGTCCATCCAACTGCTCGCAGCGTGTGCTGGAGGCCATGAGTAACCCAGTGCTGGGACACATGCATCCCGAGTGCCTCCAGGTGAGCATTTTCTTTATCACACATATGTACATATATATGGGACCTTTGTTTGTTGTTGGTTGTCAATCAAAATGAAATATTGCAAGTCTGTGATGAGATAGTATTTATATATAGTAAAGTCTGGCTATATATGACTTTACTATATTTAAATATTTTCTATACCTTTGCAAAGAGTGCTCTAACTTTCCCACTGCATCAGTATCACATTGCTGGGCTTATATCTAGGCCCTAGGCAAAATCAGTTAGATCATAAAAACTAACGGCCTTATATGTATTTTTATACCCTGATCCCATTAAAAATGGGAAAAAATAGGGAAAAGTGAAATGAAATTTGTTAAGCTTTCTAACTTTTGAGCAAAAACTTAACAACATAGGACTATGATATAATATCAATAGGAACTAACGGTAAAGCATTTTGTTGTAGTAAGATTCAAGATTTACCGCACATATTTAAATATTTTATCTTTTCTACTCAGAGACAACTATTTTTTTGTTCAATCTTTATACGTTTTAATGCGTATTGTTTAATTTAATTTAATTAAATTATAAAATTCTATTTTATTGCATAGCAAAATAGGACTTCGAGCAATTTTAAATTTTCCAAAAATTTTACAAATCTCTTCAAACCTTTGCAGTTTTAATGTTCTTAAACTAATATAATCTTGATCAGACTAAATATCAATAATAATAATCGTTTAATAACAAAAATACAAATTTAGAAATACTTAACTTTTTTTTTATTAAAATGTTTTTTTGTTGATTTATTATAAATAAAAATCTTAAGTATGAACTAAAGTCAATACAATGCGTTTCGCACAGATAATGGACGAGGTGAAGGAGGGCATCAAGTACATCTTCCAGACGCTTAACGATGCCACAATGTGCATCAGTGGCGCCGGGCACAGCGGCATGGAGGCGGCGCTCTGTAATCTGATTGAGGATAACGATGTCGTCCTGATGGGTGTTGCGGGAGTTTGGGGACATCGGGCGGCGGATATGGCGCGTCGCTATGGCGCCGATGTGCGCTATGTGGAGGCGAGCTTTGGGCGTGCACTGACGCTGGAGGAGATTCGATTTGCCTTCGATACACACAAGCCGCGCGTGTTCTTTGTGGCGCAGGGCGACTCCTCGACGGGGATCCTGCAGCGACATATACAGGAGATTGGGCAACTATGTCGGCAGCACGATTGCTATCTGGTTGTGGATGTGGTCGCCTCACTGGGCGGCACCCACTTCTTCATGGACGAATGGAAGGTGGATGTCGCATATACGGGCTCACAGAAATCCTTGGGCGCTCCCGCCGGTCTCACGCCCATCTCGTTCAGTAAACGCGCCCTGAACCTCGTCCGGCAGCGTAAATCCAAACCGAAGGTCTACTACTTTGACGTGCTGCTTATTGGGCAGTATTGGGGCTGCTATGGCACCCCAAGGATATACCATCACACAATATCCTCCACCCTGCTCTACGGCTTGAGGGAGGCGTTGGCCCACTTCTGTGCGATGGGTCTGAAGAATGTGGTGCAGCGGCATCAGGAGTGCTCCGCCCGGCTGCAGCTGGGCATTGAGGAGCTGGGACTCGAGATGTTTGTGCAGCAGGAGTCGGACCGCTTGCCCACAGTGAACACCATTAAAGTGCCCTTTGGCGTCGACTGGAAGAAGGTCGCTGATTATGCGATGCGCAAGTGAGTAATAAACTTTTGATCATTTAGCTTTTTATAGCCGGAAAATTTGGGCAAATTGTAGCACAGAATTAAAGCTCTTTCAATTATAAAATCAGATTAGATTAAGCAGCAGCAGAAATAAAAACCAAGTTTCGGTTGGAAGTATAAAAATAGATTATGAAATCTTTGAGTTTAATGCGCATCATATTTAGCTTGTTTTCTATGTAACAAAATGTAGCTTTTTTCCCCATTTAAAACTAGCCTTTTTTACTTATATTGATTGTTTTTATCCTTTGAATTGCAGATACAATCTGGAAATTAGCGGCGGCCTGGGCCCCACTGTGGAGCATGTGTTTCGTATTGGACTAATGGGCGAGAATGCCACACTGGAAAAGGTCGATATGGTGCTCAGCATTTTGAACGAGGCCATTCAGAGCATAAAGCTGCGATCAGTTAAAGCGGAACGCTCCAAAATATGATAATGCTTGAAAAATACATTTGATAGTTTGCACTTTTGATTTTCTTTTTCATTTCATTCTTGTTGCGATTGAAAATAAATTTTTATAAGACTCAAAAATTCTACCAACAAATTTAAATTGTAGCACCCTTTTGACTTAACAGTAGCAGCTTGATGTATGTTAAGTTTTAAAGAGCAGTGTGCACACTTATCGAATTTAACAGCATACGATTAAAAAGTTTCCGGTTATTGAATTTTCTTTTGGCAAAAACGAACTAATCGCAATGTAATACTCAAAGCAGCACTGTTCATTAATCGAATCACATCTATCGAGTATTAAAACACATGACTGCAAATTGGTGTGCAGAACAGAAACAAATATTCAACAAGCAGTTGATGAATGCAAAACTAATCGAACTGCTGCATATTTATCGACTTTTACAACACTTGAACAAACATCTGCTCAGGTTGCCGGGCAAATTCAAAAGTTTTCCATTTGGGATAAACAAAGATTGAATGAGTAGATAGCTTATACATTTATTGAACGCCAAGAGTCGAATCTAGGCCTGTTCAAGCGTCTCGCACTATACATGCAGAAAAAAAAAAGTTTAAAATTGTACACTTAAATGTTTATTTTTTGTTGTTGTGGTATGAAAATCAACTCTACTTGAATCGACGTCCATGAGTTTTAGGCATACAATAGTTTGTGTTGTTGATGCAACTTAACCCTGCTTCTGGGCCAACTCACGAGCCTTGGCGCGCTCCAGCTTGGAAATGCGAGCCAAACTCTTGGAGCCAAGGATACCACCGCCCCAGTGGCGACGGATCTCCTCGTGGCGCTCATTGAAGTTGGTCTTGACAGCCTCCAGCACCTTGCCAAAGTTGGGCTTATCGTTGTTCTCAACGCTGGTCAAAGCCAGAGCCGTGCAGGTCTTGCGGCGGACCAGACGTCCCAAACGAGCCTTGCCCTTCACAATGCAATACGGCACGCCCATTTTGCGGCACAGGGCGGGCAGGAACAGCACCAACTAGAAAGAGAGAGAGAGAAAACAACAATTAATAAGTCATACATAAACACGTGCTTTTAGTAAGGGGCGAAGAGTGCGGGGCAGTTTACTTTGCACGAGTGTTGCCAAACTCCGAAATGTTTTCTAGTTAAATCTACATTTTTTTTTTTTGCAAATGTTACAGTTTAAGTATATTAAAATAGCGAATGCTTGTTACAATGTTATATAAAAGCATGAAATGTGCATTTCTATTTTAAATTATTAATATTTAAGAGAATTATTATCTCAAAGATTCCTAAAAGCAAAGTATTAAGTTAACATGAAAGAAAACATTTCAAGCGAAAGTATTAGCATAAAATAACTCTTAACCCTTGCATATATATTATTAAATTAACATTTTCTCTGAGCTCAGCTATTTTTGGTAGATATGAAATGAACAAATTTGCAGACTAAGAGTATAGCCAAATAAATAATAAAACTATTCAAGCAGCTAAGAATAAAAAAAGATAGCGCTTTGGCTTCCAATTTTATGCTAATAATTATAATTACAGCAAGTCATTTCTATATTAATACAATTCTAATTTCTTAGCGACCCTTGAATTATGAAAATATCACAAGTAACCTTTATCAACACCTAAAACTAACTGTTTCTAGCTTGGCAACACTGAATGCAGTGCAAACAAAAATTCTCAGCTGTCAAATTACCACAGACAACGTGTTTAAACACGTTTCAGTTGAAGAAATTCATTTTAACATCATTGCAATAGTGGGGATATTGTTTAGTGTTGGGAAACTTTATAGGAGAGAACTTTACCTCAAGGGGGTCAACATCGTGAGCGATGACAACCAGCTGAGCTTTCTTCTGCTCGATGAGCTTGGTAACGGTGTTGGTGCCGGCAGAGACGTAGCTTGGCTTCTTCCTGGGCTCCACCTCCTTGCCCTTAGCCTTGGCCTCAGCCAGTTTCTTCAAGCGCTGCTTCTTGGCCAGCGGCGACTCTGGACGATATTTCTCCAGCAGCTTGAATAGCTTCACAGCTGTGGTCTTGTCCAGCGTCTGGCTGAACTGATTGATTGGTGGGGGCACCTTCAGACGCTTCTGGAGCACCGCCTTTTGGCGCTGAACGCGAATGTATTTGGGCCAACGCACAAAACGCGACAAATCCCGTTTGGGCTGAACATTTTGGCCTGCAAGGTGATGGAAAATATAATTAAATGAGCTCCTCTCATTTTCCAACACTAGACCACTTACCAATGCCAAAGTTCTTGGGACGCTTCTCGAAGAGCTGGTTGACAACTTTCTTCACCACTGGTTTCTTGACAGCCAATGGAGCTGGGGCCACCTTCTTGGTCACTGGCTTCTTCTTTGGCCTGGGCTGTAATAACATACATAAATGTAATATAATACAGCAACAACACAAAACACAAACAAAAACACAAATAAAAAAATGGTATAAAAAATTCGGTATAAATCACTTCGCGACACAGTTTGCACAATAAATGTAAAGCTTATTTGGTTGGCTGGTATTGTTTACCTTCTTAACAACCATTTTCACGCAGTTTTATGTAAAGATGCTAACAAAAAAAGCAGATTATTTCGCAGGTCGTTTAAAAGACCAGCTTTACGTCTGCCCGTCGGAAAGGTAAAGGAATTGCGAGAGCGGCGGAAGTAGCTGGGTTGTCAAAGTTGACACTTGTGCCAGGCCAGGGTTGCATTTTTCACAGTTTCCACTTGTCTGCCCACAGAGGGCCACGCAGTGTTGCATGCGTTAGTATATCGAGTGTGCCGCAAAAAAAATACTAGCACGCTGGCAAAAATACCAGAAATACTGGCCGATGCACTAGTAATTCGGTCACACTGTATTAACTATAATTTATCCTACCTGTTGCATTAACATTTGCGCTTGCGCTCAAATGTTATAATTTGCATCTAAATAAAGTGCTAACCATTTGATGTGTGACATTATTGTGCGCCCCGTGCTCAGTTGTGTATTTAAACGCCACGCGTAGTGCAGCAAAAGGTACGCTGCAATGTGCACAAACCCCTCCCATCCCCCCACCCTACACGTTCCAGGCCAGTCCACCATTTTTAATTTCTTTGTTTATTTTGTGTTTCATCTTCGTTGCAGCAACGATCGCAAGAGAAACGAGAGAGAACGAACTAATCAAAACAAATAATAAATAAAAGAAGATGAAAAAATGAAGTGAGTGATTGCAACAACGGTAAAATGGCCAGCAATGGGGCCATTAATGGTGCTCCTCCCGGAATCAGTAACGGTATCAATAGCGGCAACGGTATTGGTATTAATAACGGTACTGCCATCAATCACACACATGCCGTCTGCGTCTGGGAATTTGAATCTCGTGGCGGGAAATGGCTGCCATATTCACCGGCCGTTTCCCAACACTTGGAGCGGGCGCACGTCAAGAAACTCACCCGGGTAATGCTAAGTGATGCGGATCCCAGCCTGGAGCAGTTCTATGTCAATGTGAGGACCATGACCCAGGAGTCGGATCATGAATCAGAGGCGGGTCTCCTCACCATCGGTGTGCGGCGCATGCTGTATGCTCCCAGTAGCCCAGCGGGCAAGGGCACCAAGTGGGAATGGTCCGCAGGCAGTGCGGACAGCAATTGCGGCGATTGGCGGCCATACAATATGCATGTGCAGTGCATCATTGAGGATGCCTGGGCGCGTGTAAGTATAAAACCACCTATTTGGGTACTATTATTATAAGACATATATTACTTATATAGATTCCCTCCCGAAATAAATTATCCTCCATAACTTAACAGATTGGGCCTTATACTCTTGGTTGCCTTGGTCTGGCATAGCAAGAAGTATCTGGGCAGTGAGATTTAAACGACTCTCCTTTATCCCCATAGAGCACGATAAAATTTCAAATTTTTCCTCAGCCCAGCATTTTTTAATAAATTGACTAGTATGTTTTGGCTAAAATTTCAATTTAGTATAAACAAGTTATAAATCAGAAGTTACAAAAAAACACAAGGAAAAAACGAAAAAATAACATTATACAATATGTTAGTAAAAAAAATATATATTCATGTAAATCGACTATTTTCGCAGGGCGAACAAACATTGGATCTGTGCAACACGAACATCAGCCTGCCATATACCATCAACTTTTGCAATTTGACGCAAATGCGTCAGCCGAGCGGTCCATTGCGTAGCATCCGCCGTACACAGCAGGCGCCCTATCCGCTGGTCAAACTGACACCGCAGCAGGCGCTCCAATTGAAAGCCACAAGCAATGGACATGATTATCAACAGCAGCGGAACAATACTCTGCCCAAAATAGGTGGCATGTTGCCGCCGATGCATAGACAGCAGCATCCGCTGCCCATGTCAGTGAGCAGCAATGCGCATAATCATCATCATCAACAGCAGCAGCAACATCAGCAGCATCAGCAGCAGCATCAGCAGCAGCAGCATCATCATCATCAGCAACATCAGCATCAGCAGCAACAGCCGCAGCGAAAGCCGCATAAGAAGCATAGCGAAATTTCCACAACAAATCTGCGCCAGATACTCAACAATTTAAACATCTTTGGCAGCAGCACCAAGCACAGCAACAGCAACAGCAGCCACAACAGCAACAGTAGCAACAACAGCGGCAGCAATCACTTAACGGCCGCAACATCTGCTGCTAATGTGGCTGGCTCCACTTTACATCTGATGCAGCATCAGGCGCACTTTTCGCACAGCAGCAAGAGCATGCTGACGTCCTCAATGAATAGCCACCACAGCCGCTGCTCGGAGGGATCGCTGCAATCGCAGCGCAGCAGTCGCATGGGTTCGCATCGTTCGCGTTCGCGGACGCGTGCCTCCGATACGGATACGAACAGCGTCAAGTCGCATCGGCGGCGGCCGAGCGTTGATACCGTCTCCACGTATCTCAGTCATGAGAGCAAGGAGAGTTTGCGCAGTCGCAATTTTGCCATATCTGTGAACGATCTGCTCGACTGTTCGCTGGGCAGCGATGAGGTGTTTGTGCCATCGCTGCCGCCATCGTCGCTGGGCGAACGGGCGCCAGTTCCGCCGCCATTGCCTATGCCACATCATCAGCAGCAACAACAACAGCAGCAGCAGCAGCAACAACAACTGCAGCAGCAGCAGCAATCAATCGCTGGTTCGATTGTGGGCGTGGACCCCGCCAGCGATATGATATCGCGCTTTGTCAAGGTCGTTGAGCCGCCACTCTGGCCTAATGCCCAGCCCTGTCCCATGTGCATGGAGGAGCTGGTCCACTCGGCACAGAATCCTGCCATATCGCTGAGTCGCTGCCAGCATTTGATGCATCTGCAGTGTCTCAATGGCATGATCATTGCACAGCAGAATGAACTCAATAAGGTGAGCATGCGAATCAAGCTAATCCAATTGGAATTAGCTCCGTTAATACCGGGTTCTTATAGGCGGAATCATTTAAACTGTGCTAAAATAGTCCTGCACTACGATTAGGTTGCCTTATTAGTCAGTTCAACCATTTCGAATGCAGAATCAATTGCTTTCTGCTTTTGTGATCCAATCTCATGCTAGCTCGCTCTTAATCATGCCAACTGTATCTTTATATTTTGCAGCAAAACCTGTTCATTGAATGTCCCGTTTGTGGCATTGTGTATGGCGAAAAGGTTGGCAATCAGCCCATTGGCACCATGTCCTGGAGCATCATAAGCAAGAGTCTGCCCGGCCACGAGGGTCAGAACACCATACAGATTGTATACGAGTGAGTAGATTGGCAATATCTTCATCTCACACACATTAATTTGCTATCTTTTTGCTTTTTAGTATTGCATCAGGCCTGCAAACCGCTGAGCATCCGCATCCGGGTCGCGCCTTCTTTGCCGTTGGCTTTCCGCGCATCTGCTATTTGCCGGACTGTCCGCTTGGTCGCAAGGTGTTGCGCTTCCTGAAGATTGCCTTCGATCGCCGTTTGCTGTTCTCGATTGGACGATCGGTGACCACCGGTCGGGAGGATGTCGTCATTTGGAATAGCGTCGATCACAAGACACAGTTCAATATGTTCCCAGATCCCACCTATTTACAGCGCACGATGCAACAACTCGTTCATCTGGGCGTTACGGATTGAATATAAGCTTCTGTTCAACTTTTCTCATGTTCTCGCTCTTCCATGTCCTTTTTAAAAATCTCAATGTGTGTGCAATTTTATTTGAGTTTTTGTTTTAATTTTATTTTATTACTTTATTTTATTTTTTTTTCGTGTATACATTGTATGTGTCCGCCAGCGTTCGAGCTGCTCGAACCCTAAAACAACAATCGCAAATGCAAATGCAATTTCCATTTTGAATTCTCCATTTTATAAGACGGATCTGTTCTTCCAATTTGTAGTCGTTAAGTGATGCATACATATCATGTATTGTATTGTGTATTGTATTTACATAGTATATAGTATAGTATAGCATATATGTAGTCTATAAGGCCAGGCATTCTCTTCTCACTGTATTGCCACACTAGGAATTCCAGAACCTATTAGTATTAGTAATAGTAATAGTTATATACATATGTGTAGTATATCTAAGCATTTAAGTGTTAAGCTGTGCCAAAATTCTCAAATGTTAAATGTTTCTTCATTGACTCGAATTTATAACACATATCTCAGTTCCGTTCAGTTCAGTTCAGTATAGATTTCTTACTTGTATTTAACAGCCATAGTAATGCACGGGAGAGTATTAGTTAGAGGCCCCTTGTAAATTATGATTCGAATGATCAAAGCCAAGATTTGTATAACAATTTTGAAAACTTGTATTTAGATCATTTCATTTGTATTACTTGTTCATTCCTAACATTAAAGCGAATGTTCTTTTGTGATTTTATTTGAAATAGTTCTTTTAAAGCGCCCATTCATTTTATGTTCTTAAGTTGTGAATTTAAACGTCATTTGTACACGTTCTATTCAGATCATTCGAATGATCATTTCATATTATTTTTAGAGGCCATTCCTAATGTTTCTTCCTTTTTGTGATTTTTATTCGGAATTCGTTTTTAAAATACTGATGTCCCTAGGCGCATTCAACTCATAAACTATTAGTAACTTTATATACATATGATTACATGCATACACATACATACATACGTATTCATAATAACACACACAGACGCACATTTACACATACATACATTTATGTATACTATTATATATTTGCACACATTATATAATACATATAGTTTTTTTTTTTAAATTGTTGCTTTCATATTGATATCATCTCGACGACATTCTCGAACATACGATACGATACATATAAATATATATACATTAGTATATAGAGTTATATACTACATAAATACATATATAATGACAGCTATTGGGCATGCCCGTTTATAATATAACTAAGTTGTATTTAGCACTGATTAGTTGTTAGTTAACTGCATTCAGTATGGCATTAATTAAGCAATAACTATAAAAGTTTATATACAAATTTATAATTTACTTTATACTTAGTTTAAATAAAAAGCTGCATTAATGTTTGAAACGTCTTGACTCTTGTAATTTAGCGATCTTGATATTCTACGAATATTTAATTCAAATTGTGCACTTATATCTTAGAGTTTGTCAATATAAGCAGCATCGATGGGAAATTTATTTATTTCTTTCATATATTTAGCCAAGCTCAAAAAACTAATTAAAATCATATAGCTGCCGTATAAGTGGTGGCTTATAACATTTTGGCAAGTCATCAACTACTATGCCATATAGCTGCCTTAGGAACAATCCTCTAGCTATTTATGCATTTTCAAATATTTTAATATATATTAATATATTTGAATATATATTAATATATTTGAATTTAACTATTGAATTTCGATGCTAGCAAATTCGAGCTCCGGTCTGCAAGTGTGTGTAATGCTCGACTGGCCGAAGTTGGCTGTATTTTCTGATATTTATTTTTGGTATTATGTGTGATTTCGTGTCACGCTGGAAAGCACGACACGCACGGCTGCATCTCTATTTGGAATTCACACACAAATTTCACACACAAATGGAATTCAAATCAACTGCATTTTAATTGCGCAGTCATTTGTTGTTGTTGTTGTTGTTGTTGCTGTTGCTGTTGTTGTTGTTGTTGTTGCTGCTGTTGCTGTATTTGTTGTCAGCGACAAATTTAGCGCGTCCAAGGTTTACATTTAGCGATTTCGCTGTGAATCACTTAAAATAAATTAAAATCAATTTTTGTGCATTTTTCATGCGTGATATTTTCGCTTGCTGTCTGCTGTTGTTGTTGTTGTTGTTGCTGTTGTTGCTGTTGTTGCTGTTGTGGCTGCATATTGGCCAGAAAAGTTGCTCCCGTCCTTTTAAGGCACTTGTGTGTGGCAGCCACTTGCGTCGTGCACCCGTTCTTCAAATCGGCTTGTTGTCTGCCTACGCGCTGACGTCAGCATCAGCAGCCACCCCCCTCTACACCCCTGTATACCCTTCTCTCTCTCTCTCTCGCTCTCTACCCACTTGCTGCTTATGTACATGCGCCCTGAACAAGGACAGCTTAACCTTCGCTCGTCTTGCATCACTTTCACTGCATCAGCATCCGCCTCCGCCTCCGCCTCCGCCTCCGCATCTGTGGTTGTTAACAGTTATTGCAGCAGCAGCTGTTGCTTAGGTTGGGCGTTAGAGTCGCATTTGCCACTTGTTGCCGCTTGCCACTTGCCGCTTGCCACGCCATGCAGTGTGTTGCCCCATTGCAAAAAATTGAGAACGTGCTTTATTTTTATGCTCAGCTATCAAAGGGTACAAATTTGAAAGTTTCAATCAGTTGCCAAGAAAATAGTAATGATTTTTCATTATGAACTTTCAAACATTTAAGCATAAAGACACGGTATGCAGGTGTAATTATTGTTATTTTGTTGGTTATCAAAATGTAATAATATTACACATATTTCATATCGACATATTGCTGTTGTTATTGTTGTTGTTGTTGTTGCTGCTGATTCTCCTTGTGCCAGTTGCATGCTGAAAATGTTTTCCTAGAATTTTGCTGCATTTTATTCGATTTCATTTGATTGACACTGAACGTTGACGTTGACATTCAATGCACAGCACAGCACACACACACACACAGCATACACACACACACACGCACAACAACAATTGCGTGCATCATTTAACTCATCCACTGGTTTTCTACATATCCAGCCAGTGGTTTTGGCCAAAACTGCACAACCCACTGACCATGTGGCGTTCACTGTTTTTTGTTTTTGTTTTCGTTTTTGTTTTTGTATTCGTTTTTTGCTCTTTTTTCGGTGCTTTTGTTTTTTTGGAGCTACCTTGCATTTCGATAAGGCTGTGCAATTTGGTTTGCTGCAAGGGCGCATCCAGTAGGGGTCGCCTTATCGAGGGATCTGATCACAATTCACAAACTACAGCTAAAAGTATTTCAACAAATATTCCAAATTGCATTCAAACAAAATGGCGGCAATTATGAAATAGTTTCACAGGAACGGGAGCCCAGTTTTGCATAACTGTGAACCGATTTTGCCACTATACCAATTTCGCCCGGATTGCCGGATATAATTAGCATATTTTCCCAACTTTTGTATACAATACCGAATATGCCGTTAGTCAAGCTTTTTGCAAGGACTGTCAGACATTTGAATTATTCGTTAAATGAACTCAGTAGCCCTGGCAATTAGTCTCTATTGCTGATATGTGAAGCGTGAGTTTAACAGAAAAACCTACAATAAACTGAAAAGTGTTCGTAGCTCTATAAAAATGTTCAGAAGAGGAGCGGACTATCCATTAATCTGATTCATTATTTAGTTTTTGTTTTGACAAAAGACCATTGCAATTTGTAAAAGTGGTCAAAAACCGAAAAGATTTGGACCACAATTAATGCGTAAGTTTGACAAAGTAAGTTCTTACATATGTATATTCATAATTAATTATCTGCACACACACACACACACTTACACTCACACACTCATGAAATTTGTTGGACATATATATATATATATATAACGAATTTACGAAAACAGATAGGGTCATAACTGCACTTGACCGTTTTTTTCTCTCTTACTTTTGGGGGATCAGGCTGTAGTATCGAAATATTCTTCTGTATCTTTTGTACCATTCAAGTTATGCCCATTTATCGATAACTTTTGAACGGAACGAGCTATCACTGAAAAAAAGACTTGACTCTGACCCGGTAATACGAGCACTCATATTCCAAATATGAAGTCTCTAGCTTTCATAGTCTCTGAGATCCTTACGTACATACAGACGTACATATAGACGTACATACAGACGGACAGACAGACGGAAGGACAGACGGACATGGCTGGATCGACTCGGCGATTGATAGTGATCAAGAATATATGTACATACATATGTATATGCTTTATGGGGTCCTTATGCCTGCTACAAACTTTTGCACACATTCATAATACCATTTTTACCCATACTTAATGCGTTCAGGGTATACAAAAAAAAAAAAAATATACATATATTTAAAATGGGTAATATTGCTACATAAAAAAATATACAGCTTAGAAAAATAAATTTAAAAAATGTTTTCGAAACTCGGTACATAATTTTGAAAGAATAACATCAAATGTACAGCATTATCCATTAAACTGATTAATTATTAATTTGTTGTTTAGCCCAATAGGATTGCAGGACCTTAGGTTAAAGGAAACTCGGCAACCCTGGCTAGCAACTTTATGATATATATGATCAAGTGTGCTTTGACTAACGTATGTAAATAACCTAAAAGTTCCGGAGCACAGTCAATGCTTGAGTTTAACAGAGTAACATACAAACCTAAAGACGAAAAGATTTTCCAAAAAATTGTTTGAAAGAATAACATCACATTTAAAGGATTAAACTTAAACTAACTAATTTCTCACTGCATTGCCAATAAATATGTTCAAGAAGAAGTTTGTTGGCAAACTTGCCGTCATTCATGAGGATGAGGATGAAGCCACCGCCAATCAGGAGCAGGAGGAATTGGAGAAGTCGGGTGATAAACTGATCTGTGCCAAGATTCGCCTCCTTAGGCCATTATCCAATCTGGATCCAGACCCGAAGGCGAAGGTGTATTTGAAGGAGCAGTCGCATATTATCAAGAAGAAGAAGAGACTGCATGCAGCGGGTGCCCAATTGAACTCTTTGAAGTGGCCCCCAACGATGCTCAACGATGGCGACACATCGGCATCATCCTCCTTGGAGGAGCCCCCAGTGAAAAAACTCGGATTTTGGCCTGGCGACGTTAGCGACACACCGTCGGACGGAAGTGACTCGGATGTGACGATGGAAGTTCCAGAGGCTTATAAATGCAGGCCCTGTAGGCGGCGATTGCATGTCATCGAGGTGGGCTACGACAGATCCAAGTTAGCGCTTGAAATGGACTCCAGCCCGATGCCCAAAACCAAGAAGCGCATGAAGAGGAAGACAACCTGCGCTGGGATTCAAGTTTCAGGGGCTAGTGCCGAAGAGTCCTTAGATCGGCTATTGGATCACCAGCGCAGGAAGCGTTCAAAGAGGCAGAGACCTGTGAAGAGTGCTAACCCAAACACCTGGAAGCAGCAATCCACAGAGTCATTGGATCTGGAGTCCAGCGTGATGCAGCTCGCATGCCTACAACTGACCACGTCTTCAGTTTCCGAGAATGCTAAGGACGACAGTGGCATTAGTCTTGGCGATGAGAGTTTCTTATCTAATACATCGATCGCAACTGATTCCCAGTTGGAGTCCACCATGATGCAACCCGCAGGCCCACAACTGATCACGTCTCCAGCTCCAGAGAGTAAAGAAAATAAAGAGAGCGGAAGCGATCTGAAAACTGATACTATCCATTGGTGGGACTGTGTCCCGATTTGAGGGTATTACGAGTCACCCACCACTTCGTCGTCGTCGTCGTCTAATCCTGCTTGGCTCCCGTTGCAGTTCTAGTTAAGATTCCATAACACTTTCCATAGCACAAGGAATACCGAAAGGAATCTATCTACCGTTCCAGTCTTATTCCATAACAAGGTACTATTTCTTGGCTTCTGAAAGTTGTTCCTATATCATTATTATAATTGTAGGCTCTGATATGGAACACATTCTTTCATAGCATCCCGTTAAGCCGTTAGATTTGTTTGGTTTCTAGCCTCGAGTTGAAAATACAGTATGACGAATTTCTTATGATAGGTAAGTAGCACTATTTTTGCTATAAAAGCTGCAAACTAATTCAATTATGTTTCTCAGCTATAATCGGATACATGACGTAACAGAAGGTAGACAAAGTTTCCACCTGAATTTACTCAAAAGTACAAATCTGCAAAGAGCAAATCAATCAAACTTACTTTAATGTTAATTAAAAGTATAGCTGTAAAATTGAATATAAATAAAATAGCTATATACCATTATCATTTTTGATAATTACTTGTGTTCTTCAACAAAATTATAATCCCTCTACAAGGGTATACAAAATAAGTGCAAATATCGCATATGAAGGTTATATTAAAATGACCAGAATATTTTATGAACATAGATTTTTCCTATATTCTACGTGTATTTTGGCTACATATGTGTATTTTATTTAATTATTTATTTATTTCTATATTTTTATATATATAAAAGTTGCTCTAAGAAACACATGTAGAAATATAGAAAACGGAAAAGGTGAATATTTAGTTTAGTTGAATATATAGGCATGGTACATAAGAGAAGTCCTTGTAGCAGTGCCTGTAAGTTTTTGCCGCTGTTGTGCAACAGTTGCCACTTGCATTGAAGGTTATGTCTGATTTGTGGATTGCATTGTTGTTGCTGTGGTGGCTGTTGTTGCTGTTGTTGCTGTTGTGGCTCCTTGGGACAACTAAACAAACATATACTACAGCGACATTTGCGACGAGGCGAACCACATCCGGACTGGGGAAACTGGGAGTTGACCGCTGCCCACAGCTCCACAGCTCCCCAACCCCCCCGCTGCTGCTGTCGCTGCTGCTACTGCGGCTGCTGCTGCTGCTGCTTGGCGCCTATCTCTCTGCTCGGAGGCGAGCCTAAATGCAGCAACAATTGCAGCTTGCACAATCAGTTAAGAGCCTCCGCTCGTGCCAAACGGTTGTGCGCATCTTTCACCCTGTTCATAAAACCCAGTTACAACATCAGCAACAACAACAGCAACAACAACAACAACAACTACGAACCATCAACAACCCAGCAACAAATTTTGCCTAGCAACATTTTGTTAAAGTTTTTTTTTTGCGTGCATTTTAATTCATATATTTTTTTTTAAATTTTATAATTTTGTGTTATTTTTTTTAAACAATTGCTAAATTCAAAAATACGCGTGTGCCAGCAACAACAATACCAACAATAACAGCAACAACAACAACAAAACAGTTACTTGTTGCAACCGCAAATCAATCAAAAAGTCTTGTGCTCCTTCCCCCCCCCCCCACACTCCCGTCGCACGATCGTTTGTGGAAAATTAACGCAGTCGCGTAATTCAAGCTCTTTCCGTACTAATACTATTTCAATATTTGCATAGAGCTTTTTATCTAACTGTTGTTTGTGTGTGTTTATTTATTTTTTCTTCAATTGTTGTTGCTTTTGCTGTCGGTCTTCAACTTGTGTGTTTGTCTCCAGTTACAAAAGCCGCGACGTTGTCGACGTCTCCGATAAGCAGCCGAAGCAGCAGCAGCAGCAGCAGCAGCAACTAGCAACAGGTAAGAATGGCAACATTTTATACACACACACACACATACACACACGCACATACAATATGCACTTGCATCAACATCAGTGCTGCCAACTTTTGACAAGCAAAAAAGCCTAGTTTTAAAGTTAGTTATTTTTTGTTTTTAAATAAAAATATACTAAACGAGAAAGAAAGTTTACGTTCGGCACTCCGAAGGTAGTATACCCTAATATAAAGAAACACCTTAAAAATTCATTTTCGTATTGAAATCAATATTTTAGACCGATTGTTCCTATGACAGCTATAAAATATAGTAGTCTGATTACGATCAAATTCAACCAGTCTATATCAAACATAATCAAACTTGCAATTACTGAGTTTGGTTAAGATAGTTGGAGAAACAAAAAAGCTGTTCTTACAACGAAGCATTTTTCAACAGATTGTTCCAATGGCAACTATAAGATATAGTGGTCTGATTTTAATGAAATTCTGTGAGCCTGCTTTAATATTGCTCAAACTTATAATTGGTAAGTTTGATTGAGTTATCTCAAAAAACAAAACTTTTCGACTGATCGTTCCTATGGCAGCTATAGTCCGATCCGGCTGATCCCGACATATAATCTGCGTGCAGCCGAAATGGGCATCTGTACTAAGTTTCATCAAGATAGCTTTAAAATTGAGGGATAAGTTTGCGTAGAAACAGACGGACAAGGGTATATCGAATCGACTTGTCGTCCTGATCATGAATATATATAGTTTATGGGGTCGGAAATGTTTCCTTCTATGCGTTGCAAACTTCTGGCAAGGGTATAAAAAGAAGAGCAAACAATTTTCTTGTTATATACATATGTATATCTAATAATAAATATAAACAGGTAAGTAGCAGAAGAAAAATTGTGAGTTTGGTTAAGATGAAAAGGTTTCTATGCAAAAAGACTATATAGTAGTCCGATGTTAATAATGTTTGGCCCAAATCTAAGCTTATCTCAAATGTTAACTGATTTTTAGAATTGTGTTTAAAAACTAACAAGTTTCGCTGTTTGCATATTATGATCGCAATGATGAATTCGAAAATGCCAAATTTGATGGAATTAAAGTTAAGTTGGCAACACTGATCCACACACACACACACACATTTGCATATAAATAAATTAAGTTCCACAATGTTTAAAGCGTTTTGCGGTTTTCCTGTTGGCTCTTTGGCGCCATCTAGCGGCAATTCAATCAATCAACCAATCAACATATTCGTATATCGCATTACGCATTACGCATTTGTCTATCTGTCTCTTTCTGGCCTATCGATTGATTGGCTGCTGTGGGCGTTGTTGTTGCTATTGTTGTTCTCGTTCCACATAAATCAAATGTAACAAAAAATGCGAAATCAATTCAACATCGAATTTCGATACATTGCCATATACATATATGATATTTACGATCGTCTCGTACCAAAATCGTGCGTCTCCTTTTGATAATAAAACGCTTTTTAATTGGCTCGCGCAGCGACAACATTTTTGGGCATTCAAAAATTTATGCGTGCGCGCCGTCGCCGTTTCTTGTCATTTATCGTTTATCGTTTCATTCGGGGCATTGGCCACGCGCCTTCCTACGCGATTCTCACAGCGACGATACACGATTCTCGATTGATCCATCAAATTGTAAGATTACAAACTGAACAACATATGTAAATCTATGAGTTATGACTTATCATACCAGCCCTAATGAATTGTAGTACATTAAATTTGGTTATAATTATGTAAAAATCTTGTCTGTAATGCAATATATTATTTGTATCATTAAGCGGGGCATATAACGAAACTGTGTGGAGAGTCGTATATGACCGAAAATACCTAGAAAGACAACTCTAGAGAGCAAACCATGAACAAAATGGTCTCCAGCTGGAAAATCGGTTTCGTTTTGGAAAAGTTACGGGAGTTTGAAGTCTAGGAAGGTCATGTGTATGGACTTAAGAAGCCAATAAGGGCTTATACAAGCCAATTTTTTTGTCATATTAGCATGATTTTTGACAGAAAATTGAAACACCACAAAATCACTTTTCATATAGTTTTTTATACTAATTGAGATATCCACAATCAATTCAACGTAAAAATTCAAGATTCTATATTTTGAAAAATCAAAATTGGTAAGGGTTTCCCTCTTATGCTTTTTTCGCCAAAAAAAATACTCAATATTATTTTTTCACAAATTCATAAGTTTTAAATGAAGAATTAAACTTGATGCCAAATAATGATCAAAATGGCCTCGGGTTTGACAATCGGTTCAGATTTGACAAAGTTGTGGCAGTTTGAAGTCTGGGAAGGTCATTTATAAGGCACCTTACAATCCATTTTTTTTGTCACTTTTGGCGTGATTTTTGACAGAAAAATGAAACACCACAAAATCACTTTTTATATAGTTTTTTATACTAATTGAGACATCCACAATCAATTAAACGTAAAATTTCAAGATTCTATATTTTGAAAAATCTAAATTGGTAAGGGTCCCCCCTTATGCTTTTTTCACCAAAAAAATCCTAAATTTTATTTTTTCAAAAATTCATAAACTTGAGATGTAGAATTAAAGAAACACCCAAACCTTGCACAAAATGCCCTCGAGCTTTAAAATCTGATCAGTTTTGGCAAAGTTATGGGAGTTTGAATTCTTAGAGTGGCGTTTATAGGGATTTTTACACTTTACAAGCTAAATTGTTTTACTTTTTGAAGTGATTTTTGACAGAAAAATTAACTACCCCAAAATCACGTTTTCCATAGTTTTTTGTTCTAATTGTGACACCCACAATCAATTAAAAACATAATTTTAAGATTCTAGTTTTTGAAATAAATAAATGTGTAAGGGTCCCCCCTTGAGATATTTCAGAAAAAACTAAAAAAAAAATTATTTTCAAAACTTTATAAACCTTAGATGTGGACTGAAGAAGAGGACAAATAATGACCAAAATGCCCTCGGGATTGACAATCGGTTAAGTTTTGACAAAGTTATGGGACTTTGAAGTCTTAGTAGGACATTTAATAGGATTTTGCCACTTTACAGACTACCTTTTTTGACATTTTTGACAGAAAAATTAATCATCCTAGAATAACTTTTCCCTTAATTTTGTCTACCAATTTTGTCAACCACATTCGATTGATAATAAAATTTCAAGATTCTAATTTTTAAAAGAAAAAAAAAAAAATTTCAAATAAGTAATATTTTTTAAAAAATGTAATAATAAATTTATTCTTTAAGTTCATAAACTTTTATGTTAAATTAAGCTTTGTTATTTTTGGCATGCTTTTTGACAGAAAACTTGACCACTAAAGAATTATGGAATAAATCTTAGTAGGACATTACAAGGTACGTGGGCACTTCGCATGTGTAAAGTTTATCGTTAAAATATCTTTTCTTTTTTTAAGATTCTTTTCGAGGTTTCTAATTTGAACTTAAATTTTATCAAAGGGTTTGACATTATTTTGGTGTGTAGTTTATTTTGATATATTCTTTGTTTTTCGTGCACCTTCATTTTGAAGTTCAATCAACTAAGTTTGCACTTGGTTCAATTGTCCGGTTACGGCTACGGCTCCAGCTTAGGGGTTGTCTCCGTCTCCGTCTCCGTCATCGTCTCCGGCTTTGGCTTCTACTTAGCCAACTGACTTATTGACTGACTGACTGACTAACTGACTGACAATCGTCAGCCTATTTGCCCAATTGCGGTTTTGAACTTGTTTGGCTTTTGGCTGCCGGACGGACAACTGCCACAACCCCCCCCCCCCTCTCCACCCCTGCCACCCTCGTCCACCTGCTGCCGCGCTGAGAACGTGCTGTGGATTTCAAATGCCGTTTGACCGAACATCGTTGATCTTAACCAAAACTGAAACCAAAATGCGACGCTGGCGGCCGCACCAACTAATCACAACTGCCAAGCCAATGAGCAACAGCAACAACAACAACAACAACAACAACAACAACACCAATAAGATCGGGTTGTCATTTGCCATGTTTCATTTTAACCATTTACGGGGGAAATGTCACAACTTGTTTGGGAATCAGTCGGGGCACTTGGGGACTTGGACTTTGGGGGGCATCCATCTGGTTCGCCTCGTCGCCGCACTGGAGTGCAATAAAAAAATGCTTAAAGCACACATAAGCACAAATCATGATAAATTGAAAATAATATTAACGAATCTATGTACGTACGGATCTACACTTGAGAAACCGCAACGGCAACAACATCAAATGAATCAAAATGAAAAATGCATTCGCATTTGTAGTGCCAACAAGTAACTGTCTGCGCGAACAGTCGCAACTGATCGACTGGCAAATACCCTATAGTCAGTTCAGTTTCAGTTTCTTCAATAACTTTTGTGCTGATTTGAAGTTTTCCGTATATATAACACATTTGCTTAGGTATACGTATACGTAATTTCAGTTTAATTGCTAGTAGATACATATATATTTGTTTTGGGGCAATTATAAATTATAAACCATATATTTTTTTTTTAATAACTGCCCTATTTATTGTCTTTTCGGTTTTGAATTTTGAGGATCTTTAAATTAGATGATTGAAATATATTGACATTCTTGATTTATGCGAGATTTGACTAGTTATAGAAAAACATAGCAATATCAGCTCGACTGCTACAAAGTTTGTTACAAACATTTGCCACAACTTGATCATAGCCGCATCACAAATCGTATGTGTAGAGGGTATGGAAAAGTGAATTGCATCATCTGATGGCAGTCAACTGCCGCCTTCAACTGACATTTTCACATTACTTACTTATTGTGCATGCGAATTGCATTTTTTTCTGTTTCGTTTTTCCTTTTGCAGGAGCCGCCACCGAACGTTGCAAGTTTTGTGTTTGCCATGGAACTGGAATGCGATTTGGGTGCCATACAAAACGAGGAGTTGCTGAGGAAAATGGTAAGTGATGATGTGATGTGATGTGAAAATATAAACATTCATATAATAACTTTATCTCAGCTCTCTTGTGAGTTTTTATAATCAAATATTTATATATTTCAAAAATTCATTCGAATGACTTATGAATTACATTATTTAGATTTACATTTTTTTATATTGCAATTCTATATTATCGAAAACTTTTCCAAAACTGAGTCGATTTTCAATCCCAAGTCTATTTTGGCTATTATTTAGCGTTTCAAGTCCTTATAAATGCCCCTCCAAGATTTCCCATTTCCCATAACTTTGTCAAAACTGAACTGAGTGTCAATTCCGAAGCCATTTTCGTCATTATTTGTCCTGCGAATTTCAAAAAATGTTTTTTTTTTGAATTTTTCTTGGAAAAAAGTTTTGATTTTTAAAACTTGGAATCTCTTAAATTTCAAACTCCCATAACTTAGTCAAAACTGAATCCATTTTGAAGTTTGAGGACATTTTGTTCATGATTTGTCTTCTTAATAATTTCTACATAACCAGGAACAATTTCAAATGTAAAGTTTGCAAGTGCCTTTCAAGACTTGCAATTCCCATAGCTTTGCCAGGACTCAGATGCTTTTGCAAGCATGAGGTCTTTTGGTTTTCATGGTCTATTGTTAAACTTAAACCTATTCTTAATGTTAAATGTTAATTTTTTTCAAATTTGTGTGCATGCATTTGTGAAAATGTTGTTTTTCAAAATCTAGAGACTTCTGTAATAGTAAGTTGATTGGTCATTTATAGTGCTGCTTCTGCTTGGATGTCTCAGCCACCTGTTGCAAGTTCATTGCCTCTCCGCTGTTACTGGATGTGTCAGTCATTGCCTTTAAAGCCCAGATCAGATCGCCAGTGTCGCATCGCGAGAGATTCGAGAACACGCTGGAGATTCGCACATAAGCGAGCCCAGTACCCGTACCCGTACCCATACCCAGTTCAACCTGACCAAATTGGGTCATTCATGGGGTTGGCCTGGCCTGTTGTTCTCTATATTGCTGACTGTGTGGGCCGTTAGCGCTGACTTGGCTTAGACGCTTTGCAATTATCGTTAAAAACGTAGTTAAAAAAACAACAAATAAAATAGCAAATAGAAATCAATGGAAAAACGATGACGATGTCGCTTAACTTGGTCAAATGATGTACGATCAGCTACAATAGAAAAACATCTATATTAATAATAATAATAATAATAAATACGAAAATTGTACAAAAATAGCAGCAGACGTTAATCAGCCCACGCAGGCGCAGACGCTGACGTAGACGTTGACGTTGACGCTGACGGCGACGTCGACAGCGACGCTGGTGTCTGCGCTGGAGCCGCTCTCTATCTCTTTCGCGCCTTCTCTTCGGAGAGCGGCCAATTGGGCCGCCTGATAAAGTGACTCGCTTCGATTTAGAGTTGGGCGCCTCTCGTGTTTTCTGACGTGACACGAACACGCACGACTCGACACGACAAGAGAAAAGTCGTGTTGATATGACATGTAATTTCATTATAAAAGCTTAAAAGCTAATGAAAAATTTACTTCGTTTCCAGAGTTGATTCTTATTTGCGAAAAATCTTAATTTCTTCAAGTACTACAGATAGTTCAAACTCCTTGTGAACAAAACTCGAACTTTTCTATAAATCTAATAAAAGATGGTTATGTTTATTTCTTAAATGTTCGCAAAATTATTTCGAGTGTTGTTTAAAATTGAACTTTTCAAAAAAACAAAAGAGTTTTTAAAGCAATAACGGAATTTTCGACAAATATAAGTATAATTTTGGACCAACATTTTAAATGTATTTTAATATATATTTTTAATTTATTTATTTGTAATTAATATTTCGTGTTGTATTGTAAAGTTCTGAGATGCGTGCATCTCTAGTTTGAGCATGGATGTGTTGGATGACTCATGCGGCATGAATCAATTTTCGAGCCGCATCTGAACTCGCCTGACCGCCACAGCAAATCCAGTTAGTCCGCCAGCTCCTTGGAAGCGACGATGACGCCACAGCTGAAGCCGAAGCCGAAGCTGAAGCTGAAGTAGAAGCTGGTCAGCTCCATTGGCAATTGCCAAGTTTTATGATGTTTGGTGTTTTTGTTGTTGTGGTTGTTGTTGTTGTTGTTGTTGAGGCTTTTGCGCGTTGGCCGCTTTACAATTGCGCCAATCTCTTGGCCATGATTTGAAGCCAGTTGTCGCGTGGGTTTTGCGGCGCTGACGTTGACGCTAACTGCAAATATAAATCAATAAACCTGAGCCACAATTGGCACAGAGACACCCGCTATGGCCATCTGTCTCCGTCTGTCTCTCCGTCTGTTTCTCCGTCTGTCTGTCCGTCTGTCTGTCCGTCCGTCTGCGGCTGCCAGTTGTTGACCAGATCTATGGCAACTGGCCAAATGCAGTGCGGCAAGTGAACAGCAACTCCTTCAATTGTTGCCGCAAACTGGTCACGTTGCCGTCTATCGTCTATCGTCTATCGTTTATTGCGTATCGTCTATCGGCTGACGTCTAGCCACGACGTCTGCGTCTGCGTCTGCGCAGCGTCTGCGATGAGTAATTTTTTTTTTTTTTTTTTTTATTTGAATTTCTTGTGACTTGGTTGTTTTTCACTTTTTTTGGTGTAGGCGTTTTGACTTCGTGTTGAAAAAAGTTAACGAATTTGAATTTGATTTGTATTGGAATTAGAATTGCAACAATGACTCCCACCAAAAACATGACCAATACGCGAGTGCCATTCAAGTGATTTATATATCAAGTAATGCTCATATTAAGTATGCAAAAATACAGTGATCTCTCGCTAAATGCCACGTTTCGTTTACAGAATTGATTCTCATTTGTGTATAGCGCTAATTTCTGCAGCAAATCGAAGAAACAATGTTTGCTGTTACATAATTGTTATATTTTGAATTTCAGAATTACTTTAAACGAATTTTATTTTAGAAATTAAATAGTAAAAAATGTTGGAGTTTGTTATGCTTTTATTTAAAGTGTTTCACATTTTTTGTTGTTAACTACATAGTCAAATAAAATCTAAAAAAAATGGATTTTAAGAATTTAGAATATTTGAATGCATTCTAATTTCAGCTGATTTCCATTTCTGAGTGACTACTGTATATACATACATACATATGTATGTATGCATATGTCTGCTTATAGTATTCACATATCTGTGCATTTTCTGGCGCCTCGATTAATTGGTCAGCAACTGTGCACTTGGACACGTTCGTTGCTGTTGTTGTTGTTGTTGCTGATGTGTGCTTTCAAGCTTTCCATTTGGGAACGATCGATTAGCCAAATCCCACCGGCGATATCATTATGGAGTTGCCTACCTTATGCAAATTTGCTCAATCGGTCGTCGCATCATTAGCCAAACTGAACTGTAAACTGTATTTTTGTTAAAGCTTTTCCACTTTTCGAAATTTGAATACCCTTACCACAAAAGAGCCAATCATAAACATTTTTACAAAAATTAGTCATCTTAGGTTCAAGGTGCGATAAAAGTTACGATTATGATTTCTAGAGAGTTCGAATTTCAAAGCACTAGTCAAAGTTTTAATTTGAGCTCATGAATTGCTAATTATATCGATTTCAGTATTCCATTCACAGGTAATTCTTCACATGATATTCACTGAGCATTCGATTTCCAAGTTTTACTTTATAAACAGGGCAAATTTCTTTTGTAAACTGCTCATTTACATTAAAAGTCATGTGTACTTATAAAGTAAACATAAACATAAGAATTAATCAGAAATCAACGTTCAAAAAGATCGAAATTTGAAACGGTTACTTAACACCAAACAGGAACCGCTAGATGCTAACCTAACCTCAAATGCGAATTGGAATGTTTCTATGAAAAGCAAAAGCAATTCTCCTTCGTTCATTACGTTCATAAGCTTCTAATTCGCTATAAGCTGCAATTAGTCACTTGACATAAACATAAACCGATTCCCGTAAACTTTATATGAAAATCAATAGAGCCCTAGACAGCAGCAGCAGCAGCAGCAGCAACAGCAACAGCAAATAAAACTCGCCGTTACAAGCTATTATTGTTGTTGCCGTTGTCTTGCGATGAGCTTTTGCAAAAATTCTGCTGCTGTGCTGCCGCGCGTTGTAAGCCGCTGTTTTTGTTATGTTTTGTTTTTGTTACTTTGCACAGTAAAAACAAAAAAGGCAGCGCAGCTAACGGCGGCCGCTGCACTGATAGTGGGCAACTCACACACGCACACGCACACGCACACTAAGTCAAGGCAGCGCAAACACACAAGCAAGCAAACCAAAGCCAAAAGCACGCACAGCCCGCGATCGACGTCGACGTCGCTTGCGCTGTCATCTTCGCGGTGTTGTTGTTTGTCGTTGTCGTATTCGGTCATATCTCTGCCGCTTCAAGCTTGCTGCTGACTGCTGACTGCGCTGCCCTGTCGTCATCAGCTGCGCTGCTGCGACTGTCTGAGCTTCGGCCGGTTGGGCCGTCCACTTTACGCGGCTTTGATTCTGAATGGGCGAACTTCAGTCTGATTTTGGTGCTCGATCGATTGCAACGTGCCGACGCTCGGTTTTAACGAAACTCAACTCAACTCCCAAACAAGAAGCAGCAGCATAAATAACAACAACACAACAACAACATCAAAATTGTTTTTTTTTTATTTGTACATATCGAGATATATATACATATATATATTTTTTTTGGCGACTTTTGATTTATAAGCCAAAAGCCAATAAGCCCGAAACCAGCGATTGGCAACAGGATTATTAGTCACACCTAACCAAGTGTTTTATTTTTGTGTGTATCTTTGCCGGTAAAAAAAAAGTAAAAGAAAAAGAAAAATAAAAAAACACATAACGAACCCAACAATAACTCAACGAAAAGATTCGAAAAAAAGGCGCAGTTCAACATCCAATTTATACCTGCCCAGAAAAAAAGAAGAAGCTTTTTCGTGCTTCTGTCATTTGGAGGAGCCACTGTGATTAGCCCACCTATAGAGAGGTAACTTTTGTTGTATTTCTTGCTGTTCTTTTTCTCGCATATTTTCTTAACACATTTTGTTAATAAATTTCACACTTTGGAGCTAGTAAAAAAAAAAAAAATATTAAACAATTTGCAAGTTTGTTTGTTTAACGGGGCGGCTACGTATTACTTTTTTTTTGTTTTTGTTTTTGTTTTCATTTCATTTTATTTTTTTGCATAACGCTCAGTTAGTCAGCGACGTTGGCGGCGCTGTTGACGTCGCGGCCGGCGTCTGTGTCAGCAAGTTGTGGTAGTAAACAAACAAAAGGCCCTTATCTGTAGAAAGAACTCAACTTGAGCTACTTAGAAACACGATTACAACGGCGAAAACGATTACGTATATAGCTATATAGAATATGAGCGATCGTGTCATCATTTTATCAAGATCTCAAGCTTGGCACTACACATACATACATACATATGTAGAGCTATTCACTGGGGGGAGGAAGCGGGTGGGGGGAACTGTTTTTTTTGCCAGCAGGCCGTATGCTAATCTTGAAATGAATCTAATTACAGTGGAACCTGTTTCCAGTGGCAAAACGGGCAGTTGGCCTTGCCAAACGCTACGATCTCTACCTTGCTCCCTTCCTCCCCTCCCCCCTCCCTCTCTCTTTCTCTGTTGCTCTGCCTGCGATACGATCATAGCCAAAAGAAATTTAGTTTAAAATCGGGGCGGGCAACTGGTAATTGCTATAAAGCCTTAGGCGCCTAATTGAGTGGTAAAAAAAAAAAAAAAATCCGGATTGGATTTGCAGGTGAAATAAAAAGAAAAACCAGATCATCATAGAGTTCCGCTATCGATCAGTTATAATTATTGCTACACCCACCATAACTTTAAGAGCCTTGCTTACAGTTTACATAAGTTTTTCAGATTTCCGCTCATTTCATATATCATAGCATATAGCGATCACAAATCGATCAAGTTTTAATGACTCGTTTTAATGATCAACTGACTTTTATTTGTTTTGTCAGTTTGTTTATTTATAGCGATCAGTACAGTAAAACCAGCAGTTAAAGTTCCATTAGCTTTGTGATCATTAAAGAATTGCAAAAATTTTGAATGCCAAAAAGAAAGATTTATAATGACTTATAGTTTTCTTTTAGAAGAACAAAAATCTTAAATATATTTAAAGTTAGTTTTTAAATTAATAACATAAATGGTATTTACAGAAACTATAATTAGTTGCACAGTAAAATCGCTGGAACCCAATGAGTTGTAAGATTTAAAAAAAGATTGGTTTCTATTTCTTTAGTTAGCGTGAGAAACTCCAGTCAAATGACAGTTAACCCAAATGAAACCAAACCGTATTGCATTGTGAATTTCAAAGCTGTTGACATCTTTGGCGGCAACTTCATCGATCAACTTGACAAAGTTTCCCACACGACAAAAAAGATCAAAAATACCTCATCCCATTTTCAAAACTTTGTCTTGGATTCATTTGTGAGCCATGCATACTATATGTATATATGTATGTACATATATACATACGTATGTATGTATGTGATTAATATGCATGGTGTTGAGGTCTTGAAAGCGCTCCAAATTTCAAGAACAGACGCCGCATGTTTTATTCACCTGAGCAATGTCATATCCCAAAAAAAGAAAAAGACACAGAATGAAAACAACTGAAATTGAAAACAAGCCAGAACCCAAGTAAGAAATTTACTTATGTGCATGTCGCGTAGCAAAGTAAATAATCAACAACAAAAAACAAGTAAAGAACGCACGAGTCTAGAGAGCACGACTTGCAGATACCCTGTTAAATCATTTGTTGTTTTATTTGTTTACCACGTATGTATGAGGTTATAAAGTATAAGAAAGCTCGAAATTTAGAATCTCCAAAAACTTTTATGTTGATTATTCAATTGTGTTGAAACTTTGTAGGATATATAGCTTATATACGAAAGTATGCGTATACTTAATATCAAGAGTATACTATGTCTATAAAGTATTCGCTGATACCTAAGTATAGTTAGTAATGGGTCAGATTGTTTATTTATATAATAATAATTCTTTAATATTTTGGTTTATTTTTGGTAATATTTTTGTTGTATTATCTGCAGTCTGAAAAGTATAACTCTTAAGATTGCTATGAAATTGAATAATGTTAATGCTAAAATTAGATATATAGTATTAGTATTATTTGAATTAGCGTGAGATATTTATCGAACTGACCAAATTAATGATATCCTCTTTCTCGGGCCATACCCAGATTAAACAGGGTATACCAGAAACCTGCGCAGTTTCAACTAGTTTCAATTTCAATTTCGGTCTCGGCTGCGCAGGTGCTAACAAGAAGAAAAACCAAAAAAAAAAGAAGAAGAAAAAAAAAATAATAAGTCAGCGTCGCTGCTGGCGTCGCAGTCGGCAGCAAGTTGAGCATGAAAATGACACAATTCGCCCCTTGGCAAATTGCGAATCGCAATTCTCGGCTCGCAATTAGGTCGCCCACTTTAATATGCATGCAAGAGAATTGAAATGAAATTGAAATAGTTATAAATAACGACTGACGCCGAAAACAACAAACTCAAACATGTGAAAATTACCAAAAGACGGGCAATTAACAGCAAAGTGCAAACGATTTCCTCAACGAATTGAACTGATTGTCAATGTCAAATGGCAAATGGCAAATGACAGATGCCAAATGAGCAAATCGCAGATGGCCGTCAACAGGTGTCGCTGCAAGCGATCAATTCCACTGTACTCAAAGATTGCGCTGCACTCAATTATCAAAGTTCTTTGGCATTCTTTCGTATCGATTGGCATTCTTTACTTTTGATTTGATAAGAACTGTAAAACAATAACAGTTTTCAGCTTTATCATTTCCAAAGATACTCTTATGCATGTATGTATGTATGCGTACTATTTATGTATGTATGTAGAGTGTCAGTGAAACGTTTAAGCTTACGACTGGAAACAAATTGAATTAAATTGAAAGTCAAATGATGTCGAGGTGATTTCATATGGTCATAGCAAAGGAAAGAAAGAAGCAGATGCAGAAGGAAAGTCGAAGATAAACGCTCTATGGTAATATGCAGCGAGCGAAACGTTAACGAATATGACAAAAAGGAAATGAACACAAATGTTGTTTTAGACAAAAAGATTAATAAAGGAAAAGCGTATATACCTATACTATGTATATATGACAAAATAATATGCAACTGCAGCCAGTGAAACGTTTACGAATACGAAAAAGAAGAATATACGATTAAAATACTCTCAAGCGAATGCTGCATATTCACTGCATAGTTTTGTCAGTAAATCTGGTAATTTACTAGTTACCAAATATTAAGTTACACCGAACAAGCATCACCCGCCTCCGCACCCGCCACGCCTCCCATGCATTCACTTCCTTTGCGCTTAATTCGCGTTGTCTTTCGCATGTTGTTCGCGTGTTGAGCGACATTCGTTTGCCGATTTGACTCAATTAAATTTTAATAAATTTTAATTTCAATAACAAAAAGATTTCTTTTCATTTTTTTTTTGCTGTATTTTGGCAACAATAACAACAACAATTATATGCATAGACGAAATATACAAAATATTGTTGACCTCCAAAGCTGACACGACAGCTCAGAAAATGAACGGCGAAAAAAAAAACAAAAAAAATAATAATAATTTATCAGCATTTGCGGCAGTCTCGCATCAACAAAATCTCGCACGTCACGTCATCAGCAGCGGCAGCAGCAGCAGCAGCAGCAGCAGCAGGAGAAGAAGGAGATGGCGATAGGCAGAGAGGATGATGGCGGAGGTGGCGGCTGCAGTCGGCGTCAGCGTCGGCGTTAACGTCAACAGGTTGCCGCTGGCAGCGGAGGTGCGACGACGACGGCGACTTCAACTGGTTATCACGGGCCACTTTTTAGAAATTACGTCATTTGACGTCGCGCTTCAAGACGCTGCTCTAGAGTCTAGACGGCGACGGCGACGCCTACGCCAGCATCGACGTCGACGCAATTTTGCACTCTGCTGCACTTTGTTTTTTTTTTTTTTTTCGCCCTCATAACTCTCATTTAGCACCATCTGTTTGTTGTCTTCCTCATCTTTGTATTTATTTATTTATTTATGCTATTTTCTTTTGTCTAGAGTTTTGTCTATTTGTCTATTTATCTATCTATTGACTTGATTTTGAGTGAAAGCGCTGCTCCGATTTCTCTCTGCCGCACAGCTGCTTCCTTTTTCAGCAGCGACTGTCGAAATAATGGGTGTAGAAACCCATGCCAAAATGAGAATAACAAATTTTGGCACAACAAAAAAACGATCTAAATTTCACATCACACAATATTTTAATAAGCTCAAATATTAGCAGTATACAAAGCTCATATTTAACTCACATTATTTGAAATATAGCTTTATATTTAGTACTTTTATAATTGGTTTATTTCATATTTTAATTCATTATAAATATTTGACGGGAAGTGTCAATAATAAATTGTTATACTATAATTATTATAATAGCTAAATATTATTGTCAAAGTTATCTACCAACTTGTCGTTAATGAAATACAATTGATAAAAATATGAAAAAACGTGTTGAAGAACAAAAGATAATTTTAATGTATTTGCATTCTAATAGAAAATATCATTAGTTTTCACTGGAAGTCATAAGAATATTCATTTATGACTGGTAAATTGTAATAATGAAAGCTTTTAGAAAGTCCAACAATTAGATACTCTATACAAACATTTTAAGAGCTCGTTTCCATTGAAAGTCGCATGCAATTTAAGATAATAACTTTGAGGCAATATAAAAATTGCAAGCCAAAGTTTTAAGTTGTGCAAACGGAAAACTCTACGTGATTTTCTAGCATGATTAATTGTAAGTTGGAAATATGATTTATGATGTTATATTTGTTATATTTGATATGTGCATATTCGCAGCACTTCTTGACTAAAGTTCTTTTCAGATAGCGTCAGTCATGTTTATAAGCATCTAAATTTAAAATGGTTAACACAGCATTGGTGTTTGTTGTTGTTGTTGTTGTTGTTGTTTTTGATTTGCAAACATTTTGTTGCTGTTTTCTATTGTAGTTATTATTGTTGTTAATAACTGTGCGATTTGGCATGTTTTCCGCTTTCGATTTTGTTAGTGGTGATATCACCATCACCTCACCGAAACAAATTTAGTAAATTTGTTTGCCAACGCTTCGATGATTGCCTCGCCTCCCCTCGCCAAGCTTCGTCCCGTTCCATTCCATTCCATTCCGTTTCGTTCCGTACCAGAAACCTGTCGATTATTAGTTCAAAAAATCTGTTGACAAATTCTTTATTTTATGCACATATGTATGTGGCAGCAAACTTTCAGGTCCCGTCTTTCTGCTCACTTATCGGTCAGCCCATTTTTTTTTTTAGCACTTTTTTCCGCTTTATTGTATTATTTATTTTTTTGATTATTTTTAAACGAAGCGCCATTAACGGCGCTTCTCTGTTTCTGATAACTAGCCCCATATACAACAAAATTCCAAGACCAGGGCCCCAGCTAATACCGAGGTGATAAAAGTAAATTTTGTTGATGAATACTTCAAATCTTGTGAAGTGGTTAGACTCTCCTGATCAAATTTAAAAGGCTTAATTAATTTAGTAGTTCTTTAGATACTAAAATTAAATGGGATTATAAAATATCATATCCAAAGAAAGTGCTTGAGTTAATAAAATGTGTTTCCACAAGCGAAACATCTAAAAATATTGAAATAGGATGACATTTAGGATTCCATGTTAGATCTCCGAAAATATCATAGTTGGGATGAGGAAATTTGTTATAGTATAAAGTTGCTTAGGTATAATAGATATCAGTATGATGTAAGATATAAATCTAGGGTAAAACCGGTTAACTGTTTGAATCATCAAGTAAGCACCCAACGTCATAAATAATGTTTGATTTGAAATCTCAAGAAGTTGTTAACAAACACACAACTGGTATGTGGGCTGATGAAATGATATACATATGTATATGCCCAGTTTCCTCTGCAGCAGTGTTTGAAACCAGTGAAAGATAGTTTCAGTCAGTGGGTGCTGCTGTTTAGAATAGAATCTATAGCTTGGCTTAAATGTTTTATAAGGCAGTGGTGCAACAGTTGCTGACTCAGCCACCCAATCTGTCGCTCCAACCACTCAACTGGTTGTAGTTGTAGTTGCTCTTGTTGTTGTTGTTGTTGTTGTTGTTACTGTGTGTCTACTGTCAGCTAATTGGCGGCCAGTGCGAGGCGTCAATCGAGTCCATAAAAGGCGCGTTTTTCTCAATACGCGCGACCAAAAAGATCGCGCGTGGGCTCCTCTCAGCGGCAATTAGCCCAAGGACAGCACCGAGAAGTCTCTCAAATAGTTGACGCTCTTATTAACTCTAATTATGCAATAACAATTGTATGACTGTCAAACTTATTGGTGATATTTAAACTGATGCTTATTTGGGGAATGAAAGTGGGTTAAAATAGGAGTCGAAATTTGTAGTAAAACAATCAACCATAGTATAACTTTGCTTTAACTATATATGTGATCTTGGCCAAGTAGTTGGATGTGAGCTTAATCCTCAATTCAATCCTCGATTCAATCCTCAATTAACATTTTAACTGAAATACAACTCTATAATATCAATATGCATATAATATTAATTATTAATGAATAAAATAAATTCAGAATAATAAGAGTCCAAGTATAAAAACAAAATTGAGAGAAATGTGAGAAACATTGCTAAATACTGTTAAAATCCTTCACTACAAAATTGGCAAGTAGGACCCTGCCCTAATTTTTAACTGTCAAAACTTAGTCAACATTTTGAAAAGCAATGTCATTTGATCAACTTGTTATTCTTGCATTGATCCAGTTAGCTATAGTACTTATATATAATTATATATGTATCTTTGCAGTGGCAGCAATCGGAGGATAGCGAACGCAAGAAGCAGATACGCTCGCATCTCTACAAGTTACGCGAATCGCGTCTGAGGAATCTCTACAGGCACGAACCGGATAGCATTACGTTTGCAATGTCCGAACCGAATGGCAATACTCTAGCCGGCTTTGGCAAGGATCCGCTGGCCACCAGTCATGGCGATGCGCTGCTCGATCAGAACTTCCAGAGTCTCAAGTCGAAGGAGGTGCGCGACTCGACGAGTCCCACCCATGAGCTCAAGTTCCATTCGATGACTCTCACTCAACCGAATACGACCGGCTGGGATGTGCAGACCTCGTCGGAGGTGTCTCCCGACGGACGCGCCTATCGCACCGAAACGTTGGCCAAAACAGATGGTGAGTAGCGCTCTCTGCAATCCTCACTTGGTTTAAGTTCTTATATACCCTGTACCTATATACAAATTAGATGACAGCCTCAAGAACTTACCTAGGTTTGTTCTTCTTCTAACTTCGATAAATAATTATTTCATAGTCATCTTTTCTTCAGTATATCTCAGATATGCTAGAAGTTACTAGTAATAATGAGAGGTATAATACAAAAAATGTTTGTCCTTTTTTGTGAATGTTTATTTTTATTTGTTGTATAATTTATAACCCCGAATTTATGTATGTTCAATTTAAAGCTGGGTACAGGGTATCTGTCTAGTCGGACACGCTCGACTAGATAACACTTATGTGTAAATTAGTTAAGCTATGTGTTTATATATATTTATATATGATCTGTGTGTAACCCCAACTCTGTTTGTTTGTATGTCTCTGTGCCGTGACCAACCACCAAAAAAAAAACCACCAAAAACCACCTTTTTACCACCCACCACCCACAACAACAACGATCCATCCATGTGTGCCCGACAGGTGTTGAGAAGCTGAATGGTGGCGGCGTCGCCGAGTTCAAAGGTCGCAACGAGCAGCGCTCGAGTGCGTCGCATCAGGGCGATGACAAGAACTATGTGAAGCAGGCGGCGGAGAGCTCCAATACGCATCTGCAGGAGAAGGTTGTCTTTGGCGATGAGAATAACGGACGCAGCGAAACGAAAGTTAGCTCCACCACCTCATCGTCCACATCGAAGTTTGTGTCTTCGTCCTCCTCCACCAGGGAGTTTGGCGATGATGACGCTGCCCAGCCGCGCTATCTGCTCGACAATCCGCAGCAGCAGCAGCAGCAGCGGGAGCAGCAGCGTGAGGTGCGGGAGCAGCAGCGGGAGGTGCGAGAGCAGCAGCGTGAGGTGCGGGAGCAGCAGCGGGAGGTGCGTGAGCGTGAGGAGCAGCGTGTGCAGGAGCAGTGCTTCCAGGAGCAGCGCACCCAACAGCAGCGGGAGCAACGGGAGCAGCGGGAGCGCGAGGAGCGCTACTCGGAAAGTCGGGAGCAATCGAACAGCACTCGGAACGTGGAGACGCAGCAGCATTACGAGGAGAACAAACGCTATGTGGACATGGACAAGGCCTCGCCGGAATATCAGCGTCAAGTGCAGCATCTAATGTCGCAGCCGGGCGAGATTATCTCCAATACTGTGGAGTATCCCAAGCCCAATGTCAAGATGATTACCACGGTGAAGCGTCTGCCCGATGGCACCATTGTCAAGAACAAGCGCTACGAAACCGAGCAGCTGACCACACCCGTAGTCACGGAGTCAGTGCGTCAGACCCAGAACCAAACGCAGCTAAACAGCCAGCGACGCACCCAGCAGCAGGATGTGCACCAGCACCAGCAGCAAACGCAGCAGCCGCGTGATGTGGTTGACAATGCGGAGCCAGTGCGTCGCCCCACCACCACCGAGGCCGAGGAGCTAATCAAGCAGGAGAGCTATTCGACGGTGAAGAAATCCAGTCGCCGCTACTCCACCGAAACCACCTCGGAAAGCGTGGAGCAATATGACGAGCCGCAGCAGTCGCAGCCACTGAAGGCAGGATCGCCGGCTCGTCCGGATTTTGGCACGCACGGATTTCCCACGGCAAAGTCAACGAACCCCATCCAGGAGTTTCCCAACCATCGTCCGTCGACGCCAAAGCAGCAGTCCAATGATTTCTCCACCCACGGCTTTCCCTCGGTGCGCGGCAATACGCCCACACAGCAGTTCGCCAACCAGCGGCCCACGACCGAGGATGAGGATTTCATAGTGCACAAGTTGGAGCAGTCCAGTCGCAACGTCAAGCAGAGCAGCAGCTCGCAGCGCACCATCGAGACGGAGTACGTCACCGGCGATGAGCGTGCCCTGCCACAGCGCGTCTCTACGCCCAGCTGGGAGCAGCCGGCAAGTCCACGACGTCCTGTCGTCGATGAATATAGCACGCACGGTTTTCCCTCGGTGCGTGGTACGCCCGCGCGTCCACGGCCCGATCAGCCCGATGCAGAGGTGGTGCAACACAGCAGCACCACCAGCAGTCGCAACTCGAACACGGAGCGCATCATTGAGACCCAAGTGGAGCAGGAGTCGGAGCCGGAGCGGCGCCGTCAGCAGCCGCTGAACGCCCAGCCGCCGGCAAGTCCGCGTCGCACGCAGCCACGCGAGGATTACGGCTCACAGGGCTTCCCATCGGCTCGCTCTCCCACACGCCATGCACCACGCTCGCCGCTCTCGAAATCGCCGCCGCGTAAACCGACCACAGGTAGCGCACCGGCGGGCAGCCGTACACCAGGTCGCAGCACTGCGACGGAGACGACCACCTCTACGGTGACGCGTCGCCAGCTGCACAAGGAGCGTGAGGTGGATGCGGCGCATCGCGCCTTTGCTGCCTCGCTGCGCAGCAGCTCGCCGGCCGACAGTACCGGCTCTACCGGCTCCCACAATCATCCACGTCGCGACAGCGGCCACACGGATCAGCAGCGCATGACGCCACGTTCCAGTGTCTCGTCGAGCCGCACCTATCGACGGGATGGACGCGAGGGCTCCCACGATAGCCATGCGCCATCGGAGTCCAGTCGCATCAGCTCGACGACGGTGACACGCCACGTGGGCGTGCCCACTAGCAAGAGCGTGGGTAAAACACTCGTTACCAAGCAACAAACTGTTGTGAAGACCCGTAACGTTCAAGGTTCTAACGAAACAATCGATCTTATGCCGCAGCGTTCGCCCAAGTCGCCAGCAGCCGCAACGAAAACAACGACAACCACAACAACAACAACAACAATTGGCAATAAGCCAGCAGCAGCCAGAGAGACCCCCACACCGACAGCCGTAACTCCAACAACACCAATAACTCCTACAACTCCTACAGGTCCAACAGCTCCTACAGGTCCTTCAGCTGCTGCAGCTCCACGCAGTGTTCCAGCTAGTAGTCCCAGCAGCGAGACGCCCACTGTGTCAGGTACGAATTAGTCCAACACACAAAAACAAATACACACACCCAACATCCAAACACACACACACACAAGCTAATAAATATATATATATATATATCTATCTCGGAAAATCCTATGTATATGAATGTATCCTTCAGATAACCAATCACAGTATACGTATGCTACTACTAAGCCAGCCGATATATTCTCTTTGCCACCTACTCCTCCAACACCTACTATTAACAACAACAACAACAACAACGCAACAACAACAACACTAACCACAACAACAACAACCAACAAGAACCAGACCCCAAAAACGGAAGACAACAGCAATGAGTTGATAACAAAAACAAAGCTGAGCTCGAATGAGGCCACTTCCGCCGTAAATGAAGCACCCTGTGTGCGTCGCAACTACTACAAGCTGGGTCCGTCCGATACGGAGGCGGCCACGCCCTCGCCCACGCCCACAGCGAGCACAGAACAAGCGGCCAGCATTGCCAAGGCGGTGACAAGTACTGAAACCGTTGGTAAGGCACAACAACAAAATTAAAAAACCTAAAAAAAAAACCCACACACACACAGCAAGCGCAACCAATCAACAACAATTTCTTCTTCTTGCAAAACAACACCGTATAATATATAATAGAAAACTTTTTGAAACTATCCTTACTACACGTAATACTTGATTTTTTTTGGAACTTTGCTAATAAAAACTGTTATACAAAAATACCAACAAAAAATGCGAATGCGAAATGTTCTATGTATGGCTACACACACACACACACACCCACACACACAATCAATACACGGAAGTTTTTTGGGAGGGGGTAACCCAAGTATCTACTATCTACTTAGTATGCCAACTAACGGGTATTTTTCTTAGAAGGCATATTACACAATAAAAAGTTTTCGTTCAAATTTGGTTTATATTAAATCAAGCTGGAATTTTTATACAGTGACGGAGATGCTTCCAATCCGAAAAAATTTGTGTAGACAAAGCTAAATAAATAATTATTCTAATATGGTGAATTTTCAATTTAATGATTGTAGGATTTCGATATTCGACATTCGAAAGAGAAGATAACGAAAAACCAAGTTTTCAACAATAGGAATTTGAAATGCAGGGATTATTCCCATACCTGGAAGTCCTAGTTTCTACTGTATATTAATTCCAAAATTGCAAACAAAAGAATGAAGGACAAATGAGATTTAATTAAAAAACGATTTAAATTGAAATGAAAACTTTGTAGTTGTGTAATAGCCTAGTTATAAGAAATTACCGCCTGCCTGCCTGCCTAACCGCCTGCCCGCCTGATTTACGCTGCCTCACATGCCTCTCTAACCCCGTAGAGCAATTAACCGACCGAAAGAAAGCGAGTGCCTTACTCCACGTAGCTGTTGTTGTAGTCGTCACTAATCCCTCTAATAACGTAGCGTTTATGCAACCAGTAGTGAGCACAAAACACGCACACGAACCAAATCTCGTAGAGCGCGGCCCGTTCGCTTATGCCTTGACTCCCCCCCAGCAGCAGCATCGCCCCAGAGCCGACCTCATGCACCCAGACCCAGCAGCGACGCACCTAATCGCACCCCAAGCAGCCATAGAAAACCCCATCACAGCACTGTAAATCCCGACGACGACGACGACGACGAGAAGCCAACTCCGGTCAGACGCAGCTCCAAGTCGCCCAGCGTTGAGCGACGACAGATGCAGCGCGAGACCACATTCGAGAGTCGCGTGGAGCGTGAGTTTTCGCCGGAGCATGTGGCTCAGATCGATGATCAAATTGTCATCGATGAGAGCAGCTTGGAGTTCAGTCAGCGCCCATTCTTGCCCCAGCCGAAAGGTAATGATAAGCCCAAGGAAGTGCCACGTCAGAGTCAAGAGAAGATACCAGCATCATTTCCCTCGAGATCCAAAGAGTCGCCACGTCAGAGTCCCGAGAAGCAGCTACCCTCGAAAGTCAGGGAGTCACCACGACCCAGTAGTCCCGAGAAGCTATCAGCTTCCTTGCCGAGAGAATCGCCACGTTCAACTAGCCCCGAAAGGCAGCTACCTAGGGAATCGCCACGTCAGAGTCCCGAAAAACAGCTACCAGTGACACTTCCCGCAAAACCCAAGGAATCCGCACGTTGGAGTCCCGAAAATCAGACACCCTTAAAACCAAAGGAGTCGCCACGCTCCAGTAGCCCTGATAAGCAGCTTCCAGGCTCAGTTCCCTCTAGGTCTAAGGAGTCGCCACGTCAGAGCCCCGAGAAACAGCTACCTGCTTCAGCTCCCAGGGATACGTCACGTCAGAGTCCCGAGAAACAGCTACCAGGAGCAGATCCCCAGGAATCACCGCGTCCAAATTCCGAAAAGTCACTACCATCTTCAGCTCCCAAAGATCTGCCACGAAATACCAGCAGTCCTGAGAAGCAGCTGCCCAATGAGTCGAGTCCTGTAAGGCAGCTGCCAAGCTCAAAACCTGAGCAAGTTACTCCAAGCAAACTCAACGATAAGCCGCGTCAAAGTCCTGAAAAACAGCTGCCAGCATCCGCTCCAGCAAAGTCCAGAGATGAGCCTTATCCAAGCTACGAAAAACCTAAAGATTCACCTCAGGCAAGTCCCGATAAACAGCAACCGTCACAGTTCAGAGAGGATGCTCTCTTTAGGAGCACCGTAACACAGCAGGTGACAAACACAACGAAGAATCTAAACGAAGAATTCATAACGAACGAAAGTCAGCCTCAACCGCAGTCACGTAAGCCACAAGATCTGTTTGATGAGCAACCGAAGAATCCTGAAAGTCACTTTCCCACAAAACCCCAAGACAAGGATATGATTGATAGATCTAGCGATAAGCCCACAGCTCGTAAGACTCCTGAAACATCCGAGACGCCTGAAACACTCGATGGTGGTTTCATTTCAAAGAGTCCCGAGCCGGAAGAAGATCAAAAGCCCACCTACCGCAAGAAGGGCTTGACTCGTCGCGAAACTTTCGAGGATCGTTGCCGCATGATCTTGGGCATGGAAGAGGATGGCGATACGCAGGGCAACTACACGCCCAAACCTCAAAATGATACGGATGATGATACAGATACAGAAAAGGAAACTTCAACCCTGGTAAAAGAGACAGAGACCTTTGAGTTTAAGGTTGAGGATTGTCCCGATGATGACGAGGATGATAACTTCCATACGCGAGTTACACAAACGTATGTCACACGTACGCAGCCTGTTATCAAAGTTGAGGAACCTCTATCGGAGCCAGAGGGTCAGTTGCCGCAACGTAGCGAGCTGATCGTGGATGTAACAGAGTCGGAGGAAATTGAAACAGTCGTCACCACAGAGAAAACAACTGGTAAAAATACGCCCAAACCTGTGGATGAGGTAGAGCCCCGACCAACAACTGGTAGATGGCCTAACAATGTGGTAGAACCACGTCCTACAACTGGTAGATGGCCCGAGGATGAGGTAGAGCCACGTACAGATGGTAGACTACCCAATTCACGTTCTCCAACTAGTAGACAGCCTAAAGATGAGGTAGAGCCACGTCCTTCAACTGGTAGATGGCCTAAGGATGAGGTGGAACAACGTCCTACAACTGGTAGATGGCCTGAGGATGAAGTAGAGCCCCGTAGAGCAGAAAGACTGCCTAAAGATGAGGTAGAGCCACGTTCTCCAACTGGTATACAGCCTAAGGATGACGTAGAGCCACTTCCTTCAACTGGTAGATGGCCTAAGGATAAGGTAGAACCACGTCCTACAACTGGTAGATGGCCTGAGGATGAAGTAGAGCCACGTACAGATGGTAGACTACCCAAGTCACGTTCTCCAACTGGTAGGCAGCCTAAGGATGAGGTAGAGCCAACAATTTGTAGATGGCCTAAGGATGAGGTAGAGCCTCGTAGAGCTGGAAGACTACCTAATGATGAGGTAGAGCCAGTTCCTACTGCTGTTAAGCAGCCTAAGGATAACAGACCACAACGTCCTGGACCTGTCAAGCATCCTAAGGACGATGCAGAGTTCATAAATGTTGAAGAAGAAACGACGACAGTCACAACAAAGCGTACTTCAAAGTCGCCTGCGACCAAGTCGCCTTCACCAACGCGCAAAGAGACTTTGCCCTACCCTGAAAATGAGGAAGAACCACGTCCAGTAGCTGGTGGTAGGCAACCAACGCATGGGTTAAAGCCACGCCCGTCCGACAAATATCCCAAGAACATTACGGAGACCATAAATGTGAATGAAGAGACGACTATTGTCATAACGCAGCGTCCTTCCAAATCACCCTCACCCACTCGCAAAGAGTCGGTGCCTAAGGATGAGAGGAAGCCACGTCCTACGGCTGGTAAGCCTACAAAGGAAGAGGTAGTGCCACGTCCTACAACTGGTAGGCAGCCAAAGGATGGCAAGGAGCCACGCCCTGCAGCTGGCAAGCAGCCGAAGCCTGAGTCACCTACCAAACATCCTAAGGACGATGCGGAGTATATAACCGAAGAGACAATGGTTGTCATAACGAAGCGTCCTTCCAAGTCGCCCTCACCCACACGCAAAGAGCCGGAAACGAAGCATTTTGTGACCGAAAAGATCATTGATTGCAATGGCAAAACTGTGCTGGAGAAGGTTAGCAAGACTCAACGTCCAACTGGAACCACTGCTGGACCCAAGAAGAAACAACCCGTCGACAGTGAACCAGAAGAGACACAGCCCAGGAAGCCCGCGAGCTCCAAAACCGAAACGGAGCGACGCAACTCGCGCACCACTAAGAGCAGCACCACCACCCACAAGCAGACTTTGAAGGAAACTCCGCCCAATGCCGTTAAAAGTCCACGCAAGGAGTCGCTGCCAAGACGTGAGCCCGCCAAGCGAGACAGCCTGGTGGAGGAAACTCGCACCACAACAACAACGACAACGACTCGCAACACAACTCAAAAGGATCGAAAGCCCAGCGAGACAAACACTTCACCCAACATTAAGGATCGTCTGCGCTCTTCGCCACGCAAGCAGAAACCCCAAACGGATGACGTCGACGGGCAGTCCTCCTCGCCGGATACGAGCCCAACGCGTATTCCCAGCGAGCGTCGCCGTTCGAGCAATATATCTGTGCACACGGAGATCATCATAGATCATACGTCACCGAAGACACCCTCGCCCAAAACAGAGCGCAAGCTGACGCCCAAGACCCCCCTCAGTCCGATTCGGAAGCTGCCGGTAACGGAGCGCAAGGAGTCAGCGCCAGTGCCACGAGTAACGCGTCGCGACAAGGACAAAGTGACGCGGTCCACCAGTGAGAATGTAATCAAGGTAGTAAACGGTAAACCCAAATCAGCAATACCTGAGATGAACACCCTGAATCCCAACTACGCACAGCGCCCCACCGATCGCAGTCGTCCCAGCAAGTGCTTTACCACGAAGACGATTAATCTGACCGAGCAGCTCATCAACAGCGAGGACATGGAGAACGTCATCATTGATATACAGCATGCGAAGAGCTCGCGGGAACCGTCACCGGATCGCATTGTGCCCACACCCGTGCACGCCGAGCTAGATACGGATACGGGCAAGCCGCGCTACCCGGACGTGGTGCAGGAGCCGGACGATGAGCCGCGCAAGAAACCGATAATTACCAACATACCCATCTTCGAGGAGGAGGCCAATGCCTATGTGGGCTGCCAGATCTCCGAGCTGCGCAATCCCAATGGCATCGAGGCTGACATTCACGATAATCCCATGGTGGAGGCGCCCAAGAGCTTGGACTACACCACCACCAACACTAGCCCGGCTCAGCCCGGTATCGATGTGGATGAGTGTCTGTTGAGTGTGCACGAGAAGGTGTCCAAGTTCACGCACACCGCCGAACAGGTGAAGCAGCCCAAATCCTCGACACCCTTCAGCCGCCAGTTCGATGAGCATGCCAAGGTCTCGGCCAGCGATGAGTGCCTGCTGAGCATTGACCAAAAAGTGGATCGTTTCCTCAAGACCGCCGAGAACATCACCAAGCAGCCGCTGTCGACGCCCATACGCGACATCGAGCGTCCCAACTTTGAGGATATCGATGAGGAGCTGCGCCAGGATGACTGCACCTTGAGCGTCTCGCAGAAGGTGAACAAGTTCATCGACACCGCCGAGAAGCTGGCGCCCAGTGCACCACAAAAGTCACCCCGACTGGTGGCCAACATTGAGCGTCATATCTCGCGCCAAAGCGAGCCGGAGTTGGAGCAGGAATCGGAGCCGGAACAACCCTCCGACCTGGAGACCGAGGAGCCAGAGTCAAATGATGACCTGCTGCCCATGTCCAAGAATCACACCACAGCCATTGAGCTTAAGCGCCAAAAGGACATACTCAATCGTCCTTCGGTCTTCGGTCCGCGCACACCAACCACGCCCAAGCACATACCCAATGGCAGCAAACCACGTGGTAGTCCCAGCACCGCACTCATTACGGAGGAGCGTAAATCGTATCGCAATCAACCGACGCAACGCAATGTGTCCAGTCCGAGTCCCAGTTCACGCTCACCCACTCGCAGCACCGCTGCACCACGCAAGCCCTCCTTGGAGCAACCACGCGGCAAGCCAAGCGATACGGAGCGTAGTACCACCAACACCACCAAGCGCATGGAGCACATAACCCAGCAGCAGTGGGTGCTCAGTGATGTGGATGTGGATGTCGAGCAGGTTGGACAAGCTCCCGCTTATCGCGGCGTCAGTCCACAGCCATCTCAACCTAACAAACGCACCACTGGCACCACCAAGCCAACTACCGGTAGCAACACTACACCACGTAAACCTTCCCTAGAGCAACCACGCAGCAAGCCGACAAGCAAGGAGCCAAACGACTATCTAGAAGAAGAAACAATAACGCGTCGCACCACCAGCACCACCAAGCGTGGCGAGCAATGGTCGCCCAGCGAAATTGATGTAGATGTCGAGGAGCTGGAACCTAGGCCAACCCACCGCAATGCCAGTCCTCAGTCGCCTGTCAGTCGCAGCACCACCAAGCCAACCACTCGCAACACCACTGTACCACGTAAACCTTCCCTGGAACAGCCACGCAACAAGCCGACTGGCAAAGAGCCCAGCGACTATCTGACGGAGACAGTGACACGTCGAACCACAAGCACCACCAAGCGTGGTGAGCAGTGGTTGCACGGCGATGTTGAGGTAGATGTTGAGGAATCTGTGCCAAGCCAACACAATGGAAGCCATCAGCCCATGTCTCCAGGCAGACGCCCAACCACCAAGCCAACCACACGCAGCACAACTGCACCACGTAAACCTTCACTGGAGCAACCACGCAACAAGCCGACTGGCAAGGAACCTAACGATTATCTGACGGAGACAGTGACACGTCGCACCACTAGCACCACCAAGCGTGGAGAGCAGTGGCTGCCCAGCGATGTGGATGCGCCCAACCACAGCCACAGCGCCAGTCCACAGCCAATGTCGCCGAACAGACGCACCGCCCCCACTAAGCCAATCAAGAGCGACACCGCCACCAGCACCGACAACTCAACCATCACCAATTCGAAATCCACCGTAGTTAAAGCGAGCACTGAGCACAGCACCACCAAGCATACAACAACAACAAAAACAAATCGAACACATAGTCCAACTAACCACATCCATGACAGCTCCCCTGACACTGAACCACACGTTGAACCACTTTTAGAGCGCAGCCGACCCACCACACAATCGACTCCCGGACACACGGTAGCCTCGCGTCGCAACATCTTCGAGAAGCAATCGCCCAGCCCCAGTCCCAGTCCCAACCCAACCACTGAGTCCGGCTCCGGCCGTCGTCCCTCCTACATGGATCACACGAAGAGCTCCCTGGAGCACATTCGACGCGACTCCCTCGAGATCAACAAGACGCACTACTCGCGCAAGTCCTCGATTGACGATGCAGAAACTGAGCCACGCAATCCCAATGCGGCGGTCAAGTTCGATGTGCCGCGACGCAGCTCACGGTCCGAAACGGTGCGCACCACCAGCACCAGTGAGGATATTGAGATTGAGGAGATCTTTGAGCTGGCCGCGCTGGAGCAGCTGCTGGAGACGGTCAGCAGCTATGAGCTGCGACGTCGCATACGCGCTCAAATGCGTTTGATCAAGAAGAACATGATCAATGCGGGCAGCACCACCCTGAGCAGCACCACATTTACGAGCAAGAGCAGCAGCTCAACGCCCAGTCGCAGTCCTTTGCTGCCGCGTCGCGAGCAACCACAACGCGAACGCAGTCAGAGTCCGCAGCAGAAGGAGGTGCGCAGCAGCCCCACCAGCAGCAGCAGCACCACCAATCGTCGCACGGAGCCGGACAGCGCCACTGGACATGGCAAGCCGCCAGTTAAACCACGCGAGCGCAGCGCCAGTCCTGTTCAGACGCGTCGTCGCAGTCCAACGGGCAAATCCAATATAACCACAACGACAACAACAACCACGCGCACCACCAACAGCAACGGGCAGGCGTCGCCAGAGCGTCGCCCCAGCAAGCAGGGCAAGGCCAGTCCCATTTGGGCGGATCGCAGCAAGGTGCTGCGCGCTTCCGGCTCGGCCTCACCGACACCACGCAAGGGCAGCACCACCAGAACCACTACCAGCAGCAGCAGCAGCAGCGGCAAGCTGACGCGCAGCAGCAATACGACCACAAGCAGCAGCACCACCACTAACAGCAGCAGCAGCCAGAGCGGCAGCAAGCGACGCGAGGAGGACTCCATCACATCCAGCTATGGCGTCGGACCCACCGATGAGAACGGACTGCCCCTTTTTGGCATAAGGGCGCTCAAGAAGAAGACTCAGCCAACGGTGCCATGTGAGACAAAGCAAGGTAAGTCCCCTCCACAACGCTCGCCCACGAGCAGCTCCTCAAGCAGTGCCCCCTCCCCCCTTCTTCTTGCAGAGGTCACAGGCTATGTCATCGAGGAGCAGTTCTATGCGGATGACAAGTCGCCGCCGCGTCACGAGCGCAAGGAACTCATCTACTCGAGCAATCCCGAGGAGCTCGTCTCGCTGCAGCAGCAGCTGGAGCGCAAGTCGCAGCCGGATGGCAACACCAAGCTGCAGCGTGAGCTGAAACTGATTGATGTTCAGACCAATCCGGATGCCATTGATGATGATGAGCCCAAATACGTGTCCACGCGTCGTGGTTCGGTTAAGGAGCTGAGCGAGCGTTTTATACGCAAGGAGTCGTCGGCCTCCAATAGCTCACAGACTCACACCCAGGCCGATGAGGAGACTGAGGACAGCGAGTCGAATGATGTGTGCAGCGTCATTGAAATGGAGGCGCCACAGCTGCGCCAGCAGTCGAGCAGCACCACCAGAACCAGCTCCAGCACCCGCTCGTTCCTCAACACCAGCGGCGAGGAGCGGCTCGTGAGCGGCGTCGATGATGTCCTCGAACGTATGCGCAATGCCGACAATGGTGAGTCTCCAGCAACAGCAGCAACTCGCAACTCCAATTCTAATCCTAATCCCAATCCCAATTACCTTACACAGTGGTGGAGGCGGGCGACACTACTGAGGATCGCGAGGCACGTGCTCTGCTCAATAAATTCCTTGGCGCCAGCGTTATTATGCAGGGCGTGGAGAGCATGTTGCCGGCGGGACAGCGACAGCAGCAGCAACAGCTGCACAGGGGCAACGACAACAACAACAGCAACAGCAACAACAACAGCAGCAGTCAAGCGGTAAGTAAAACAACCACCACGCTGCCCCAAAAAAAACCAACCGTCAATATGTTCTAGTCACGACTTAAGCATACCCTGTTTGCAAATAAAAAAAAAGTATAGAAAAATTTATATGTATAATTTTTACATTTTGAAAAATCTGTAAAAAACTTTCGGTTTTAAAAATTTGTTTGTTGTCGATTGGCAAAAATTTCAGTTGAGAAATTTAAGTCACATTTTCCAACTGGATTTTCTGAAAAGCTGACATGTCTTCAATGAACTTGCAAATCGATATTTAGGAAGAAAATCCACCATTTTCCTAACTTCAAACTGACATAGCTTTGTCAAAACTTAACCGATTTTTATTTCCGAGCGCATTGCGGTCATAGTTTATCCTCTAGATTAGTTCTAAATTTAAAATTGACGTACCGATTTTTTTTTAGTTTTTTCTATCAAACTGCATGTCTCAAATTGTGGCATGTGAGTAGGCAGTCCCTAGAAATGCCCCTTTAGGATTATAAACCACCATAAGTTCGCCAAAAATGAGCCGATTTTCATGATCGAGGCCATTTTATTTATGTTTTATACTTCATACTTATTTGCAAACTAAAATATATGAATTTTTAAAAATATGGTTTTTTACATTTTTTTTTGGAAACAAAGGAGTGCTTGAACATTTAGAATATGGAATTTTGTTAGCATATGTATCGCATACAACGAAAAGCCTTTAAGTTTGTGATTTAAATCCTTTTCGAAGGTTGGTCCACAGAAAAGCTTCAAATAAACTTTTAGCTAATTGCATATCTAATTTGTTGATGCTAGCGTTTTTAATAGCTGAGTTGGTATAGACAGAGAGAAACCGAAAATCCGGAATATACAATTCTACAGGGTATACAAAAAGTGAGTTGAGTTGTGTTGAGTTGAGTTCACTTTGATGGACACCCAACAAAAAACCACCAGCCCACAGTTCACGGCCCACGTGTGCGATCAGCAATTGTCTATGCGCCACTCTCACCGCCACTCTCTCTCTCTCTCTCTCTCTGTCACTCTCCCTCTCTGTGTCTGTCTCTCTAGCTTTTGCTCTCTGTTGCGCTCTCTCTCTGTGTGTCTCTGTGAGCATGGCTCTCTCTCTCTCTCTCTCTTTTAGCGTTGCTCTCTCTTTTAGTGCCGTGTGCCGCTGTGCGTGATGTGATGCGCGCTTGTGGCCAGGAACGGGAATGAGCCGTCGCGTCGCTTTGGCCATCGCCATCGCCATCGCCATCGTCGTCGTCGTCATCGTCATCGTCTGTTGGCCATTTCAGTACACACTCAGAGGCGGCATCGATCACTTGTGCGACTTGTTGTGTTCCCGATCAAAAGACGAGACGAGACGAGACGAGACGACAGGCGAGACAAGCGACAAGCGACAAACAGGCGTGAGGAGAGGCTAGGCAAAAATTCTCATCTTTAGACGGCAAAGTGCAAAAAAAAAAAATAAATAAATAAAAAAAAAATATACAAAAAAGAAATAGTAAAAAAAAGTAACAAAAAAGAAGCAGCAGCAGCAGCAGAAAAAAAGCAACAACCAAAGAAGGCAACAAAAAAGACAAGTTTTTTTTTTGTTGTTATTTACGAATCTTGTCGTTGTTGTTGTTAATATTGTGTGCAGTTGAGTTCTATTTTTTTGTTTGTAACGTTACTATTATTATTGCTATTATTGCTATTAGTATCATTGTTGTTGCTGCTGTCGTTTTGTATGCGGTTAACGGTTGCAGTCGAAACGCGAGTGTTTAACAAACTTTGGTCAAAGCGGCTAAAAGCAGCAGCAGCGGCATCTACAACAACAACAGCAACAACTACAACTACAACAACAGCAGCAGCAGCAAACAGCGCGTAAGTGTGAGGGGAGGTGCGGCGGGTTGGGGAGGCGTGGCCATAGAAAGATTCATTGGAATTGGCAGCTGTTGCTCGGCTGAAAATTGTTCTGCTTTATTCCTATTTCTATTTCAATTTTTTTTGTTCTTGTTGTTGTTGTTCAATTATTTTTAGTGCGCATAATTTGAGGCAAGAATTTGCTGTCACGACACCTCAAAATGCACCTGAAAAGCAAATGTGAGAGACAAGCGTTGACTATATACATAAATATACAAACACATCCAACTATTCCACCAACTATATACAGCTACAGATACAGCTAGAGACAGCCGACAGGCGACAGCCAGCTAAAGATACACAGATACGGCTACAGATACAAAGCCGAAAGTCAAGCATTTTCCCAGCCTGACAAAAAGCACAGAAACAACAACAACAACAACAACAAAAACTAAATAAAATAAAAATAAATAAATAAATTTCAAAGCAAAAGCAGGTGGCGTGCGCGGGGAGGGGGGGGGGGAGGGAGGCTGCATGAATGAGAGCGCAAGCGTACGGAAAATTTCGACAAAAATAGCGCAACGATGGCACTATTTATACGGACGGAACGTCGTGTCTCTGTTGGAGCGCCCAGTGGCCAGATACAGCTAAAGATACAGATCGAGCTAAAGATACACACGGCAGCAGCATGCCTATATAGCTATAGATACATAGATACAGATACAGATACAAATGGGTTGTGCACTGCACTGTGTCCCGTTTTTTTTTTTGTATCTTTTGTATCTTATTTGGTTTTTTGTTCATTCCTTCAACTTGTGCACCAAATACCATCCATGTAGAGTCCCCTAAGCCGCCTAACACAATGCTCAATATAGCCAGGAAAGTATCTCAGTCTTTTATAGATACAAATAACTGCAAACTGCCAGCTCAAGTCTGTCAGTTCTGAAAACTCTTTTTGAGGGGAGGGAGCCATCAAATACATTTAAATTATAAAACACATTACTTTTTATGACTACCCATGAATTAAATCATTTACAAAATTTCAGTTTAAAAGGGGTAAAAGTTGTTCAGATACTTGGAGAAATTATTCAATTCGTGTATAGAATTTACTAGAGTGCACATGAAATTATCTCAAGTACCACAAAAGACAAGCACATTCTAAAAAAAAAACCCAAATTTGACTATCTAAAAGAGAAAACGATGTTAAATTGTAAAAAAACGCAACATTTAAGAATTGCTTGAGAAAGCTATAAAATGAAAGAACACGCTACTTTTTCTTGGGTACACATAAACTAATTCTCCGAATTAAGAGAGCCAGCAAAACTATTAAAGTAAAATATAAGCGGGAACTAGAAGCTGAAGAAAACTAAACAACTTTCGGGAAATGCTAGGCTTTCTTAAATTATGTATATAGTATATTACTAGCTTGATAACTTTTGATTGTTATCAAAATCAAAATAGTTGTTGCTTGAAACTATAAATACATTTATGCGAATTTAAACAATCGGCCGAAAATTCATAGGTTTTGGATGAACAATTTTAAGACTAATGAAATCAAGTGCAGCATAATCAGTCGGAAAAGGCAGACAGATAGATATGATAGATATATTTTTTATTTATGCCTAATGCAATCTTCTGCTGCTTTGAATTTTAATACTCTCTAAAAGAAGTATCGAAAATATACAAAAAAAACTACAATTTGGGGTTAGTTTCGTAATCAAGTACATCGTACTTTTAGCTAGTTTATATTAGGGTATATTTCTTGGCTGTGATTTTTGCATTGCGAGTGGCAAATGCATTTGATTTTGGTTCATGGTTCGGTTCCGAACCGGTTTTTAATAGCTTTAAAGCCCATTCGAGCGCAACATGTTTATAATAATATTTTTGCAGCTACTGTTTGCTGTCGTCGCTAGTTCTCGCCTGAACCCCCCCCCCCCCCCCCCCCTCCCACAACACTTCGCCTACCCCCTCCCTGTTCCCTCACTCACTCCCCTTTCTCTTTCCCTTTTTTTTTATCTCTTGTTTTACTAGAAAAAAACAAAAAACAACAACAACAAGAAGTCAGCGCCTAGCGGCAAGTGGTTTGGCTTTCAGCTTCGTCTTTGGCTTTTAGCTTCGACTTTGGCTCTGGCTTTGGCTCTGACTCTGGCTTTGGCTCTGAGCTGGAAGCCGGTTTTCTTTTGCTGCTGCCCCTCCTCACTTAACTGTTAGCTTACAGCCTTTTTCCCAGCGTGGCAAATCTTTGCTTTTCTTTACTTTACTTCAATTTATTTTTCTTTCTTTCTACTGTTTTTTTCTTGTTGTATTTTTCTTTTCTTTTTTTTGCCGTTTCATAATCGTTATTTGTGTGTGCTTGTGTGTGTGTGGTTGTTGTGCTTGTTCATCTTTGTCTGCGCTCTTCACATTTAGCATGTCAAAATTTTCTCTTTATTGGATCTTTGTTTTTTTTTTTTGCTGGCTTTTCATGTGGCTAAAAATATGCAGCAACTGCCAAATTCGCTTTTCATTGTATTTTCATGGAAAATTGGAAAATTGAAGGTTTTCGAGTGGGCGTTTTTTTTTCTGTGTGTCTGCCCAAGGCGCGTTGGTCTTCATTCAATTTGCGTATTGAAATTAAAGTGAAAATTGAATTTCAAATACTTTTGGCCTTCCCTCAAAAAAAAAAAAAAAAATTTGAAAAAAAAATACAAAAAGACACGTTGATGCTCACCTTTTGCTAAATTTAACAACAATTTAAGTTGTTGTTGCGACTGTTTACTATACACTGTGAGAAGCATTAATCATATAGCTGTTGCTGTTGCTGCTGTTGCTGTTGTTGTTGTTGCTGTTGTTGCAGGCGACAGTGTCAAAGCCAATGTGAATAGTTGCCCAATTTGTTGAGCTAGCTGAACAATAACAGCAATAACAGCAACAACAACTGCTGCAACTGACTGCATTCGCTTTGGTCAGTTGACCAGCAGCAGCAACAGCAACAACACAGCAGCAACACCTCGCCCCATTCCGTTGCAGGCCGGCAGCAGTTCTTTTTAATTGTTTTGTGCCTTTCGGCCTGCAATTTCCATTTTGATTTCCATGCTTGGTTGCATGCGATCACAACTCCCCCCTCCACGCCGGCAACTGCAGCAGCCCCCCCCCCCCCCCTTTTATTGCCTGATGGCGCAGCGACCCCTTTTTGCTAGCAGCATTTTGATGGGGTTTGTTACGCTTTAGCGGAATTGCGCCAAATAACTTGGCAAGCCTATTCCCAGCAACAACAACAGCAACAGCAACAACAATAGCAACACCAACACACACACAACAAAGCAACGTCACAGCGGCCAAAATAAATTTTAAATTATTACAAAAATAAATGCACATAAAATTCAAATGAAATTTTTTCAATTGAATATAAAATTTGTTTGAATATTGTTGTTGTTGTCGTTGTGTTCTTCTGGTGGCTGTTGCTGCTGTGCTTTTGTTTGTCTAGTTGGCCCACATTGAAAATGAAAGAAAAATGTTTGGCAAATTAGTTGTGTGCTGTTGTTGTTGTTGTTGTGTATTCTTTTTTTGGCTTCTGATTATTTGTTTGATGCTTTTGCTTGAAGAAAAACAAAAACAACAGCAAAAAGATTGCTGGTCTGAAGTTAAAATACACTTTAAAGACTTCAAAATGATAAAGTAGTTTAAACTTTATCAAAAATTGCAATTATGTGTATTTATTTATATAGATAAAATCGAGATAGAAATATAAAATACTTTTGGGATTTGGTAAAGTCTGTCCATTAAAAAACTATTTAATAAATACACATTTGGGGCATTTATCATGAAAACAAAAATAGCACTATATTCAGACTGCTAATCAATAAGCTAATCCCAGAGGTTGAATAAACAAACACAGTTCTATATTTATGCATCTTCTCAGACTGGCAAGATCCTTTCTTCTTAATGTTTTACATATTTCCTAAAAATACACAGAAATTCATGTTTGAATGTGTTACACATTGTTTCACCAAATTGTAATGCCCTTTTATAGAGTATTCTCAAAAATATATATTAAGAACAGCAAAACGTTTTTGGTAATGCGTGCAACCAAAAATATTAAAGAATCCCGCTCACTCTTCCTCCTACTCCCTCTCTCTCCCACTCTCTCTCTCTCTCTCTCTCTTTCTCTCTTTCTGTTTGTGTTATGTGAATTGCCTAAATAATCTCTGTGCTAAAAATAGCAACGCGTGTTTGGCGTCGCTCTCCGCATGGATCCCATTGGCAACTCTCGAAACATTTTCGAAAATTAAGAAAATCTCAAATTTGTTGTTTTCTTTCCGTTGTTGTTATTTTTGAAATATTGTGCTGGCCAAATTTGGTCAAATTGTTATAAACAACCCAAAAAATAAGAGGAAACTCATTCGATCGCTTGTGGGCGAGGCGGGTGCAGGGACCGGGGTTAGACTGACTCGTACAGCTGTCAGTTTGTTGCAGTTGTTGCTGTGGTTGCCACGAGGAAATGGGGGAAAAGCTGAAAAGCGCCTGACGTACAAATCCCACATATAAGAAATATGAAAAACAAAAAAACGAATTTCTGAATTCGAATTCGATTTATGCGTTTGTATTTTCCATTTTTCTTGCATAAAGTCAATTGCGGGCAACCGCTGCGTATAATTAATTAACGCTCATTATCCAAGTATTTATATATCCATCCATCTTTTTTGGGGTCTTTAGACGCTTAATTGTTTCTGTCTATATGCAGCTTAAGTACTTCAGATTCAGTTGCCTGATAATTATTACATGTAAAAGTATATAAATATATTTATGGATATTTCTTCACGCAGATGAGTTTTGACCAAATTGGGCATACTGCTTGAGCTGAAAACCATGGTCATTTATTATATTAATTTCGAAAGAGATCATTTTTGAAATATGCTAGATACAAATATAAAAAATATTGTTTTTACATAAATACATTTACTAAACATAAATAAAACCTAGCAGTTTAAAATCATTTTTTAAAGGATTTGAATACATTTGATGTTATTGACTCCCAGAACATATTCTACAGGATTATTTATATATTTATATATATAAGGCCTTCGCACTAGAAAAACTATGTGATACATGGTTGAAACTACTTTTTGATGCATAAGAGCAAGAGCAAGACTTTTAGTACCATAATTTCATAAAAATTGTAAATATTTTTAAAATAGATTTGACGTAAGAATGCAACTATAGGAATATACTAACTATCACCCAGAAAGACTTAAGTCTTGAGGTGCCTTCAATAGATTAAAAATCACATTGAAACGTGCTCATTTATTGATTTCGAGCAATTTCGATCACTTCCGAATATGCTAGACGAGTATTTCAATTTGCTAACTAAATACTTAGCGTCAATGCGGCGTATGCGCAATATGTTCAAGCATTACGCATACGCCAGGTATGCTGGCAGCAATTTGTTGACGCTGCTTTGTTTCGGACCCGCAATTGGCTCATGGCTATTGGCCATTGGCGACAAACGAGCATCACCCGTAGAAGAACAGCCGGAAGAAACGTCTGGCCATGGCTAAGGACGACAAATTGCTTCGATTTCGTTTCGTATTTTATGTTTTTTTTTGCTGTTTATTTTATGTGCTTTGCTATCTTTTATTTGTGCCTTATCATGGCGTGATCAGGGTCATGCTTATGCTCAATGTATTTGCTTTTGGCCTTTTTTTTTTTTTTGGTTTTCTTCTTTTTGTTGGCGTTGCCGGCGAATGCGCTCATCGGCTTTATTTAGCCAAAGAGCGAAAACCGCGCAGCGAGCGCAAAAACCTCAAAATACAAAAAAAAAAAACAAAACAGCTGGCGTATGCTTTTCGCCACGCACTGTTGTCGTAGACCCCTTGCGAGAGGATGTTGGCATGCAAATTTTCCGGTTGATAAACAACAATTTTGGTCATTTCGGTTTCAGGTGAAAACTACGCGTACTAGCAGCAGCTACAGCAGCAACAGCAGCAAAGCTGGCAACAACAACACCAGCAGCAGCAACAGCAACAGCAACAGCAATAGCAACAGCAGCAGCAGCAACACTAAAAAGATCACATCCTCAGCACCAGTTACACGCACAACTTGTGGCATCGAGGAAATTTGGGACGAACAGCTACTAAGGCAATTGGTAAGTATGCAAACTGAACATCAACTCTTTGCAGCCATGTTCGATTTTTTTATATTTGTTGTTTGCAATAACAAAATTCAATTGCTTCCGCAGCTGGAACAGGCCTCCACATACGAGGAGCGTCGCAAGATCCGTGCACGTTTACGCGAACTTATGGCGGAACGCGAAGGTAAGTGATCTAGATAATATAATGCCCGATTCCAAACGCAGCATACATATATGCCCAGCACTAACACACAGAGGGGAGTATATGGCAGGTGCCAAATGGATTTCAAAAGTGGTTTATACATTTAGGTTTAGCTCTCGCTCCTAAGCTAACTATCTCTTTCTCTCACTATCACTCTCTCTCTCTCTCTCTCTCGACTTACTATAGCTTCTGATTGTGTTCTGTATTTGTATCTTGTAGATATGCAAACAGCGCATACTCGTAGCTAGGCTAAAGTAATATAGAGCGATTTATCCAGGACAGGTATTGCAATATCTCGTTTCAGTTATACATCTAACTTCACATTTCTCTCAATTCATCATATATATGTATGTCTTACTCATTACTCACTCATATCTCGTTAATTTATACTCGTTAAACGTTTATTCGTTATTCTTTCACTCGTTTCTTCTGTCACTCGTTGTTCGTTGTCTCGCTCAACGTTCACTCGTTATTATTCTTTCACTCGTTAAACATTTTACTCGTTACTCTTTCACTCTTTCACTCGTTCGTTTCGTTCAGTCGTTCAACGTTCCACAACAACAATTTACTCGTTCAACATTCACTCGCTGTTTTGTTCTTTCGTTGTTTTGCTGCTCGTAACTCGTCTGTGCTCTTGGGTCTGTGACTCGCTCCCGAAATTCCACTCGTTCCCTCTCGTTAAGAGCGAGTTCTCTATTTACAGGGCAGCCCAAGTGAACGGCCAGCCCCGAGTTTCGAACGCCTTGCTTATTGTCCCCCTTTCAACGTCTCGTTGCCGTTGTTTGTTCATTGTTTTTATTCACACACTTATATATATATAACTCTTTCTTTATCTCTCTCCACTCTCTCTCTCTCTCTCTCTCGCTATCTATCTATCATTGTCATGTATCACACTTTATAAATTTAAATGCGTTGCGCGTTTTTAGAGCAAGAGAATTTGCAGGCAAGCGGTGCAAAAGCCGCTGCCAAGCAGGAAGAAGAAGAAGAAAGCAGTGCCAGCGAGTATGAGGAAATAATTGAAGAGGTAACCGACGACAGCAGCGACGAGGAAGAGTCGCAGCCGCAGCCTCAGCCGGAGGTGAAAAAGGAGCTGCAAAAGGAGGTGAAAAAGGAGGAGGCAACAAAGTCAGCAACTAGCACCACCCAAGTGGAGCAAAAGCTGGCCAAAGTAGAGCTCACCAAGCAGGTGGTCACAGCAACAGCGGGTTCAACGCTGCCACAAACTCAAGTTGACGGTCAACAGGGTGAGTCGCTGCCAAAGCCACAGCCTGCAGCAGCAGCAGCAGCAGCGGCAGCAGTAGGATCATCTGTAGGATCAACTGTAGGATCATCTGTAGGATCATCTGTAGGATCATCTGTAGGATCAACGAGTAGTGTTAGCCCTAGCAGTAGAAAAGCCACAGTCAGCAGTAGCCTTAGCAGTAGTCCCAAACCTAGCAGCACAGTGAAGCCACCACAACAGACAAAAGAACTACAGACAAAAACAACAGCAGCCATGCCCGGTACGGCTACGCCTCAAGTGAAACGCTTGAGTGTCCCACCGAAGGAGGACTCGGGCACGGAAAGCGGCGAGGATTTGCGACTGATTGCAGCCGGTTTGCGTGATACGCTGCAGCAGCGCAGCGATGCGAATCGAGGACTCCTCGACGAGGTCACCGATGCATTGAGCCGGCTCGAGTGCTCCCTGAAACTGGGCCAGGAGCTGGCCGTTGATGGTGGACAGCGGCAGGCGTTGCTAGCGCTCATAGCGCGACTCCAGAGTGGACTCAGTGCGCCCGAGAAGCTGTCTAGCGAGGCAGCCAATGAAGCAGCTGGAGGAGGCGCAGATAGTCCTGATCAGGAGCAGGGCAGTCGTCAGCGTTTCGCAAAGCGTCGTCAGCGCAACAGTCGCCATACGGTTGGGGTTAGTCGCGAGGAGCTCGCGGATGCACGTCGCTACATGGAGGACATGCAGATGCTGGAGAGTCGTCCGGTGGCGATGCCGCTGCCGCTGGAGAAGAATGCCAGCTCGAGTGCCATACTCGGTGCGCCAGCAACGCAGCTCTACCGGCCCAATCAGTTTGTGGCCAAGACGCAGACACAGCAGCAGGCGCAGCCGCAGGTGCAACTCAAACCACCCACAAGCAGCACCAGCCGAAGACCGCTCTCCGGCGATTATGCCGTTAGCTTTGCCAGCTATGCCGCAGCACAGCAGGCACCGCCGGAGTCTACTCAAAGCAGTCGCTTTGCGGGCGGCAAAAAGCAGCTAATGAAGCGCGCCAATACCATCGATATACCCAAGACGAAGTCCAAGTTTAACGCTTCTGCGGATTGCGATACGGACTCGGAGATGGAGGAGCACAGCCGCAGCAGCAATGTGGGTCTCAAGCGAGCCGTCCAAGTCAGCGTTAAGCGTCGCGTGCAGCATGTGGTACCGCCCTTCGAACCGAAGACCGAGAACGATCACAAGTTCCTGGCGTTCATCAACAAGCAGAGCCACCAGGGCGGTCTTGGCTGGGCGGGCGCCCGTTCCGTGTCCAATTGGACGCACAAGTTTGGGAACATCAAGCACACCTTCGAGACGGGCCAGGCGGCAACGGCAACCAAAGGCAAGCCACCTCAGCCGCCTAGCAGTCACCATCAGCTGCAGCAGCAACAGCAACAGCAGCAAATGTTGCACCGGGAGCAACAGCTGCAGCAGCAACATTTGCAGCAGGCGGCGCTGATGGAGCGACAGCGTCGACAGGATCTGGAGCGTCAGCTGCGTCTGGAGCAGGAGGCACGCTATGAGCGCGAGCAGCGTGCGCGTCTCGAGCGTGAGTACTACGAGCAACAGTTGCAACGGCAGCAGCTGGAGCGACAGCAGCAACTTGAGCGTCAGCGGCAGCAGCAGGAGCAACTGGAGCGGCAGCGGCGGCAGGAAATGGAGATGCGCATGCAGCAGCAACGTGAACGCGACAGAGAGCAACAGACAGCAGCAGCTGTTGCAGCTGCCACAGCAGCAGAAGTACCAGTCAATCAATTTATACACGCACCGCAATCGGTGTTTCGACCCATTGATCAAGGACTTCCAGCGCCCAATATATACAAGCCGATAGCGCAAAAGTCCAGCAGCTGGCAGCCCACCACCAACAGCCCCCGCAGCAAACCCACAACGGCAACATCTGCTGCATCGCAGCAACACTTGCAGCCGCGTCCCAGCTACAGCAATACACCCTCGCCCGCCAGCTCACCCATCGGATTGCCGTGGGTGGCCAAGCCCAGGGTGGACAATAGCGATTTCAAGCGCAAGGCGCATCACTTTGAGGAGCGCTCGCTGCGCGACAATCTTGAGCAACAGCAGCAACCAACACCACCCACGGTTTATGTGCAGCGTCACAATTCGCTGCGCTCCAAGGCGCCGCAGCAGTCCTTAAGCGAGTTCAAGAAGCGACCCTCGCTGCCAAATGCCATGGAACCCGAGCTGGAGTTCTATGCCGCCAGACGTTTAGCTGCCGCTCAGCCACAGCCGCCGCCACCCACCAATATATCGTTTACCTATGCGGACTATGCACCCGTGCGTCGTGGCGCCACAAATCTGACCAATTATCGCAGTCAGCCTTGTTTGAGCAGCGCTCTGGAGCCGCTTACAAATCCGCTGGCTGCACCGCTGGTGCTCACGAATGCGAATCCTACGTATGTGCCACAGTCGACGCGTCATCTGGACTTTGTCAGTCCCATAGATAGTCCCACCAGCTGCGTCACAGCGCCCCTAATGACAGACAATACGGACGATGATCTCGAGCTGGACTCGGATCATAATATGCACGAGTATCGCGCTGAGATTAAAGTGATGCGCAAACCTCGCAGCCAAACGGCAGTTACTGTCGGCAGACGTACCGCTCACGTCAGCGATGATGAGGTCTTTGGGCGGAATTCACGAGCGGCCAAATCGCTGCTGTACACCATGAAGCAGCTGGGTGGCAACGGCAACGGCAGCAGCAGCAATGGTAACAACAGCAGCAGCAACAAGAACTCTTTTAAATCACAACCGCCAACGCCCAGTTCACCGAGCAAACCGGGCTGCCTATCGCCCGATGGCCGCCTGTACCAAGCACCTCAGGTAGAGCCCCTCTTTCCGCAGCTCAGCAGCTACGAGACAAACCGGCAGCCACAGTATGTAACGCAACCCGTTCATAACTATGCCAGCGAGACACAAAACTCCTACGTCGTCACCTATCCGCTAGAGGACTCGGCCGATGAGCAGGAACCTCCGTCGAGTGTGAGCCTAAATCGCATTCGTCGCGCCTCGGAGCACTCGAACACTAGCTCAACGCTGTCGCACACCAGCTGGACAGCGAATCCGATGCACGCACCGCTACAGCCGCCACCAGTCGATCGCAGCAACAAGCCGCAGCTGGCGCCAAAGCCACAGCCGGTACAGCAGCAACTGCAGCAACATCAGCCACAGCCGATACAGCAGCCTGTACAGCAACAATATCAACCACAACCGGTACAGCAACAATATCAACCACAGCCGATTCAGCAACAACATCAGCCATTACCGGTACAGCAGCCGCTACAGCAACAATATCAACCACAGCCGGTACAGCAACAATATCAACCACAGCCGGTACAGCAACAATATCAGCCACTACCAGTACAGCATCCGGTACAGCCGCCAGTACAGCAACAATATCAGCCACAGCCGGTACAGCCGCCAGTACAGCAACAATATCAGCCACAGCCGGTACAGCCGCCAGTACAGCAACAATATCATCCACAGACAGTACAGCATCCAGTACAGCCGCCGGTACAGCCCCCGGTACAGCAACAATATCAGCCACTGCCGGTACAGCCGCCAGTACAGCCCCCGGTACAGCAACAATATCAGCCACAGCCAGTACAGCCGCCAGTCCAGCAACAATATCAGCCACAGCCGGTACAGCATCCTGTACTGCCGCCGGTACAGCAACAATATCAGCCACAGCCGGTACAGCCACCACGACCTCGGTTAAGCACACGCAGTCACACCATCAGCGAGAGCGGCAGCAGCTATGAGCCCAAGCCGCTGGCGCAGCTGCTGCGTCAGAGCACGGTCGAGACATCGAACTTGGGACGCGTTCAATCGCAGCAATCACTTAGCGCAAGTCGCCAGCAATTGGAGCGGGAGCAACAGTTGCAGCGGGAGCGTGAGCTCAGCGATCTGCGACGCAAAAGTTTGGGCAATGTGCTTGAACAGCGTGATATTCAAATGGAATACAAATCCTCAGCACCGGCCGATACGCCGGATATTGTGAAGTCATCGCTACCCAAGGAAAATGCGCCGCTGTTGAAGAAGTTTGGTCCACCCCAAAGACATCATTATATGCCTAATTCGTATCAGAGTCCACAGCTCAATAAGCACACTAGCGTAAGCAGCACCAGCCACAGCAGCACCACCAGCATTACCGTACAGCAGCAACAGCTACAGCACCCTCTTATAGTGGAAACTCCTGCCACACCACAACCCCAACCGCAATCGGCACCCGCTGCTGTCCCAGAGCCTGCGCCGGAGGATCAAATACCGCGCAACATAGTCTTCAATAATGTGAGCGCCTTTAGCTCGCTCAGCCGACGCAGCCAGCAGCAGGAGGAGGAGCTGCAGCTACAGCAAAGCAACGGCGGGTCGCGGGTCAATCGGCTCAGCAAATGCGACTCGTGGCATCAAATCTGTCAGCAACAACAGCAACCCCAGCCACAACAGCAGCAACAACAACAGCTGCAGAAGAGCAATGGCACCACCGCACACAGATACCATAATCCTGCGCTACCGGGTGAGCTGCGACGCTCCAAATCTGGTCACTCGCTGGCTGTACCTAAGCTGTATGAAGCGGGCATTAACAAGGAGCAGCTGGGCGAGAAGCAGCGCACCGTTGCCGCCTATTTCTCCGGCCAGAAGTCACCGACGGGTGCACAGCTGGAGGAGTTGCGTGCGCTAAGCAGCAGTACCACAACGACAACAACCACAAATAATAATGCTTCCTCGAATCGCAAATCGGTGATCAATCGCACCAAGACCAGCGAAAAGTTATCAGCGGCGCGCAAATCGCTCAGTTCGCTCAACTCCAGCTCGAATGGTAATGTGTCGGGTCTGGGACTGGGACTGGGCCTGGGTCTGATGCGTGGCGGTGTCACAATGTCAGGTGGTGCTGGTGGTGGTGGTATGGGTGGTGGACTGAGTCGCAGTGCCACAATGCCACATATAGCGCATCTCAATCTGCTGGATGAGAGCAATGTGGAGGATGCGTTCGAGCAGCTGATGCTGGGCGCTTAATCGATAAGTCAAATGTATCGATGGGTCGATAGATCGATCAATCGTTCAATCGATAACTCGTTTGATTGTTACAGAACAGACACACGACACACACCGCAGCCATTCCAGTTTGAGCCGCCCAGCGAGACGCAACTGGACCCAACAAACGACACACAGACACACACACACACACACACACACACACGACACACGCATACATAAATCGATAAGTTAAAATATCGATAGGTCGATGTAAACACAAACACACACACTCACATCTATAGAGCAAACGAAGCAGAACTGTAACTGTACTGATTACCGATTACCGTTTACCGTTTACTGATTTACTGTTAATACTCGCTACTGTTATTTGAGCGTAGGCTTAGGCTTTGTTTTTAGTTTCGTACCAACCCAGCCTGTTTCTAGTCAGCGAAACGTTCCAATTTTCGTTTCGTTTCGTTTCGTTACACTTCGTTTCGTTTTTGAACATTTGTCAATTTGCGCTCAATTCTGTTGACGAGTCTCGTGAGTTAGAAGGAGGGACCACATGAGGGGTTTTTTGCTTTCTATCACACACATACACATACATACAAACACACATCGCCCGAGTAAGCTGCGCGCTGCCCAACCGCAGGATGCCACAAAAAAGAAACAAAGAAATAAAACAACAAAATTATAAAGAAAACTGATCAGACTGAGCAAAATGATAAACCGCAGCAGCAACCGCCGCCGCATTCCGAAGAACTTGAAACGTTACGATTTGTGAGTGAGCCAACAAAAAAAAATCAACAATCACAAAAAAAAATACACCACTTGTACAAAAATGCCCAAAACAGCGTTGCCACCTTGTTCATATCGCGCGTTCCATGTACTACCATTGCTACACCCGCCCGGCCTAACCGCATTTAAATACTATATAGTATATAGTATACATTATATACATATATATATATATATATATTTTTTTACTTTCATTTTCTTTATACATTTTTTCGTATATTTGTTTTTTCTATTCATTTTTATTAAACATTTTGCCTGCCGTTGTTTCTACACCCCACCCCCTTCAAAAGCAAAACCAAGAGCTGTATAAAGTTAGCTAGCGCTTCAAACGTTTTATTATCCGTTACGTTTCCGTTGCGTTGCGTTGCGTTGCGTTGCGTTACGTTACGTTGCGTTACGTTCCGCTGGCTGGTTGATTGGTTGGTTGGTCCAGCGAAAACAAAACATTTTTACACACACAAAAGTCCCATGTTGTCCCTCCTGTCTCTCTGTCTCTCTCTCTCTCTCACTCAATGTTTTTTGTCTCAGTCTTTTTGTACATACCCCCCACCAACAAAGAAAAACTAGAGTCCTTTTTACCATACACATTTTTGATTATTGCAAACAGCTCAGCTGCCCAGTTTGCTGTGCTGGCTCTTTCTTCGCTTTCCACACACTCTTTTTGTCGCATGTTAATTCTTTTCATACGTTACTTGTATTTTGTATATAAAAAAAAAAAAAAAAAAGTATTGTGCATGTCATGTTTTTCATACGTATCGCTAAGTTTTTGAACTCGTAACTTCGCATACTGAGAGTTACGTGGCAGCGCCACCAGCACCACCAGACACCAACCACCAAATCGCCCAGCAGAGACGCCGTAACAAATATAATTAGCGGTTCACGTTTCTTTTTCATTTTTGCGTACTATTATTTTTTCGTACTGTGTGTGTGTGTTTTTATGGAACGTGCGGCATAAAACAGCCGCTTGGCAGAGTTGCCGTTGTGCGCGTGTTTCTTTGCCATTTGTTGCGCGGTTCGTTTGCAGCTGCCTCTTATTTCTAATCATGACTTTAATGCAATTTTTATTTGATTCTGTTTTGTAAGTAGCTGAATTTGTGTAGAGCTGATATTTTGTTGACTAAAAATATATAAAAAAAAAAAAAAAAAATTTTATAAATGTAATTTTGCTGTCTACGTGTTTCGTTTTCGTTGCCGTGTGTAGCATACATTTTGTTGCCTGCTCTAGAATAGTTAAATAGTCTAAGACAAGATACAAACAATTAATAATAATTTGATTAATCTTTCTAACCGTATTTTTTTCCCAACATTTTCAATAACTTTAACTACATATATAATGATGTTTTAAATAATGTTGAATTGAATTGAACTTTTTACCTATGCATGCAAATTGACTAATTGTTGTAATTATTGCTTCTTTTTTTCTTCCCCGTTTTTTTTTCACGTTGCCAACCACAAAATTCGTCTAAAACCTTTCCTTCATACAGCACAACACAAGCAACAAAGCTCAACGACCAGTGAACGCACCGAGACCAAGTCAAAGGATGGCGGCGCCGTTGTCACCACAACCACAACAAAAGGTATCGATATCGATACAAGTATCGCATTCAAAATGATACTAATTTTTGCCCCTTTCAAACTGTTACAGTTACCACACGCACTGTGAGCGGCAACGCTGCCTCCAAGAACATTTCGCCGCTGGCCAAATTCAAGCAGCTCGACAAAGCAGCTGCCCAGCAGCAGGCTCAAAAGTAAGCTACAACATATTATATACATACATACATATACATATATGATAATACCGTAATACATACTCCCGCCCATACATATACAAATACATATACACATAAACATTCTGTAGATCGCGCACACTTGTCAAAAGGAAAGCTCGCAAAATATGGCAACGCTGAAAGTCCGTTGGCAGAATGTTAAATAACATTTTGTTTGCATTCCTTTGGCACACACATTTGGTGCAGGATCACATCACCCATACACCCATACAAACACACACACACACACACACCAATACTCAATCACTAGTTTCGCGTTATATTTTATACCCATTTCCTGGTGTTGGTAATCGGCAATAAATATCTTCTGTGTATAGGTTAAATTCTAAATAAATGTTAGTTAAATGGAAATTGTCACTTAACATACATATGTATGTATGTAAATACGTATGTATGTATGTCGTATGTCTCTTTTTGTCTTGCTCTAGCAAATGGGCTTGCATTCGCAGCTCACAATTACTCTTGTCTCTGTCTCCGTCTCTGTCTATCCCTTCTCTCTCTCTCTGTCTTTCTCTCTCTCTCTCTCTGTCCCACTTCCTTACGCACCTGTCGTTTTTCTCCTAGCCACAAATACAAGTATATTAAACAGTACAGAAAATATTAGACAAACACACACACAAAACAAAAAACCGTTAGCTATTACATTTCTGACTTATTATAAGAATACAGTGATCGCTCGCTAATTGGAACACTTTAGTTTTAGAAATGATTCTTATTATATTTCTTACTTATACAAATTCTTTATCTTAAAATTTAATAAAATTACTGAAAGAAAAACCCAATTTATATAAAGTTTTAATTATTGAGCGTTCACTGTGTAATAGTAATAATTGTTGTTGTTCCCTGCTAACAAAACCCACACACACACATACACGAGCTAAACAATTCGAACACCCAAACTACGTACAGAAGTACAAAATTTATGTATTTAAAAACAAAAAAAAAAAACAATAAGAAAAAAAAATTGTGTGAGTTTCGCTAAAACGTCTGCCCCTCCAACCTTGAATCATTTGTTCAGATCATCTCCAACAACAAGCACACCCACGACCCCCGGCGGTTCAGCGCAACCGTATTTCAAATTTACCGATCCGGCATTAAATGCGCGCGCCGCCACTGTCAAGGATCAACTTCTGCAGTGGTGTCAGCACAAAACGCAGGAATATGAGGTATCCACCACAACCTAGAAAATACCAACCAAAAAATACCAACAAAAAAATTGAAAATAAAAATAAAAATAAAACCAGCCAAACGCAAACGCAAAGCCACAGCCAATAGACCGTTATTTGTTACATGCCTTTATTGGATTTTGATTTTTGACTTGATTTACATATATACCATTTTGTTTTTGTATTTTTGTTTCTATGCCGTTCGTTTTGATAACAAAAATCTAACGCTTAGGCCCAACATAAAGAAAATAACCAACAAAAAACATAATAAAACAACCAACAAAAACGTAATTACAACAAACTAAACAACGCCTAACCTTTGGCTGAGCTTTTGAGCAACTCATCTACACATGCATACACACAAATATACACACACACACACACACACACACACACATACACGCAAATAGAAAAAAAGAAGAGAATAAACAGAAAAAACGCACGCAAGCAGCCTGGAGAGTGGATGTGGAGGAAGAAGAAGCTGCAGCACTGATTTTACTCTCTCATTGAAAGTAACTGTAAACGTTACTCTCTGCCGCTTGCCATTACTATTTTGTATTATTACTGTTGTTGTCGTTGCTTTTGGGGGCTGGAGCTTACAACAAAAAATTGCTTAATTGCTGCCGCTGCTGCTGCTGCTGCTGCTCATGAAAAATAAAAATAATTAAATTAACCTGAGTTTTTATGCCAAACCGCAACCCCCACCCCTCCCCCTTGAGCGCACTCATCACAATGTATTTGTCATGTAATCCACAGAACGTCCAAATAAGCAACTTTAGCTCGAGCTGGTCAGACGGCTTGGCCTTTTGTGCGCTGATACATCATTTCTTGCCAGATGCATTTGACTACACAACACTAACCAAACAAACGCGCAGACGCAACTTTGAGCTGGCCTTTACCGTTGCTGAGTGAGTACAATCTTTAGCAAACACACTTGCGCTGTTAATAACGCCGTCTCTTTCGCTCTGACTCGCGTAGCGAGAAAGCTGGCATAGCACCGTTGCTGGATGTGGAAGACATGGTGGAGATGAGCCGACCCGACTGGAAGTGCGTCTTTGTCTATGTGCAGAGCATCTATCGTCGTTTTCGCAATTGCCAGTAAATAAACCCAACAACAGCAACAGCAACAACAACAGCAACAACAGCACGTGGGCCACAACAACTATTCATTAAATTTTAAGCAAAAGAAAAAAGAAAAAAACAACAAATAGTGAACCCCTCTGTTCAGGCAATTATGTATACCTTTTTGGCATTTCGTGTTGGAACACACGCATCCTATATAACTATTATATACCCTACCTATATCCACCACATCTAATTACTTACATATATACCACAAATGGCAGGCTCGTCGATTTGAACAGCAAAGGACATTTGTACGTTTTTTGTGTTTTGTTTTATTTTACTTATTTTTTTTTTTGAATTTTTTACTATTATTATTATTATTATTTGTTATTGAAACTTAAAAAAAAACTATGCAATAATTGTTGAATTTTTTTGTCATAATTGTAATTATATAAAAAAAAAAGAAAAAAAAATAAGAGCAGCAATGAATTGCAAGGCGCAAACTTTACTAACCCCGCTGAGTTTTGATGAGAGGAGAGATGATTATACGAGTATATATATACACCATATACATTAAATACTACTCAACTTTAAGCGAGCGAAATTATACGAACAAATTACTAACTCGCAGCAGCGGCAAGCGATATGCGATATGCGATATCAACATAAAACTATACATGTATCTACAGCTAATATTAACACTGAAAAAACAAAAAAAAAAAAAAAAAATTGATAAATTGTGTTTTTATTGAACTACTTAAATAACTCTTTTTTCAGTTTTTATAAGAAGAAGATTTCAGAATGTTTTTTAAATAAACTACAGATAAGAAAATTTGTATTCTGATTGTATTCATAATCAAAATTTTCTATTTTTATTCTATAAAACTGTATAAAGATTGAAGGTAATTTTCTATTATCTTAAAAGTTCTTTTTTATAAAAGTATCTTTCACGTTGTTAAAAAAAAAATGGAATGTAGATTTTTTGTAACTGAAAACAATAGTATTTTTTACTAATATTTCTGTAGGTTCAATTTCTGGGTTTTTTAATTTAAAGATTAAACGATTCAGAGAACCAAAAATTAATACTTTAAGAAACCTTAGAGACAAAAGAACATATTATAAAATGCAGATAAAATCCGTTCATTAAGTTTTCGATTATAACCGTATTTTGCAATATTGTACGATTCAAATATATAACGGTATTTCTAGATCTCTATGCATCACAGTTAGCGTATGTCTCAGCAGTCAGCTGACGAAATTGGGAAACATAATTGAAGCATATTTCAAACATGCTGTGAAAGTCTAACGTAAAAGTTTTGTGTAAAATGTCCAAACAAAATTCCGTGTGAAATTCGTACATCAAAATTTAGTTCGTTACGCGCACACAAAGTCTTTACATAACCACCAAACGCAACATCCGAAAATCCATCCGACAACCCACAACAGCTTGGGTTTCTGCAGAGAAGCGATACAGGGACACTAAAGATGGCACAGCAGCAGCAGCAGCAGGAGCCGCAGCAGCAGATATCGGAGGCAACAGCGTTGCGGCTGTTCAACAGCATTGTATCCAGCACACCGCAGGCTCAGGCTAGAATGCAGGATCAGGAGCAGGAGCAGGAGCTGGAGCCGGAGCAGACGTGCAGCTCAGCAGTTGGCAGCAGCGATGGTGTTGGTTCCGAGCAGCTGGGACTCGCGTTGCCAATAACGGGCCCCGGTCAGTCGTCACAGGAGAGCGTCCACTCGGCCAATGAGTTTGGCAACTCGTGCCGCATCTGTCGCTGGAATCGCAGCGACATGGAGATCATCAACTGTCCCTGCAAATGCAAGGGCAGCGTGGTAAGTTCAAATGGTTGCACTAACAACTGAATCTCAGAGTGAGCGCTAAATATTCAAAAGCCAATATTCAGTATCGATGTCATTTCGATAGGCAACGAATAGTACTTTATCGATACAATGAGACTCGAATAGTAAATAATCATGAATCCACTAAAAGAGATTACGCATTGCACAGGTCCGTTATTTCAGCTATGACGTCAAAATATTAACTTTCATCTTTATCTAAAGTTTATAACAACAATGAATCTTAACGAGTCTCCAATCAACGCTGCTGAAAACAGTTTGCTTTACTTTCTTAATTTTAATTGCACTTTGCATTAATAAAACTGCTTTTTGAAGTTTAACGGCTACAATATTGCACGAAAATATCGATACTCATGTTAAAATATGTAATAACACTATCGATTGCTTGATGTGTGTATTTAAACGTTTAGTATTCAAAATAAAATATACTATAAAACTAGTTCCAAATAACTACAAGACGTTAATAGCTTTCACCATTATCTATTATCCTTTTGCTTCAGGGCTATATACATCTGAAATGCTTGAAGCGCTGGATAATGCATCGTCGGGATAATCGATGTGAGATTTGCAATGCGCCATTCAATATAACCGCGGATCGGGCGAGCCTGAAGCAAATGGTGTGCGCCTTCTGCTGCGGCCGCTGCTGTGGCATGATCGTGAAGCATGTGCTGTTCAGTGCCTCGTTGATGCCACTCGCCCATGTTATCCTGCAGCAGGTGAGCAGTTGCATACGTTGGCGTCCTTTGCTTTTTGGCAGCATTGGTGCTTATCTGCGCTTCCTTACTTGTGTACAGGTATTGCATTGCATGGATAACTTAAATCAGGGCAGCACCGAGCAGCTAACGGTACAGGAGGTATTCGTTGCATCCTGTGCGCTGCTCACATCGAGTGCACTCTTCTTTCACTTCTTTGAGTTTGTGACGACCCGCTTCCTGCTTATACGGAACATATTGCGACATTGGTGGATGTTTGGCAGCACCAACGATTTTGGGCTAGTGGAGGTTGAAGACGATTCCTTTGACCTGTTCTAAGCAGCAGCAGGAGAAGCCGAAGTGGTGGAAGCAGGCAAAAGTAATAATCAGTTCTCGATTGCTAGCAAGCAAAACATTAATTGCCTAGTCCCCTTTTCAGACCACAAATGCCTTGTGCTTACATATAGTAGCAACTTTTCAGCAACTTATCCCAAATTGTAAAGTTTATTAATAAAACAACGACTAGCAGAACGGCATTCATTTCAACACTTGTGACATTTTACAGCACTGCATATTGACAGAGTGGCAACACTTAAACAATAAAAAAAAACCAGCACTGCAATAAATTATTGTAATTCTTGTATTAGATGTTAGTACTATTGATTATAATGAATTCGAGTTCACGCAGTATTCAGAACAGACCCCAAAAAATATCCAAAAGCTGCTGTTAACTGTTAACGCAAAAATGAGTCCGATAACGCACATCAAAATTAACTTGTCTAAATATGTAAACTATCTACATTTCAAAAGATTTGATATATGCAATTAAGTCCGGTCAACAAATGATATATTTAACTCGGTTTATTTAGTTTGAATTGTTTCAAAATTTAACAGTCAACATGCTGTTACCGCAAATAATTTGGCCTGTTATCGTGCATGTAAAGTGATGCACTACATAATGCTGTTAAATTTCATCACTTATCGATTAGTGTATTCGATAGACAATCAGGTTGATAGCTTGTCCATTTCTGCGACTGCTGCCATCCCCAAGTCGCATAATTATAATTTTTTTTTTGTGTGGCATAAAATCGAAACAAAATAGAAACTTTACTACCATTATACTCGCAGCGTGATAAAAGTGCAGCAGTGGGCAAGCGGAGCGTTCGATATTGTGAATGTGAAATGTGAGTTAAATGCATAGCATATTGTGTAAGTTTTTTTTAACAGCGACCTGTGAATTTTGGACAACAAAAAACAAATCAGTAAAGTTTGCGGCTGTGTGCGTGAGTAACAAAGAGCACCTCTGAGACATCAGCAGCAGCAGCAGCAGAAAGCAAAACGAAGAACGGTTAAAAGAAAGTGAAGTTTGCTGCTGCTGCTGTTAGTTGTTGTTGTTGTTGTTTGTTACCGCTGCTCTGTTAATGTTAACAGTCAATGCGTCAGTGTTCGTGTGTGTGACATTGCAACGCACTAACAGTTAACAGTTAACTGCTGACGGGCACGCACGTGCGGCTGGAGCACAATATAAATTTTTTTGTATTATTTGCTTATAATTTTTTTTGTCTTTCTAAATTGCGCGCCTTTCTAAACGTAATTGTGTAAATTGTGTTGCAGAGTTTCGTGTTGGTTCTCTTTGCCATTTTACTAGCGAATAGTAATACAAAAAAATAGTGACAGCAACAACGACAGTAATTAAAAAAAATGGCTGCTCAAGAGCAGCTATTGGCTTTAATGTCATCGGCCTCCGGGACCAACAACAACAACAGCCCCGGGACACTCTACAATCTGTCGCTAATGGCGCTCGTCAACAACCTGGACTGCAAAGTGGCCACACTGGAGCGCATCAGCAAGCTGCCAGAGCTGCCCCTCAATCTCCTCATCGATATCTACGAGCTGGTAAGTCTCGCGAACTCTCGCTCTTTGTCTTTCTCTTTGCCATTTCTTCTTCCCTTATGAACAGCGTAAGTTGCTAGACTAGCAAATACCCTGCTGTAAAATTCAAAATTACGCATACATATACGGTCACATTCACACGTGCTTGTTGGCCGACATTTTGTTAAATATATATGTATTTGTATATACATATATAAACTTTGTAGGGCTAATTTTCAATTAGAGCTGTCAAAAAATGTGATATATTGCTTTTGTTTTTTAAATTACCCAATACTTAATGTAGTATTATTTAGCAAAATCATTTAGTAGCCGCAATTTTGCTTTACCGTTTCCTTTTTTATTGCAATTTCATCTTATTATTTGTATACCCTTGCAGAGTGTATTATAATTTTGGCCAGAAGTTTGCAACGCATAGAAGTAAACATTTCCGACCCCATAAAGTATATTCTTGATCAGGACGATAGATGAGTCGATATACATTTGTGCGTCTGCCCGTCCGTCCGTCTCTTTCTACGCAAACTTGTCTCTCAATTTTGAAGCTATCTTGATGAAACTTAGTACAAATGCTTATTTCTGCTGCACGTTGGAACAATCTGATAAAGTTCTTTTGCTTTTTTGTGGCACATTCTGATTTTCTCAAGTGCCAAGCTAACGGACCAGTGCTGCAATTTTTAACAGTTTCTAATGGCTGCCAGGGCATAAAAAGTGAAAACACACACAGCAAAATCAGCAGCCAAACACACACACACACAGAAGCGAAAGCATGAAAAGATCTCCGTGTGTGTGTGTGCGTGTGCGTATTTTGACTTATCGCCACGCTGTTACAGCATTTTTTTCTTGTCTTTTTCGCATTTTATTATCTATTTTGCTTTTCTTTATGATCGCGTCGCGCATTGACGGTGACAAGCAGGACGAGAATTTTGTGCTTGTTTTGGTTTTCGGTTTTGTTATTGTTTTGATTTTAGATTTCAGCGGAATTTGCAAATTTGTTTGGGAGTAAAAGCTCGGTACGAAGCATGCGAAAAGCTTTCCACTGTTTATGTTTACGCGTCGAAGCTTCTGGTAAACGGTAAACGCGCACAGCTGCTACAAATACTAATATGTTTTTGTTTATGTATATATGTGTGAGTGTGTGTAAATCAGTAGAAAAACCACATGGCATTATGTATGTATGTCTGTATATACATATCATTGACATAGCTGTGTGATATGATATCTTGTTAATAAACTTTTTTGTTTACTCGCTGTAGCTTCAAATTGAAACACTAGCCTCTCCCCACAGCATTCCTTTCAGTTAGGGCATGTGAGCTTCGGCATTACTCGCATGCCTCAATAGATCACACACACACATGAATACATACATGCATACAAACATGCATGCATACATATAAATATAAATGAGAGATTGCCTGTCATAATAGCTCTGCAATTGCAATTTATAGCAATAAATTATAAGCAGCGACAACAATGCAGCAGCTTTTGTCTTGTTTGTCTTTCTTTCTTGTTGTCTTATTCTCGGTTATTAATAGCGCATTCGCTTAGTCGGTGTGCCCTTTTTTTATTGATGCGCATCCTCGGAAGGTTATTTCAGCCATTGAACTCCAAGTCCGTGATAATACAAGTGCAATTAAATGCTTATATTAGTGACAGACAAAGTATTTTTGATCATGGTTTGGCCTCTAATCCAGTCCAGTGTTGTATAACATTGCAATATTTAACTTTTTTCTCTCTTTGATCTGTACTTTCTTCACCTGACTTACATATATTGTGACTCAGCAGTTATAGTTCAGTGTTGCATACCATAACATTGACACAGCACTCAATGACCAGTGTTGTATAACATTGCAATAGCTAATTGTTTCCAAACTGTCATTACTTTCTTTTGTCCCCATGTAATTTTTGTTTTCAACAACACTGGATAACTTTGACAACACTTGATTCTTTCCTTCCGTTATTCAACACTTAAATATATATATATATGTATTCATATTAGGGCTTTAAAATAAGGCAAAGTGACAGTTCAGTAACCAACACTATTTCTCACTACTCATACACTCTCTCATCTAATAATAAATTTACATTTGTGTTGGTTTTTTTTTTGTACACTCGTTAATTGCTGTCTAGTTTCTTTTACATTTTTTTCGTATCGTTTCGCGCATTTTCAATTGTTTGCCAACACTAACTCAAATCGAAGCTCAAAGTTAATTGAATTTTATTGATTGCAGACAATGATATAATAAAATTGTCCCCACGGGTCAAAGTTTGTTTAAATCCATTGGCATATTCAGTTATATTATAATGATTACCATCGATAATAATTATATAACTGAACATTTTGAAATTGTTTTTGTATAAATTAATATTTCGTTGCTATTCTCACGCTCTTGATCTTTCCGAATTGCAGATGGCCAAGGTTGAAGACCTAAAAGACACACTAGTGGTGGAACTATCAAAACTGGAAATATTCCGCCGTCTTATACGATACACACCGGCCCGTAGCCGTCTGCTAGCCATTGTTGCTTCATTGATGGTCAGCAACAAGCCGCTTCCGCGTTGCCTCAGTGATGCCTATGTGGGCCGCTATTCGCTGCCTCCCCAAATCGAAGCAGAGCACAATGAACAGTCCGAAGGCGATAAGTCATCAATAGAAAATGCAACAGCAACAGCTGACAAGGAACTGCCAGCCGATATGGCAGGCTGCAACACCAGCAACAATCACATTGCAACGTACACAGAAATCGATGAAGGAGCAGCAGGTGGTGCTGCTGCTCCTCTCGCTGACTATGTGAATGAACTGTCGCTGGACGCATTTGCCGCCGAGGATGCATTCACCATTGATTTGGGTTTGCGTCTGGGCACCTTCCTGTCCGAGGCTGGCTGGATGCAGGAGAGCATTGCAGTGCTCTCGTGCCTCAACGAAAGACTGAAGCGTGACTTTAAGGATGCGGTGGTCATTCGTGTCGATTGCCTGCAGCGGTAATTATCCAATATATTTATTACATTATGTTCAATTAATTGATGTTCATCAACTTACAGTCTGCTCTATGCGGAGTCATCACACTGCAATTTCAAGCTGGCCAGCAAGACTCATATCGAAATGATGGACCTTAATTGCCATATGATGCGCGGGGTGCCGACGCCTCTGATTGCCATGGCCTATACACAAATCTCGTCCATGTATTTCGCACGCAACGAGTACAACAACAGTCACATGTGGAGCGTGCAGGCCATGCACCACTTGGAAATGTCAGCGCCAGTACGCGTTGCCATCGATGTGCTACGCCAAGCGGCCAAGGCCTGCGTGGTCAAGCGTGATTTTGCACGTGCCAATCTGCTCATCTGCCAGGCAGTGCGTCGTGCCCGGTAAGTGTCATCGTTCAAATCCGTTCAAATCTCTCAATAAATCATGACCCTTTACTGGATTCCATTATATGGCTCCAATCCCAATTCGATAGTTGATTCTCATTCCAGAAAAAATTCTTATAAATTCCTATTTATGATTCAACGAATTCAGTGATTTTCGAAACGTTTTCTTAAGTCCATCCATCATCCTCTTTCTCGTTCTCGTTGTCGTTATCGTTCTTTCTGCACTGCTCTTTAACATTTGTCATTTCACTCTATTTCGCAGCGAATACTTTGGGCCAACTCATCAGAAGTACGGCGATGCTCTGCTCGATTACGGCTTTTTTTTGCTGAACGTTGACTCGGTATTCCAGTCGGTCAATGTGTACAAGGAGGCGCTGGAGGTGCGCCGCGGCATCTTTGGCAACATGAACTTCCATGTAGCGATAGCCCATGAGGATTTGTCGTATGCATACTACGTGCACGAGTACAGCACCGGTGATTTTAGTTGCGCCCAAGACCATGTTGATAACGCTGTCAACATTATGAAGAATTTGGTCCCCAGCAACCATTTGATGCTCGCCTCCGCAAAGCGTGTCAAGGCGCTGCTGCTGGAGGAGATTGCGCTGGACAAGATAGCCGATGGCATGGATGAGGAGGATTTACTGCTACAATCTGAGGAGCTGCACATATTCGCGCTGCAGCTGTCGCTGGAGGTTTTCGGCGAGGTCAACGTACAGACCGCAAAGCACTATGGTAATCTGGGGCGCCTATATCAGACAATGCAACGTTTCGATGAGGCCGAACGTATGCATCAGAAGGCGATTAAGATCAAAACCGATCTTCTTGGCCCCTACGACTATGAGGTGGGTCTCTCCATTGGCCATCTCGCTTCGCTGTACAACTACCAGATGAAGAAGTTTCGCCAGGCCGAAGATTTATATCTACGCAGCATTGATATAAGTAAGCAAATGTTTTATATTGGTTATCAAGGGTATATTTAAATTATATGTGTATGTATGTAGCAGACAAGTATACAAGTATATCCTTGAATAGGACGTAGAGCCGATGAAGTTTAACTAATTATTTTGCCTGACTTTTTGACCATATATGAGATTTTATATACTTATATACATAAGCTAGATAATCAACATTTATTTTGTATTAGGATAGCAAATACAAAGCAAGCATTTTTACCAACTAACTCATCTTATTGATTAATCACTTTATGGCCTGCAATTTGTATAACGATCGGACAATAAGTATATAAGTTCTTTAAGAAACTGTTTGCCAAAATGTGAGAATTCGGTTCGAGGAAGCATATTCATTACATAAGTATATGTTTAGCACCAATTTGTATTGCATTTCTTTATCTTACCTTTTGTCTTATTTGCACTGCAGGCTTGCGTTTGTTTGGGCGCAGTTACTCCGGACTGGAGTACGACTATCTGGGACTGTGCCATGTGTACGAGACATTGCACGAGTTCGAGAAGTATTTGCGCTATGCCCACAGTCTGGAGAACTGGCAGCTGCTGCGCGGCCAAAACATAACGCTGAACGTAATTGTTAAATGCATTACAGTTTTCCAGGTTCCAGCAACTAATCGTACGCTTTTTCGTTTCTCACCTGTTTTAGAAGTCCAGCTACCCAGCAATTGAGGATGACTTCACCATTGATCAGGTCAAGACCAAGTTTTTCACCGGCGGGCCACCATCGTCTGAGCCCAACGACGATTGAGTTTAGATTCTGCAGGAGCAACAACATCAACAAATGGAGCTGCATTTGCAATTCGGATTGGGTTAGGCGTTGTGCGAAACACAAAACACAAAAAATTTATAGTTTTATATGAAGAAAAACCAAACGAAGGGAAGAAAAAATGAAATGTTCTAAATTTAATTTTGTAAAACCAACTCAGGCAAATTTGTTTAATTTGGATACACACACACGAAAACATTGAAAAACAAACACCAGGTAAATTGGATAAAAAAAAATGTTGTTCATCCAATAATCGTTCATATATTAATTCTAAAATACGAATACACAATGTGATTGCTTAACAAATATTGATATATTAATAATTGATAATCAGTAATATGTATGTTGTTCATAAATTTTGTACGCCAACCATTTGATCCATTGCAAATGCAAAACTTTGTAGCACAATTTCAATACAAATATAAATGCTACACGTACATAAATAAAAATGTATAAACAGGATAAACAATTTAATACTAGTTATACATAATGTATATTTAGCTTCGATGATCCCAAACAAATACATCGGATCTTTCGATTATTAACTATATGTAGTATATACTTATACATAGTATATATATAAATATAGATATACGTAAATAGTATTTTTGCTGTATCAATCAATCAACCAATCAAACTTAAAATTCAAAATTCAATCAACTCTCTTTCCCTCAATTTCTGTTCCTCCCCCTATTGAGGTGTACATATGCAATATGCTGTGCGTTTTTGTAAGCTAACCAACTAACTGGAATGATTGTTCTCTCGATTTCCAGCTGAATAGTTCTTTCATATAGTATCTGTTATGTCCGAAACAGCAATAAGCTTCCACTTATTCGTTACTGATTTGTCAACCGTGTGTATAACATGCCTATGCATAAGCTAACCTACATACATAAGTCCAGTTTATACAATAAAACTAACGAAACCTATGCATAGTACTATATATAATATAACATATACATAACAAATATGTATAATTAATGACTTATAAGCCTAAACAATATTGTGTTGCCTACAACATAATGGCATTGGCATCACCTCGAATGCCCAATAGAAAATCTCAAAATAAAATGCGAAAATCATTTTAAAAATATATAACTATTTCATTTTATTCAGTTGCACAAAATATAAATTATATGCGCGTTTGCTTGGTTAATTTATACGCGTTTTCTTATGAATCCTACATTGCCTAGAACTTGTAAAGGGCTTGACATAATTTTCTCTCCTTAGGGTAGCTTTTGTTTCTTTATTCGTAAACGTTTTCTCTCAGCAGCAATACAAAATCATGATTTTCCCACTTGAATGTGGGTGTTGAAATGAGTATAAACGAGAAAGAAAATCTACCCTCGGCGCTCCGAATGTCGTATACCCTTGCAGTTGCTTAATGTAATGAAATACTCTTGCTAATACAAAAAGACAATGACAATGCTACTTTTAAAATTCATTTTCTTTTTTAAATCAACATTTCAGACCGATTTCATATGACAGCTATAAGATATAGTTGCCTGATTCTGACCAAATTCAACCAGTCTGTATCAAACATAATCAAACTTGCAATTACTGAGTTTGGTTAAGATAGTTGGAGAAACAAAAAAGTTGTTCATACAATGAACCATTTTTCAACAGATTGTTCCAATGGCAACTATAAGATATAGTAGTCTGATTCTGATGAAATTCTGTGAGCCTGCTTTAATATTGCTCAAACTTGTAATTGGTAAGTTTGATTGAGTTATCTCAAAAAATAAAAATTTTCGACTGATCGTTCCTATGGCAGCTGTAGTCCGATCCGGCTGATTCCGACATATTATCTGCGTGCAGCCAAAAAAGGCATCTGTACTAAGTTTCATCAAGATAGCTTCAAAGTTTGTTAAGTTTGCGTAGAAACAGACGGACAAGGGTCGACTTGTCGTCCTGAACGTGAAAGGAAGGAAAGGAAATGTTTCCTTCTATGCGTTGAAAACTTCTGTCCAAAATTATATCACACTCTGCAAGGGTAAAAAAAGTATAGGAAAAGTCATTTTAAGGTGGTTAATTTTTCTGTCAAAAATCTTGACGAAACTGACAAAAAATTGCCTTGTAAAGGTCCCAAGTCCCTATAAATGACTTCAAAACCCCATAGCTTTGTCAAAACTGAACCGATTGTCAATCCCGAAGCCATTTTGGTCAAAATTTATTATCATTATGTGGGTGTCAAAATTAGTATAATCAAGTAATAGTGCACATAAAGATGGCAAAGCCGAAGGCAAATTTCAATGAGATTGGACTATAAACAAAGAAGTTATTTACGATTCAATGTTACACAGTTTGGGGCCAATGGAAGAAGAAGCAAAGGAAATGTCATGACGCGCGTAGCTAGCAGCGTGTGTTTGTATGTGTGTGTGTGTGTGTTTCTATGTATGAATGCAGATAAAGAATTATGAATGTAAGAACTGGGTTCAGGGTATCTCCTAGTCGGGCACTCTCGACAAGAGAGTTATATATAAGGTTTTGAGAATGTGCGAATATTGGAAAACTGTAGTATGACACTTTCTGCTCTTAATAGAAGATTTTCAATTTTATTTTTCAGGTATCAAGACTGCATTGCTTTTGGCTTTTCATTGGCTTTTGCCTGTGTTTTCTGTCAGTACACACATTCTATTGAATGAACTCGAGCATCAAAATGTCAACCTTCCAAGAACTGGTTAGGGAGCGAGGTAAGAATTCGTCTGTGTTCTCAATGGGGGCGAGGATTAAAATGGTGGGGACGCTGCCAACCATACCTGAAGAGGATGAAGATTATGACTTTGATGAATATGTGCCTTCTACGCAGGACATGGAACGAATCGCTGCAAATCTGAAAGCTTTGGTAATGATGCCTCAAGCAGACGGCACCATCAGTGTCGAGCCTCCCCAAGCTGACACAAGAAAGTAGCAGGCTCTAGTTTTCGCCAACATCGGTATTGTTATAAAATTACTACAAATAATTATTTTCAACAATATTTGAAAATATTTTTAATTTATTTCAGACACTGTTTAAGATACAATGAGGCATATTTTCCATATTTCTGTACTCTGTACTTGAGTTACAATACGAATTATATTTAAGCAATTAAAAAAAAACATTAAAAAACTATTACTAAAAATATATTTAGTTTAGTTTATTGTCTTAAAGTTCTCTAGTTCTTGAAAATCTTCAAAATGTTTGTTAAAACTTCACCGATTTCCATTCTATGCACATTTTATCCGCTTGATTAAATTGCCATCTAAATTTATTTGATTTATAAGATTCAAATACCCATCGTAACCATTCGAAAAAACCCAACCCATAAAACTCCAACTGGGCAGATAACTACAGCTTTTTACTCTGCGCTCGTTAATTGTTTTATATAGCCCTTAAGCGATGATTAAATCTTCGCTGGGCTTCACCTCTTTCATGTCATGTTATTGTTGTGTGTTTTGATTGTTCGCTTTCATACCCTCTGACCGAGGGTATTATAATTTTGTAATGAAATGTGTAGCACAAAACTTTTAGGACGGGTCAAAATTGTGAACATCAACCGATTTTCAAAAGCAATGTCTTTTTGATCGTGGCTTAACCTCAACTTTTATACTAAATGTATATATGTATATTTCTAACCTTAAAAATCGCTTTTAGGGTATTGGTCAGAATTAATGTGCAAATTATGCAAGGGTATGTTTGCTTCGTTGTGCCGAAAATAGCTGTTCTTTCTTGCTGCTGTCTTTTTGTCACTTTCGGTCAAGTAGTTAAAAGAGCATTTTTAATTGTTTTTCATTTGGCCCACTGTCACTTTTCTTTGGCCGCCGGCAGCCGCGATATTGTAAAAGTTGTTTGAAGTGTTTTCACTTGGGCGACAAAGCGACGCAAAGGTTGACGTTGACGTTAGCGTTGGCGTTGACGTCGACATCGACATCGACATCGCAGCGACCGATCAACCATTTTTCGATTGCAATGCAGGCCGCCCACTCACACACACACACACACACACGCATACAAATGCAAAAGCTGCCGAAAACTTGCTGCATTTGTTGTTGTTGCTGTTGTCGTTGCGCCGCTGCTATTGAAGCGCAGCTTTTGCTTTTGACACATTTACGTCGTCGTCGTCGCTGTCGTCGCTGTCGTCGTTGTCCATCGTTAGCTGTCTCTCCGTCGGCTGCAGCTTAAACTTCGGCTCAACAGCAACTTCGGCTGGCGTCGCTTGTAGCTTCATCGATCAGTTGCTGTCTTTGCGCGGCAGCGAACGGTTTGCGCATATTTTTTTTCGGCGAGCTTTTCTGCAGAGCGCGCATGCGGCTGAGCTCACGAGCTTTACGAGTTTTTCGCCGTCGTCTTTGTCGTATTTTAGTTTTTGTTTTGTTTATTTCGGCATTCTAATTTTTTTGTTGTTAAAAGTGAAACTGACCGACTAAAAACTGCTGCTTGGCTGCTTGGAAAACGTAATGGCAAATATTTAATTATAGTCGCGTCTAGTTCCTAACGTCAACTGTTGTTGCTGTTCTTTTCTGCTTGTCTTGTTGCTGCTAATGGAGGCCATTGGTTCAAACTCAACGAAGCCTTAGCCAATCACAATCACAAGCGCCTAAAGCCTAACCTAACCAAAGATAGAGTTACAGATACTGATACGATTGTATCTTAAGTAAAGTGCTGCAACTCTTTGGCCGAGTTTCACCCAAAACGCTTGTGAAACTGGCACAGCAAAAAAAAAAAATAAGTATAAGGAGAGACAATCGTCTGGGAATGGGTATGGGAATGCCACAAGCTGCATTTGTCATCCACATGCGAGGCATCAAACACAACAACAACAACATCAACAGCAACAGCAACAGCAACCCCAACAACATCATTATTGTGGTTCATCGTTATTTATCTTGATCTGCACAACCAGTTAAGTTGAATGCGCACGCTCGCCTTTTAACTCTTAACTCTTAACGCTCGAATCTCGCGCATCATCATCATTATCATCAGCATCCTCATCATTCTCAATTTCCCAATCCCAATTCCGACATCCAACTCGCGATTCCCATTCCCATAATTAGCGACTATGTGCGAAGTTAAGCCCTACTGATAGTTAAAGCACCCTACCTCAACAGTAGTACCCAAGTTATCTATCTATAACAGCTGTAACCAAAATCTAACTTATCTAAGTGGAGTTAAGGAAAAATTTGCAAAATAATGAAACATACATACATTTTGTTGTTCTTTGAGAACATTTTCATTTCCAAAATATCTTAACTGAACTTAACCAATAGGGAGAATTTCTATTTAAAATGATACTCATCATAAACGATAAATATTCAATTAAAAACCCGACTTATAAAATAAATATTCCCAATTTTGTCTCTAAGCGCCTTTTGACTTCCGGAAGCTCAAAAGTTTAGAAAAGTTCGACTGTATTAGCTTAATAAATCTAAAACTCAACTTTTCTCATGATTTATATGAAGTGAAGCTAAGTGGCAAAGTTGAGTGTGAAGGTTGAACACTGGAGTAACGAGTTCTAATATTGTGCTCAATTTATGACGTCTAGACCATTAAATTATTTGAAATTATTTAAGAGAAACATAAAGAGCCATAGAATCAACAATTGCATAGCGAGTTGTAGTTTTAATGTGTGGGCTAAACACCTAGACATATATAGATAATAAATAAATAGAACAACAAATGTCATAAATAAAAGTAACGAGTAAGCACTCGTAAAGTTCATTAACAGAAAAGTTAACCCTAAATAAACTAGAAATCCAATGAGATTTAGTTATACAATATAACGAGTGCTAAGTTTAACGAGTCGATAATTAATATTGTGTAACGAGTGCTAAGAACGAGTAGACTAGAAAGAATACTTACATATTACCCATAGACTGTAGCATGTTCAATATTTCGTGTCTTGCAAAACATAAATAAATTTGCTGGACATGTTCACACGCAGAGCGACAGCAACAAAAAAAGCAGCGAGCAAATGCCGACGACGAGTAAACAATTTTGAATAGCTGCAATGCTCATTAGGCAGGCGAACGTCTAGAAAAATCATAAGCACGAACAGCATGATTATGATTATGATCATGATTATGATCATGATCAACTCGAACTCGATCTGGAGGCAGCTCTCATCTGCCCAGCATCGTTTTAATCGTCGGTTCGTGCTTTTGCTGTGGCGTGTCTCTGGCTGTGTCTCTGTCTGTGTATGTGTGTGCTACTAAATGAAAAATCAACAAAAACTGGAGCAAATTAACCAAGATTAAAGCCCACAATTAAGCGTGCGCCCAATGTGAAAGTTAAAACCGCGAACTTGCAAACCAGTTGCCTGCTGTGGTTGTTGTAACTGTTACTGTTACTGTTGTTGTTGTTAGTGTTGTTGTTGCTGTTGTTGGCGCATCTGCAGCAGCTAGCAATTGGACAGCAGCAGCAGCAGCAGCCACCACTTTTACTACCACTGCAGCCAACAGCAACAACAACAACAACTTGACAGACAGGCCAACTACCACTTTAGCGGGTCAACAACAACAACAACAACAACAACCGCAACAACAGCAACAACAAGAGCAACAACAACGAAACGTCAACGAATTTCGCCCACGGCCAAGTTTTACTTGGCTTTTATTTTTGTATTATGGCTTAGACCTCATGCTTCACTGACCTATACCAAGATAGCGTGATCTTTTTTTTTAATGTTGCTGTTGCTGTTGCTGTTTTTCATATTGATCGTGCTTTGTGGCTGTTGCAAAGCTTTGCACTTTTGAACCCAACATGCGAGACAGAAAACCAACAAAAAAATAAAATTAAAAGTATAAAATTAACCAAGTTCAAGTTGGCCAAGTTTCGTTTTTGGTTTTAAGTTTTATTTCGTATACCCTCCAGCCATAGAGTGAGTGAAAAAGGGCATGATAAGGTGCTGAAAATATATGCAATACAGTTTTAATTAAATATAAATCATTTAATAGATGATCGCTGAGTACTAGTACAAAACTAGCAAAAAATTTGAGTTCTTGAGATATAAGAGTTGTCCTTCTGATAGCATTAAAATGTTGATTTTATATTTGAGAACATTTTCTATTGTTATCTATCTTGATATTTTGTATGCATTCAATTTTCTTCTACCATTCAAAGATTTTATTTAAGATTTTGAATTAATACTTTCACTCCCCCAAATCTGATTTTAAAAGTTCAAGAATTGGATTTTAGTACACAAATTTGAAAACCATGTAAATTTTCTACGTAAAGCTGCCAAGATTTTATTACATATATTTTATAAAAGCTTTCGTTTTTACAAATCTGTTGATCTGATGATTAGGGATTTATGCTCAGATATTAAGTATACGCATCAATTTGCATAGATTCTTCACATTTTAATAAACTATTGGGTTATTAGGCACAGTCTAAAGGCAAGAGAGTTTTCTCTGCATCTAAATACAGGGCAGCTATTAGTCAATCACTTCAGCCATAACATTCTTAATCGTTTCGTTTTCAGTTGCTCAGTTTCCAAAATGATATCGCTCCGAATCTTGCATCTCTTTCGAGTCTCATAATTTGCATGCAACTTTGGCTAAGACTATAAAATGGATTTAGTTTTAGATATATTTTAGTTTTTTTTTTTTCGTGTCGTTTAGGTTTGGCTCTATTGTTGCTCAGCCATTTCCTGATGTTGTTGTTGTTGTTGCTTTTGTTTGTTATTTAGGCGGAAATGAGATTCACATAGATCGTATAGTTCTGAGCAGGAAACACACACTGAGCGAAAAGCAGTCAACTATGAACCGCAGTTGTTGCTTTTGGGTTTAATGTGGGTCAAAACGTGATTTTGTGCGATTAATTATGATGCGAGAGATCATGACTAGCCGATCTCTCAGCGCCACAGCGCTACAGCTTGGATCGCACATCAGTTGGAAAGTGCATCCGGTTAATGGATAAAGTCACACAGGTGGAAAGATACAATTGAATTGGATTAGATTAGGTTAGGTTAGGTTAGGTTAGGTTAGAGTACAGGCTGCTCGTTAGCTTCTTTCACTTTGCATGGCAACAAAGTGCTTAAATGGGTTTATATAATGACAGCTAGAACTTACCCATTATAATGTAGAAACATTTTAAATAAGTAACTACACTAAAGATATTTTAATCACATAAAGATGAACTCAACCTTACCTTGATATCAAGTTAAATATGCAGTAATATTTAGTCTGCTCTCTCTTTCTCGCTCTCTCTCTCTCTCTCTCCCTCTCTGTCTCTCTTTATGTTACATCTGACGCTGCACTTGCGTAAAACTCTTTTTAGCCATATTTAAACAATTAGCTGTCATTCAATTAGCCCGTCTTGTAGGTGTCAAGTGTTGAATAACTGGGCTTAGCCAACACACCACTTTGTGTGTCTGACTTAACGGTATATGTATACATACATATGTGTGGGCGCAGCGTTGAACAAGTTTCCATTGCCAAATGCCAGGCCAAAAGATTTGTCATCCGCTTCATCCATCGTGTTGCATGTTGGATCACAGTTTAAATTGAAAACGCGCAAAAATCACCAAAAAAAAACAACAAAAACAACAACAGCAAAAACGACAATACAACAATAACAATGAAGAGTACTTTCACTTTGGCTGCGAGGGTCCCATTGTCCCCCGAGTCACTTGACCATTGTCCGCTTGCGTAAACTTTCGTGTTTCGGGCCTTAGCTAAAAAAACAAAAATAAAAAAATATAAAAAAAACACTCGTAGCCGAAACTACGAAAAAATCATAATAAGTAAACAATATTTTACGTATAATAAAAATATATCTACAACTATATATATATATATATTTTTATTTGTATAGGTAGTACGCATAATAATCGACTTCTTCGTTTTTTTTTCGGGGGCAACAGCACACAATCAAATATTTGATGATTAACATGTTTCGTGCGTGTGGACAATTCATTTTTGGTCACCTACTCCAACTACTCTTCCCTCTTTCCTCTTCTTCTCCTTCTCCTGCACCTTCACCTTCTCCTTTATCACGCGATTCGCTCTCACCGGCGAGTGTGAAAAGTTTATTAGCTGGAATTGAGAACTGTTTCAAAGTTAAGTAGCCGAGACGTATGTAGAAGGGCTAGACAGACGGACAGCGGAGAGGGGTGTAAGTTGAAGATAAACGAATAAATAAAAAGACAAAGAGAGAGAGAGAGAGAGCGAGAGAGACAAAGAATGGCAAATGGAAACAAGATGCTCGCAAGTTTTATTTGCTTATATACCCTGTACAAATTTAACTGCAATCCTGAATAAAATTCTGATAAAGTTTATTCTTATGTAACTTTACTATTTTTCTTTGAATATCTTTCCGCTTAAAATTCATCTAAAACTTATCTCAACTTTAGAATTTCACTTCTCGCAAATAAATCAAATTATATTTATATATGACTTATACTTAGACATATATAACTATATAATATATGTTATTAAATATGTTACATACATAATTTCAGCCAATAACATAATAGATTCTCAGTAGTAAAGACTAGAGAGAAACTTCTAGTCATGCACTCCAAACTAGACTAAAAGTCTAGTGGCTTTTAATGTAATTAAATCATAAATCAAGCGCCTAAAAAGACATTAATTCGGTCATTCGATTCATATATATTCTAGACTCTAGAGTCAAGGTCAAATGGGAATATTCAATATATATATATATTCAGCTTATTGTTCTCGTTTCACTTTTGTCTTTTCGAGTAGAGCACACTTTAATTTCAGCTGTTAACCGGTTTTAAAGTTGTGCAGTTTCTTATATAGTCTATAGACTTACTTGGTTCTCGTATCGTATGATATCTGCTTATGTAATCAAGTTTTAAGCGATTAGTCGAATGACTCGTTAAGTCTGACAATCTGAATCAGTATTTGGATAGTGAAAAGGTTTTTGCTTGTTAAAGCCATATCTTACAAATATTTAAATACCTACACCATTAATTTTTATAAACGTTAACTTTTACTTAACATAATTATTTTATTCTGGCAGCTTTGAGTGAAAGTTCTTTGTTGACAATCTTAAAAACTCAAACGATTCTGCCACTGTTGATATATCTCATAAAGTATATGAAATATTAAGTATACGCACTCAAGGCCAAACATTAAAAATGTGTTTTACTAAAACAATATTGATTTTAAAGTTATAAAAGAAACTTGAACTCAAGACATCAATACACTGAAAATGTCATTCTTGAACAATACTCAAATGTCAAGGCTAAACAAGTGCATATAGAATGAAATTGCGTATACGCCAGGTATGCATTATCTGCTGCACTGTATGTCAACTAGTATATATGTATATATTGAACTGCAATAGCACGCAATGGCAATCGCAATGACAAATTGCAATTGACATTTGAATGAGCTGGCAAAAAGGACTTTAATTGGATGGGCGGATCAGGAGGAAGGATTAGGAAGTGAGTTTGGTTAACGCCACGTCGCTTTTTTCAGCGCACGTGAACGGAGAAATGGCTAGGTGAGCAGAGGAGAGGAGAGGAGAGGTGCTACGGCCTAGAATTGGGAAGTTACAGTTGTGAGGTGAGCTAAATGGGTCTGTCCATCTGGTGCCGGGTCTGAGACCGGGGCCTGTGAATGCGTTCAGCTGCTTGGACGGGGCTCCATGAGTTTGATTTTTGGTCAGCTTTATGTGATATGTGGAAATAAATAAAACATTTCAAACGCCTGCCACGAACTTGGGCCAGGACATTGCCAATGGCCGCGTGTCCTGCCTGCCAGTCAAGTGGTCAGCCGTGGCAGAGACAACAGCAACAACAGCAATAGCAATAGCAAAAATAATCAAATTGGAAATAATAACAACTGTATCGAATTCCCATTTCGCGCAGCTAACAAATCCGGAAGTTCACTCCGCCACACAACGTTGACCAATTGGTGGTAATGCCTCTGGCATAGCGGATCAGCTTAGACTGTCGTCACACAAACCCACTTGTCACACAGTATTTGCCGGGTTTGCAATAAAAAAAAACTACAAAACATATGCAAAATACAAAATACATAATGCGGCACAATTTCGATTTGAAGCGGCGGCTGCAGCTGCTGGCTTCGATGATGTTCTGTGGCCTGCTCGGCTATCTCAGCTCATCGGTGGCGCTGGCCAAGCCGACGTTATCCTTCGGCCTGCCGCATGGCCTCCAGGGATTCCCCTCGTTTCAGTCCTTCACGCAGCAGATCATCGAGCAGCGCAGCTTGCGTCAAATGAAAACCTACAGGTGAGTCTACTGGATTCATTTCAATTTGAACAATTTTCAATATTGAAGTTTACTCAATTTGAAGCCATTTCAAATTCCCTCGGCATAGAGCAGGATTCTTGATGAAATCTTGCAAGATTCAGATTCAAATAGCACTGAAAATGACAACAGGTCTGTAAATTGAAAAGATCTCATCCGTAGCCAAGTAAAGTTTTTCGATTTTAGATATCGATTTTCTATGCATAGTAGGTGACATTTTTAATAGCTTTACTAAACGAGAAAAAATGTTCTGTTTTCCCACAGCCATAATTTAAAATCAATTCTGTACTATTTTAAAAATTTATCAATTTCTGTAAATAAAATAGCTAGAGTTTTGGCACATTAAATATTCAAATTTGTTTTCATAAGAAAAGAAATTTAAAAAAAAGATTTGAAACTAAGAATTTTAGATTAAAGCTGTTTTGAATTTCAAAAAGTTATAATTTTGGCAGCTTGAATATACAAAGATGTTTTCTAAACAAAAAATATTAAAAATTAAAATGAAATTAATTTTAGACTCGAGCAGTTTCTTATTTCTAAAAGTTATAACTTTGCATATTACATATTCCATAAACTGCCTTTGTTTTCCATATTTAAGAATAAGATACAAATTGTAGTACTACCGGCTTGGCTAGACATGGCATATATATATATATCTGACAGCAGCACATTGTTCATAGGCAGCAATAAGAAAAGTATTTTAATCGGCTTAGTAATCAGCTGGCGTTCAGGCCATTGGCTAGTTGACAGTTTCACTCGGCCGGAGCCACAGCCGGAGCCGGAGCCAGAGCCATTGCCATGGGCGTCACGTCGCATCCATAATTGTAATGCCTGTCGGCTGGCCATGTGCCCAAATACGTTCCACAAATCGCATATCTATTAAAACCCCCAACTACTCTGTGTGTGTGTTTTTTTTTTTGACCGCCCTCTCGCAGTGGGAAGCGTGTTAGCAACGATTCGCTCATTATGATATACTATCACGATCTGACCATAGCCGTCACGGAGCTGGGCCCACAGAAGCTGCTGCTCGGCTGCGAGCTGATTGAGATCTAGTAAGTAGCACTTGAATCCCAAACCACAGCGAGTGGCGAGTGGCAATCACTCGTTACATTTCTCTCGTTTCATTTGCGCAGCAATGAGAAGGAAGGCAAAATGCTGCTCAATGGCCTGGCCCAATACAATCGACCGCTGGAGATCAAATTCGACGAGATGCTCAAGCTGATGGATCAATGCGAGCACGTCGACAAGCTCAGCTATGCGGGCAAGCTGAAGTTCAAGGCCAGCGACGAGGGCTCCGAGCGTAGCAGCAGCAACAGCAGCGGTAGCAACAGCGAGTCTGGAGTCAGTGGAGCGGCCAATGGTAGCGAAGCTGCCGCAGCTAATCCGGATAATGTTGGTCTCAAGCTGGCAGCGAACATCTTTCCGCGCAGTCCCTTCTCCCTGCTCAGCGGCATTATACCAGGTAAGCCGATTGTACGAAAGCTAGCGAGAGAGAAGATCTTACTGCTTTGCCAACTAACCCATTTACTAAAATCCTATATAACGAAAACTGTTAGTTCGATTACTCGTCAGTTCTGTGACTCGCTAAATTGCCTACTCGTTAGTTTTGCAACTCGCTAAATTTCGTAGTCCTTAGCTCTCCAACTTTACTTTACTTACTCATTTTTGTTTTACAACTCGTTGGTTTGCTTCCTATTTAGTATGCTTACTCGCTAAATTGCCTACTCGTTAGTTTGGTAACTAGCTTAATTCCCCGCTCTTTAGTTCTCTCTCTCTCTAGTTTGCTTACTCGTTGGTTTGCTTACTCGTTAGTTTGCTTACTCGCTAGATTTTAAAGCTGTTCGCTTACCTTCTTGGCCAACTAGCTTACTTTCTCGTTCGTATGCTATCTCGTTAATTTATTAACTCTTTATATAATATATATCAATTTTGGTAGCTCCTTATTATCATCACTCGCTGGCTTGCCAACTCGTTAGTCTATCGTAACCTTGTCATCGATTGCTTTTCAACTCGTTAAGTTATGGACTCGTTGGTTTGCCTGTTTATAAACATAACTTACTTACTCGCTAGATTACTGATTACTCGCTAGTTAGCCTATTCGTTATTCTCCTACTAGCTAGTTGACTTACTCCCTAGTCTGCTCACTCGCTGGCTTATCAATTCTCTAGTTTGCTCTTTTTTTAGATTGCTTGCTTTTTAATTGGTCCACTCGCTGGTTTGTCCACTCGCTGGTTTGCTTACTCGACAAACTTACATGTTTGCCAATTCGCTACTTATCCAACTCGCTTACCACCTCCTTAGTTTGTTTACTCGTTAATTTGATAACTCGATAATTTACTTACTCGTTAGTTGACCACCTCTTTAGCATGACATCTTGTTAGATTGCTGACTCGTTAGTTTAACAACTCGCTTGTTTGCCAGTTCGCTATTTATCTTACTCGTTAGTTCACCACCTCCTTAGCTTATCAACTAGTGAGTTTTCTTACTCGTTATTATAATTACTTACTAAATGAAAACTCACGCTTTTTCATTTGCTGGATACACAGGCACCAAGTGGTGCGGCACTGGCGACATTGCCGATACGTACAGCGATCTGGGCAGCGAAATGGCCATGGATCGCTGCTGTCGCCAGCATGATCTGTGCCCCATCAAGATACGCGCCTACCAGCAAAAATACGAGCTAATGAACGACTCGATATACACCAAGTGAGTAGTCGCTCGCTACTCGCTACTACAAACAAGGTAGCGTTAATTGATTGGACTCACTAACATTTAACTTGTATTTCCAGGTCGCACTGCATCTGCGATGATATGCTGTTCTCGTGCTTGAAGATGACCAACACGTCGGCGTCGCAGCTGATGGGATCGATATACTTTAATCTGGTGCAGGTGCCCTGCCTGGCTGGGCGTAGCAATCAATACAAGTTCCGTGCGGCCAAGGAGGGTTTCTAAGCGCTACAGCAGCATTACAATATCGGGGCGGGACTTTCTATTGCTATTTGTGTTTGTTGTTTTTTTTAAGTTTTGTGCGTTTTGGGGCTTGTACATAGCATTAAAGTTGGGCGCGTTCTTCAATTATTTATTGAACTACTTAGGTATATATAAATGCGTGGCGAAAGCGAAAGCAGAGAGACAGTAACAGAAACAGTAATACTAACTGTAATACAGATAAATATCGAACGCCCTTTTATTAAATATATATATATGTCTCTATACATATATGCTTGCATGATGTTAGGTTTACATAGTATAGTAGTAGGCGTTATATTCTTATATATTATGTATAAAGCAGCAAATGCTGCTCGCTTGTTATAAATACATATATAAATATATATATATATATAAATCGTAAACGATATTGTTTGTCTTTATAGTGTATAGCTGAAACAAAGGCTACAAAAAACGCTTCTTCATTGACTACAAGCATTTTTTGAATTTTTTAATTTGTTACTTTTTTTTAATCTTAAATCTATGACATAACAAAAAACAAAAAAAAAAAATGTGATTTATTGCGTTTCCTTCCTGACTTGTTTGACGTTCAATTTGGGCTCCATATCGAAGGAAGCAGTTGCTAAATAATTGTTTAGTTGGGTATCTGAAGGTACTTGGAAGGGTTCTTTGTTGGGTTCACACACAAGTCATTGGTTGCTGTTTCTTTTTGCTTTTGTATGATGTTGTTGTTGTTGTTGTTGTTGTTGCAGCCTTAGAAAATGCTGGCCACATTGGGTCCCGGCTGCGAATTGGTGGGTGTCGGCTGCGTCGGACGATCAATGTCCTGATAGCTGCGCTGCTGCGTAGTGGGGAATACGGAACCACCCTGCAGACTGCCGCCACGTGTATTAAACTCCCGATAGAGCAGCGCAACGCTCACAGGACGCAGCACCAAATTGATGATACTGAACGCCACGGCCCAGCCATCTGAAAAAGGGATTTCGGATTTAGTTAATCAGCGATGCGATCTTTGATTTAGCGAAGCAGCAGCGAAGCCATGCGGGAAATGTACTTACTCATGAAATTGAAATTAATGATAATGCTGACTAGATCAAAGAATATGCTAGAGGCATTGATCACAAGCGCCTGTAAAATACAGAAAATATACATGATAATGATAATGTGTAATGATTTGGATAAATAACAGTAATCGCAATGGTTACAGTGAAGATTCTAATTCGCAAATAATACTAACTTATATGGAATAGTAATGTACTCAAAATTAAGTATATTAAATTCATGGACTGTAACTTTTTAATTTCTACAAGTAATTGTCGAGCGATTGCCATAAGGTATACGATTTAATAGGGTTGAAAACAGCTCTCGTGCTGACTTGCACAATTCTTGGGCCCCAAGTTATGGGGCATAGGCCATTCAAGGCGGTGTCCAGACAAATCAATTGTATTGACCTTGAACGCTTGAACTTTAACAAGCTAAGCACGCACACAGCTGCACATCTGTACACCTGAACACCTGCACACACACACACACACACACACACACACACTTCAATTAGCTGGACACACCTTTTAGCTTCTCAAAGGTGTGTTTTGCGCCTGGTCAAAAGGGTACATTTTTGCACTCCAACTGTGCTGGTGAAATAATGCATAAGCTTATATAAAAGCTTTCGCCAATATATTTTTAATCTCTTTAAATCAGTTAGTAATATGCATTTCTTAAATCAATTTTAAGTTTTCTTTTTAATATCAATTCAAATAAATTGTAAGCTTACAAAAATCGTTTTCAACTCGTAAAACTCCAAAATTGTTCTGCTGCATAAAAAACAGTGTTTTTTAATTTGGTGAAAACTAGTTTGTAGTATATCTTTCCCAAAGAAAAAAATCTTTGAAATAATTAAAAAAATTTTGAATAATGTATCCATTTGAGTTCTTTTAGGTATTTTCAGCACTATACATTTTTATCGGTTGGTGTCCCCAAAAGTAATCTAGCACATATTCTTAGCATTGATTTTAATGACTTTTAAATTTGCTCAATTACTGTTTTTTTTTTGGTCCCTGCATTTGATATCACCTTAATTAAATTTCAAACTAATTTTTAAATAGCTTTTTAAAATAAAAACTATACTAAAACTAAACTATTTATGTTTGAATAATCGAGCGACTAAAACTGTATTTAATAAGATAGATTAAATTACAGCAACTATTAATTAATCGTTAATTATTTACATTTGAAACTGATACGCTTTGACAAGAGGCTGATAAAATGAAAAATCGTTTCATGTAGTCTACTTTTAGGAGCATACAAAATACAATTCAATAAAGTTTCACTGGAAATGTTTGCTTAAGCAAATACAGTTTATATAATTCCTAGAATAAATATTACTTGGCCGCATTGTTGCTAATTTCAAATTCATTAACTTTCTGCCACAGTTCGTTTGTTCTTGAAAGAATTGGAAAAATTCAAAATTCAAGGGAATCGTCATCAGTTTGAGGGCCTGGCATTTGGTGTGGGGGTTACGGATCGACCGTGTTGGTAGCAAACAATAAAAATCCATTCCGAGTCGTAAATATATAATGCTTTTTTGGGGCATTTTAGGTCAGCGTTTGGCTTTTGCATAGTTGAGTTGATTAAATGGTGTTGCTAATGGGTCCCCCCTCGCAAGGAGCCCCTACCCTCCTCGCACATACATAAACAACATAAAGGAATCGACCACACACGACTCTGTGCCCACTACCCCTATAGCTGGGGGCTGTGGGGGTTCAAGGAGATGGGGTTACGTTGAGTTGTTTTCGTGTGACTGACCGCTGGAATCCATCCAAAATGAAATTGTATTTTCTATACCCCGTTGCCCATAAAAGAAGGGTATAGACAGCTACGACTCCTTAAAGTATATATATATTCTTGAAATGTGGCTTATCAATTTCAAAACGAATCCTAAAAATCTATCAATATTGATTTGCATATATCGAAGATTGTTATTGAGATTCTTCTATGGACAGGATTAAAGTGTATATATTTTTAAAATTATTATTTATTTGATCCTTTTAATAGTTCCTTCCTTATCTGCAAAAATCAATAAATATCGATTTTTAGCCCCTTCTCTCTGAGATTATAAAACCGAGGAACACCAAACATGATATGTATGTTTTAATTGGTCTATCTTTATACCCTGCCAATTGTATAACAGTCGGATTATAAACACAGAAGTTATCTAAGAATCAAATATTTCTAAAAATCGAGCCTAGGTTACAGCGTATAGTTCAGTCGAGCACTCTCGACTAAGAGCCGTGTTTCTTGTTATTTTTTCTTGATATATAGTTAGGGGTTCTTTTGGTGGCGTGTCGCATCGCGTGCGTTACGAGGTCCTGAGGTCCTAAAGGCTGGGATTACGACTAAAGCGACAGCCTCTACAGTAAAAAGTGGGTGGGGCGGTTGCTCGGATTTTGGTTAATGTCAAAGTTCGAATTGAGAACTTACTGCTTCTTGGTGTGTAACTCAGCAAAGGCACGAAAAGCTGCCGCAGAGCTGTTAACTCTTCCAGTTATGTGATATGCATCTAACGGTAACTTAACACACACACATACACACATATACATATATATATATTTTATGCCTTATATGCGGTATTACGAGTCGGCTTTTGGGCTGACCAAATGGGTCTATAATTAGCATGCCTTCACGTGGTTTTTCCTTTTGGCCGTCGCCACAGCAAACTTCTTTTTGGCCAAACATTAAAATGCGGCTTGAAAACGAAACATTTTGCAACCGTCCTATATATATAGACCTACATATATGTTTAATCTGACGTTTTTTTTATATAGGTATTTTAACTTTAGCAATATGCAAACCACAGTTGATAAATTGACGCAAGTCTGAAAACAGTCAGGTTTTTATTTGAGTAATTTCGATTCGTGGTTTTCGTGTTTCAGAATTCTTTATCTTGATCTTGATATTGAAAGCTAATAAGCTTTCTGAGCTCTATTCGTATTTCGAGTGATTCACAATTGTGGAGAAACTGTTGGATATAGTGGGTATGGTATCATTATTATTATATTTTAATAGTGAATCTTTAATTTTTCTATTTCTGCTATCAAATTAGCTGATTATCAAATTGCACTTTGGGGGTTCATTAATCGAAATTTACATGTTTATTTTTAAAAACAGTACACATCATTAATAACATCTCACTTTTCTGGCAGCATAAACCTGACTTGAGTGTAATATTTAATTATAATATAATACACAAATCTTGTTTCTTTTCTCATATATCTCAATGTTTTTTATATCAAGAAAGATAATCTAAGATTGCTGATTTCATGCTTACATTTATTTTTATGTATGTTCATAGTTTAAGCTCTTTATTATGCAACAGTCACATTATTTTAGGAATTTACTATCGTGAGTTCTCAAATAAATAAAAAACGAGATCATCACATACGAAATCTTATCGCATTTTCATCCGCATGTGGTGATATAATGACAAAGGTGGGGTAGAACAAGGCTACTTTGAGAGCGTAGATCATAGCATTATTACAACATCTGGAGACGACCCCCCGCAGCAGCTTGACATGCAGCAGCCAGGCGACTGTGAGTGAGCACATTTGTTATTTATAGTGTGCATGTAGAAAACAAAATACAAAAAAAAAAAAAAAAAAAAAAAACACCATATATGTATAGTAAACATACTGACTCGTATATACATATGTGTTAATTGAATTCACTGATTTCGAAAGAACCGGTTTTGGGATATACTATGTATATGTATGTGTGTACTTGTATTTTATGTATAGGCTAAAGCTGTCCTATCATCTAGCCGCAAGTGAAGCGCCAAAACAAATTTAAATTAATTGTTGACTGATTATATGAGAGTATTTATTACTCAAATGCCGGCGCACGCGAAGGGAAGGGAAGGGAGGCAGTTCTTATCAGTCAGCGGATTTCCATGCAGGCATACACTTACTGATAACACGCACTGTATATGCGTCTGTGTGTGTGTGTGCGTGGATGCGTCAGCCTTAAAAGTATTACAGTGCACGCTCAGAAATTAGACGTATCCACAATTAAAAGTTGAAATTGAAATCTGAAGTTCTCACTTTTGAGTATCGAATTTGGTCCATAAAAATACAGTAGAACTTTTCTAACATAAAACAATTAGACCTATAGAGACGGAGTTGGAGTACATCATTAATTTATATAAGTTAATTAATTTTTATTATCATATTTAAACAATCAAAAATTGGTTTATTGTATTAAAACTTCTTTCTCTTTCCAAGATATTAAGATATTTAACCCAACTCAGCAAATTTAGACAAATTGAATTATTAGTTATATTCAAAATAATTTTGTGAAATTTTTTCTTTCAGTTTTAGATATTGTAGTATAGTATAAATTATATTTAGTCTCTAAACTTTAATTTTAAATATAGCATATTTCAATCATAAACTTTTTATTTCTGTTGCATAGAAAACTATAAGATTTATTAGCGAATTAGAAACAACTCTGAAGCCGAAGTGATCGATCTTTTACAGAGCGGCACTTGTAGAGAGAGAGGGAGAGAGAGAGAGAGAGAGAGCGCCTGCAAAAGGGGGTAGAGAAAGAGTTTAACAAACTTACCGTTTGCACCGCCTCAATGGACTCCTTGGCGTGTATCGTCCAGAACAAGGCAATGATAAAGAGGAAATTGTAGAACTCGTAGGCGCCATGGCCCCATTTGCCCAGCATCGCATTCGATATGAAAATGAAATGCACAAAGGCAACGACCTGTGCGAAAGAGATGGAAACAGAGGGGTAGTGGGCAGATGTGGAAAGTTTCGTTAAGTTGAGATTTGCAGTTGGTATTGTTGTTGTGTGTTGTTGTTGTTGTTGCTATTGTCTATTGAGTAAGCGGCTCAAATGAAGCCCCACAGCGACGCCGGCAGCGGCGGCTGAAGTTGCAAATTGGCTGCTGCTGCTGCCACAGAAAAGTCGAACATATCGAATGGCATTTTGCGGTTTTGTGCAGTTGCCACCGTCGCTGTCGCCGTCGCTGCCAGCGTCTCAGTCGCCGCTATGTGCTAATGAGCATTGGGCAACTGGGCTGCAGACTGGGCGCGGCTGAGACGCAGCTGAGCCCGAGCTGCATTATCTAACACTAGACTGAATGGTTGAATGCAATGAATGCAACGAATGCAGCCCAATAAGTGAGTGGGAGTTGCTGGTGTTGTCTTTGGCTGGCTTCACACCTGCTAATTTCATTTTTTTTTTTAAATTATTTCGTTATGTATTAAATGTGGACTAGAGAAAGTCAGCATAGGAAATTGAATACATGTATTATAAAAATTAAAAGTAAAATTATAAGACATTAGTACATTAATTACGAGTATCATAATTACCTTGACGCGCACAAATGGCGAACCCATCAGTTCATTTAAATCGGTCATGTTGCACTAGTACTTCAAATACAGTTGCGCAGTCGCCAAAAAAATAACAAATAAATGTAACCTGTTGCTGGTAAAAAAAACAACACAAAAAAAAAGTGCAGAGGCGTCGCTGTCGCTGTTGACGTCGCTGTCGCTGCTTCGCTGACAGCTGTTTTCGTTATTTTTGTGCAAATATTTATAATTGTTCTACTTCAGCAACGTGCTTTTACTTTTCAAATTCTATTTTGAATTTGGTTAAATGCACTTTCGTTTAGTTGAACGCACTTTGCAACACTCACACACACACACCTACACACATAAATATATAGGCACACAGAATCCACAAATGCACTTGTTGGTCTTCTCTCTTTCTAGACTCTCGCTTAGATGATGACGCTGATGATTATTTACTATTATGCAGCTATAACGACAGCTGTTTCTTCTTTTTAGGGCGTAGACAACAACAAAGTGCAACTCTTATTCATACAGCAAACAACAACAATTTTGAAAAGTGTATGACGACAAAAAAATATATAAAAAAGTATTATATATATGAGTGTTAAGACGGAGCGAACGCGAACAGCGCAAGAGCGATTTCAATTTGAATCTGAATGTGAACTGTGCATGGGGCAGCGCCAATCGGCCAACAATAAAAACGCAGTCCAAAAACAAAAAAAAAACCGACCCCCAGCGACGTCGACGTCGGCGTCAACGTCGCGGTGGCGTAATCTTTAGCAGTGCTGCACAGCGTGAGCAATAATAGTGCCAGCAATGTTATCGATATATCGTGACTTGTTGTTCTGAGCTGTGCTGCCAACTATTCATATTTGATCTGTTCTATTCATTGATTGAGCTGTACCAGAAATATATCCATTTTTGTTTTATTGTTTGGCTGTTACGATATATCGCTAATGTGCGGGACACTATCGCGCCATGCACTTTATTGTACTTTTTCGCAGTGCAGTTTGATAAAGAATAACAATTGGGCTTAAGGTGTAAATTTCATCATCTATCACATTTGCAGCTCGAAAGAAGAGTCATTCCTCTGAAGAGCGCACATTTTTAAAACGTTCAAGCGTTAACAAAATCGATATTTAATGTGAACAAACCAACATGCGATATATCGATATTTTGCTGGCACAAGTATTGCATGATAATTTAAAACATATTATAAAACTGCAGTCATGTGTAAATATCACATTTAAACATAATTCTTTTCTAATTATTTCAAATGCAAACAAATTAATTTTATTTAAAATTGACAAATAAAACACAATTGGGCAACGCTGCGACTTATCAGTTGCTGTGCGATCAACGTGTGTGAAAGAGAGTGAGAAGGAGAGGGAGAGATTGAACGTACTCAAACTGATAAGACGTGCATCGCTGCTGCTCTCGCTAGATAACTCTATTGTGAACGCATTTTAGTAAATTTCAGTTTGCGTCATGTCCGACAATCTAACGGAGGATCAGCGTGCAAATCATCCCATGTTGTCCACACCAGTGATCACCTACGGCATGGTACACAAGCTGAACTGCGTCCATGAACGCAAAATAACTGTAAGCTAAAATCTACTTTGATCTCATGGTAGAACTTTACAAAACTCGCTGGGTGCTTGCTTTTAAGTTTCGCTTTAACAAAGAAAATTGAGAGAGTAAAAGGACGGAACCCGTGAGAGTAATATCCGGCACATATTATAATTCCACCATGCCCAGACACATCCTAACTCTCGCTTCCTCTCTCGCTCTTGGGTTAGGTGCCAACTGCAGTTGAGGATAGTAGTATAGGGGCGAGCGCCTCTGCTGGCACCCTCAGCGCTGGAGAACCAAAACCAACGACGGATCAACAGTTGAAATACATCTGGAATGCACCCACTTTGATGATACTCTTCGATGGTGGGGATCTCAACAGTGCCATGCACCATCTGCTGACCTCGCTGCACAATCCGTTTGCTGAGAACAGCGTTGCCACGCTGCTCATCCAAGAAAGCGTGCGTGACGCGTTCCAAGAGTGTCTCGTGGAACATCTGCAAACGCTGGATCCGCTGGTGTATGAGCATCCCAGCTATGTGCGCACGCAACAGAAACTGCAGCAGCTCAAGGCCGATACAATTGTTGGCAATCCGAAGACAGTGCCGGCAAATGCCACGCCCATTTTGGTCAGCGATTTAACGCATAATTTTCTGGGTGACGGACCTACGGGCGTGATCACAATGCACACGTTCCGTACTCCCAGGGAGGCCACCCAGGTGAACCAGAAGGAGACGCTGGAGTACGGCTCGGTGAGCATCTGGAACGAGAAGCTGGCCAGCGCTTATGAAGTGTGCGCCCTGCTCAAGCACAATACGTTCATGATCAATTGCTATAATGTGGATCTCTTGCCCATCAAATCCTCCTTCGATGCCGGCCAGAACGATGTGAAGATCAGCAAGGGATATCACTACGAGACGCTGACCATCAATCAGAAGCGCAAGATTATTATCTTTGCCGTTGGCACCATCTTTGCCAACTGAAGGCTGAAGGAATCTGATGCATTTCACTAACCTGCCTCACAAGGTGCTTGACCCAGATATTATCCAATTATTGTTCTGCAATATATACCGTATATATAGACTCCATATGTAGTCCGTTTTTGTCTGCTCTGTTTAAACTTAATTTTTTACTCTTTTTCAATACATTTTGTACGCCCGATGATTGCGACTTGTCTTATCTCAATCCGCTGGGGATTAGCAGCTGATTAATTGAAGGTCATGCGACACGCCCCCTGCTGGCATGCAACAGGAAGCCTCTAAAATTGTGACACACATGCGTACTTAATCTTCTTCTGATGCTGCTCTCTCTCTCTCTCTCTCTCTCTATGTAACACTTTTCTGGGGGTATGGTTTTAGATACACTTGCTGAGGGCGTTTTAATATTAATGTGAAATGTGTAACGTATTGATAAAGGCAGTTTCAAATCCATAAGGAATACACATGTACATATATTTTTAATCAGTCGATCCTATATAGAAAGTTTTAAAGTCATCGCGAGTAAACTTACAATAGAAATTTTTTTTGTTAGCACATAAACTTGCCATAAAAACTAACGCTGACGATTTTTTGTTTTTCAATATATACTTATCAAACTTTTTGAATACGCGTATAATACTTTGATACTTTTTAAAAATTATATGAATTTATTGTACATCTGCTCTACAGATGTCTGCAAGTGTATTTAATCTTCAGCACTCCATTGATAAGTGCTATTATCTCAGTTTGTTAGCGCTAAGTTCGTTGCCCTCATCCAAAAAATACAAATATACATATGTAGGTCTCAGCATTTTATCAGAGCTTTGCTTGATTAACAGTATCTTCCTAATGCATTTCGATGACTCAATGGGTTTGTGGCACAGCAAAAACTGTTGGTTCAAACCATTTTTATGTATTATATCAATTATTTCCATGCTAATTAACCAGTTTCAAGTGTTCCATAACTTTACTTTGAATTAGTTAAGCCCAATACCCTTTAACATTTGTGCAGAAGCTTTGCCAAATTTTTGCACTTGTTTGAGGGAACGGAAACCAGTTTTAACCAAAGACTCCAAATATTAGCTAAATGTTAAAGATATATCATAATTTTGTTTGTGATTTAAAATATACTAGGTATAACTTTAGTTACTTTGCCAGAATCACAAGCATTATCTATTCAATTTGTACCTTTAGCGTTATAGATTAGACTTTTTATCTACATTTGTTTCCATAATTGTATAGATAGATAGATATAGCAAGTATGACAGTCGTATACTTAATATAGAGATTGCTTAAAAACTATTTTTCTCTTTCTATATAAAAATGCAAATATACTCTATGTAGAAAAATATTTGTAATATATGTATGTACCTTTAAGCTTTCTTATAAAAAAAAGTATAACTGAGAAATAAGAATTAGTCTCACCTTGGAATCCACTCTGAAATCAAAGCGTTACTAAATAAAGAAGGCAGTTTATTTTAATTAGGGTATTCAAAACTCGTTGCATTTGAATTATGAATTTGGTTGTTGTTGCCCCTTTTTATAAATGTGCATTTGTACTGCGCACATACATAGATATATGTATGTACATACATATACATATGTATGTATGTGTGTATATAGTATGGGAATTAAAACTGAATGTAAACAATGGTTAAGTATTTGTACTTAACAAATCCGCCAAAGCGCCTTCACTTTAATTCAGCTCTCTGGTGACGCAGAAAGAGAGAGAGAGAGAGCGCCAGCAATTGTCCATTCACTTGTTGTTGTTGCAGCTGCTCCACTTTCCCAACCAAAGCTGCTGAGTAAACGAGCAGAGAGCGCGAGAGCGAGCTAAAAGCACACAGGAAGGGACACAGAGAGAGAGAGTGAGAGAGCGTTTGCAAAGTGAGTGATTGACTGGTTTGTGCAGCAGCAACAACAACAGTTACATAGCGTTGTTAGGTTGTCGTTTAGATTTAGTTGTTGTTATTGTTATATGTAGTCATTGTTGTTGCTGTTGCTGCTGCTGCTGCTGGCACAGCGCAAATTACGACGCTTCAGTCGCTGCCTGCTCCAGCTGTTGGTGAGTTGTCTTTGGCCATCGTCGTCGTTGTTGTTGTTGTTGTTACTGTTGTTGCTGTTGTTTGTAAAAGAAAAAAAAAAAGAAAAAAGAGAAAATGTGCTGTGAATTGCACAAGAACTAAACAATAAACTGGGAAATTTTCGCATTAAACCTAACTCAAAGCAAGGCAGCAGCGACAACAATTAGAAACTTGGATTTTGGGAATTTGGAAAACTGGGATGCCACCGCACAGATGGACGGACGAGTCGCGAGATGCCTCCTGTTACTATGGCAACAACGTAGGGCGCTTTTCCGCCTCCGATGCGGACGACGATGACACGGAGGCGGATGACGAGCAGCAGGCGTTCTGTGCAGGCGACAGGCCCTTAATAAGAGGTAAGCCAACTAAATCAAACCCGACCAAATCCAACGAAACTCAACGAACCACAAATCGGAAACTCAACACGATTTTTATAACTTCTTTTTTCTTCTCTCGATAAGTTTTTGACGCATTGCAATCTTGTGCGGCGTTCGTTAAATAGTTGGTTAAAAAAAGTTTTCTCAGAAATATGAATTTTAGTTTCAAGGCGTTTAATGCATTGCAAATTACGATACCAACTACTGAAAAATCCAATTATCGAGACGAAGAATTTGTTTTACATTGATTATACCATGCCTTAAAGACGAAACTAAATAGTTCTATTGTTTTGCGGCAACAGCTAACAATTTTTGATTCCAAATTATTTGTTTGGAATTGGATTTCATAACTTTTTGAGTTTCCTAAATAATTTTCAATATCAGCCACACTTTTAACTTATTACATTTTTCACTTGAGTTTTTTTATATTTTAAGCACTTTCTGTATTATAATCATACCAGAATTTTGCACAATTGTAAACTATAGTTTTTTCCAATATGAAAATCAAATTAAAATAATAGTTTATTTTTGTGGCATGACTTTAAATGATTTATTGCTCAAAAATCCGATTATATTTGTTGAGCCCATAACTCCCAAAACTGAACTAAAGTATAATTGAATTTGCAGCTGACGAAGACGACGCTGGCGAGGATGACTTCCTGCAGACGCGTCACATCTTCGGCTTTATGGGCTTCCTCGGCTTTGCCGTCGTCTATGCCATGCGTGTGAATCTCTCCGTGGCAATTGTGGCGATGGTTAACCAGACGGCGATACCACACAGCAACAGTTCCGTGCTGAACAACGATACGTGCCCGCTGCCCCCTAGCCCTGCTCCAAATAATACACTGCATGGACTTTGGGGTCAGAAGTTGGCGGCATCGCAGGGTGCATTTGTGTGGGATGAGGCGACGCAGGGTCTGGTCCTGGGCAGCTTCTTCTATGGCTATGTGCTCACCCAGGTGCCCGGCGGCCGGATGGCCGAACTGCTGGGTGGCAAGCGCATCTACGGCTATGGAGTGCTCATTACGGCGATCTTTACGCTGCTGACGCCGATGGCGGCACACTGGGATCTGCCGCTGCTGGTGCTCGTCCGCATCCTGGAGGGCATGGGCGAGGGCGTCACCTATCCGGCAATGCATGCCATGCTGGCGCACTGGATACCGCCACTGGAACGGAATAAATTCGCAGCTATAGTTTATGCCGGCTCCAATATAGGCACGGTTATATCGATGCCGCTGACGGGCTGGCTCTGCTCGCAGGAGTTCCTTGGCGGCTGGCCATCGGCATTCTACATCTTTGGTGTGCTGGGTCTGGTGTGGTTTGCCGCCTGGATGTATCTCGTGTATGATAAGCCCAGCGATCATCCGCGGATTTCACGCAAGGAACGCGCCTATATTGAACGATCGCTGCATGTGCAGCCACAGCTGATCCAGGAGGAGGATGACGAGGTGGGGGAGGATGACGAGGAGCGGGTGGAGGCGGATCCGCTGAACCTGGAGGCCATACCCTGGCGTTCGCTGCTGACCAGCGTGCCTCTCTGGGCCATTCTGCTGACGCAGTGCGGCCAGAGTTGGGCATTCTATACGCAGCTGACGGAGCTGCCCACGTACATGAGCAACATCCTTCACGTGGACATCCAGTCGAATGCCCTGATGAATGCGGTGCCATTTCTCACCTCCTGGTTCATGGGCATCGCATGCTCCGCTCTAGCGGATTGGATGCTCGCCCGTGGCTACATCACACAGCTCAACTCCTACAAGCTGTGGAACACGATTGCCTCGGTGGTGCCGTCGTTGGGTCTCATTGGCATCACCTATGTCGGCTGCGATTGGGTCTGGGTGACCTTCATGCTAGCGGGCGTTGGATCCTTTGGCGGTGCCGTCTACGCCGGCAATCAGATGAACCACATTGCGTTGAGTCCACGCTTTGCGGGCACCATGTATGGCATAACCAATTCGGCGGCGAATATTTGCGGCTTCCTCGCTCCGTATGTCATCGGGCTGATCATCAATCATCGAGAGACGCTCACCCAGTGGCTCATTGTCTTCAAGCTGGCGGCGGTACTCAATATCGCCGGCAATTACATCTATCTCATTTTTGCCAGCGCCGATGAGCAACCCTGGTCGCTGCAGCATACGGCGAGATCGAACCGACGCACTGCATCCAGCTCGGCGTTGCGCATCTAGCGACTTCTCCAACGAGTACCTAAAACAGTTGTCGACTTAAATCGTTAATCCCCTTTTAGTGCATAAGCATGTGTGATAATTCCGAGCGGAATGTTTTCTTAAGTTCCCAAGACGATGACGATGACGATGACGAATAATGACGCAGTATTCCTTGCGAGTGAAGCTAACTATCGAACAAAACACATGCTCCCAGCATACGATTCCAGTGAGCGACTTCCAATGAATTTCCAATGGCTGTCAGTTTCCAAAACTTCCATTGACCTCCAACGGCTTCCATATGCGGTCGGGCTAACGGTAACCTTCCAGCAGCACGTAATGCTCTTCCAGTCACTTTCCAGTAGCTTCCAGTTTCCAAATACCTTACGTGACCATGCAGCATGTGCTATAGTTTTCCAGTAGCTGTCAGTTTCCAAGTTTAACGTAAAGAGACAACTTCCATTGACCTTCCAATAAGTTTCCAATGGCAATTAGTTCCCAGACCATATTAGAGCTGTGCTAAGCTTTTAGTAACTTTATAGCTGATATTATTGCACTTCCAGCTGTTTCCAGTGGCTTTCCAGTCTCTATCTGCTTCCAAAATGTGTTATTGTCCTTCCAACAGCTTCCCGTAACTTTCCCGTGGCTATTAGCTTTATTATGATGCTAGTAGGGTTCACAACACTTAGGTTAGTTTAACTACACCGCTTTAATTATATTTCCTGCGGCTCATCATGCACTTCCAGCCACTCGTTTTGATCTTGACTGACTTTCCAATGGCTATAAATATTTTCGCTTGTTTCACTGTACCAATTGTTAACCGGAACAACGGACTGTGTTTTGCTAGACGTTTTGATACCAATATATTCGTTATACTATGTATGTATGTATGTTAACCATATACGATATACATATATATATATATATATATATATATTTATATATAAAGATATATACTTACAATACATATGAAAACTAAGGTCTAGAGTTGGCCTACATAGCTTTAGTGCGGCGCCCAGCGGCGACCCAACGAAATTATACAAATTATATACCATATACAAGATGTATTCCGATATATACATATACTATATACATATGCCTTAGATATAAGCTACATACATATATATATTTGTTCATAGCATCCAATGGCATTTGAATGTTACTTGGATGTAACTATGCAAGAATAAAATCGCACAAACATATCGTACATTTTGAACATTGCATTTGTATTTGTGATTCAACGGAATTACGGAATGGTACAAGATCGAATATAATCTGTACAAATAAAACAATTGGTTCTGCCTGACTAGTTTTTATGACCTGAACGTTCTCAATGACAATTTTAATTTAAAAAAAAAAAAAAAATTTGGAAAATGAGTAAGGATATCCCTCTTTGATATTTCCCAAAAAAAATCAAAAATAAATAAATAAATTTAAATGTAGACTTAAACTAGAAGACAAACCATGATAAAATTGGGCTGTATTGGATCAGGTAGCTATACTTTTAAAATAATTATTATTTCTAACTATGAAGCTGTCTCAAATGGTTAAAAAATTAGTTGGCTGATGAGTCAACAGTATTGTGCGATGTATACTACCCAGTAGACCATGCAACATTCTAGATATATAATAATTGTAGATAATAATTCGGAATACCAAACGCGCAAATTGAAGTACCCTATCAGTTATTTCACTTTGTTTCGTTTCGTTTCATTTCGTTTACTTTACTTTATTAAGAACATTAATGCCGCTTTTTGTTTTACGTCGAACGCTTCCGATAACTGGTTACTCGGTAATGGGTGGTGGAACGGGTGGCACGGTAGGCAAGGGGGGGCGTTACGTTGGGTTGTACAATGCTCTACAATGCAATTGGTTGTTGTTCTTTTCTTTTCTCTTTTTTTTTTTTTTGATATGGCATTAATATTACAATTCAAATACAAATACAACTAGTTATATAGTACACATGTATTTATATATGTACATATATATGTATGTATATATATATATATATATATATGTATATATAATATTATACTATGTCTGTACTATCGCGCTATATAAAAGATAAAAGCTATAACAGCAAAAAAAAAAATAACAATGAAAAAAAAAACAGACGATTTTCATTAGATGATGTTATAGTATACAATATATAAATATATATGTATATATATATATATCAGTATAGATATATGCATATATAAAAAAAATAAACTTATACAAAGCATTTACGCATGATGCGATCGTGACCGTGAGCGTGACCATGAGCGTGATGGCGACCTTGCGTATACGTGATCTTGACCGTGACCGTGACCGTGATAGTGATCGTGATCGTGACTACCAGACGCTGCACTTGTTCGCCGGATTCATGTTGGTGCCCACGGCACAGCTGTAGGCGTGCGCAAAATCACGCGAATTCGAGAGCGGCCCCAGGACGCGAACAAAGCCGGGCGAGTGGACCGAGGATCGGATCTTGGTGAGGGCATCCTCCGGCCGCATGCTGCCGCACCAGATCTGCGCATAGTTGAGAAAGAAGAGCTGATCGTGCGTCATATTCAGAGCCGGCAGCTGCAGCTCCTTGCCATGCAGCTTCTCCCACTTCTTGTAGGCCTGCAAAGGAAACCAAGCAAATTAAGAGGATCAGTTGAGGATCACGTGGCAGGATGGCGCTGCTGCTGCTGCTGCTCACCCGGAACGCCTGCTTGAGGCCACCATTGTCGGCTATATTCTCGCCCTGGGTCATCCGTCCGTCCATATACATATCGACCTCATTGATCTTGTAGCGCGAATACTGATCGATGACGCATTGGGTGCGCTCCCGAAATGCCTCAATGGTGGCATTATTCCACCACTGCATCATGTTGCCCTCCCGATCGAACTGCCGCCCCTTGTCATCGAAGCCATGCGTAATCTCATGTCCAATCACCACACCAATGCCTCCATAGTTCAGCGATTTGGGAAAGTGCTGGCTATAAAACAACGGCTGCAAAATGCCAGCGGGAAATACTGAAAGGAAAGGAAATCGAAATGAAGATAAGGATAGAGATATAGATAGAGATTAGCATATATATATTGATACTTTCTGGGCTATGAACGACTTCTATGAAGTTAAGCTACAAAAAATTCGAAATATATTTTACTGATTTTTAATTTTAATGCATTATTACGATTAATTGAAATAAATGTTTTTAAGTCATATTTTTAATCAAAATTGTTCTTTAAAAAATTTTGGTATCAAATTAATGAATAATATGACTCTTGGATGTTGGAAAGCACATTTGGTGATGTAACAGTAAATATAATTGGGGTTGTATGTCTCTAGAAAAAAAATATTAAGTATCTGTAAGTTTTTTAAATACAACTTATTTTTATATGCTGTAATAATATTTATTCAAATTTATAATTTTGTCGTCGCAATATTTGAATTTAATTAATTGTCATCAGTGATAAAAAGTAAAAAATAAAATGTATTTAACTTTTCAGTAAAGATTCTCATAAAAAAAAATGTAATTGTTTATTTTTATTTTTTTACTTTACAATCTTTAAGTTTTACGGGTAATTTAATTAATTTAATTTGGCTGTCTTTTTTCACATATTGACAACAAAAATTAATTGGCAATTTATTAATTTAAAAAAAATCGGATATATATATTTCTTTGTTGATATCAGTATAACTGTAATTTTAAGGGAAGGGTTCAAGCACTCACCTATATCATTTTTGTTGGGATTGTAGAAGGCATTGACCACCGCCGGCTCCGTGGTCCACTTCTCCTTGTCGACCGGCTGGCGCAGCAGCTGCAGCAGCTTCTCCGACTCCCACTGCAATATGCCCAGCACATTATCGATAAAGTTATCCGAGACGATGGTCAGCTGTGGGGGTCAGGGTGTTCAAAGATTAGCAAGGGGTCACTGGATGCTGGAGAATACCTACATTGACGTACTCCTGCTCCAGTTCGGTGACATTGGTGAGTATCTCCGGATATCCAATGCGTTCGTTCATCGAGTCCGCCTTCTCCTTGGCCACCGCACGCGTCTCATCGTCCATCCAGTGGTTCTCGGCGAGCAGCTCATTGAATGCCGCCCGAATGTTGTGAATCATCTCCAAGGCGACCTCCTTGCTGTCCTGATTGAAGTTGTCGCGTATGAAGAGGGCGCCAACAGCGACGCCCAGTTTCTTGTTTGTCCACTCGACGCACTGGGACCAGCGCGTCCGCTCCGACTGTATGCCCATGAGGATCTTGCGGAACTCCACCCGCTCCCGCTGATACTCATCGATCATGTGCGCTATCAGCGACATGACCAGACGCCACAGCATATAGTTGTGCACCACCCGCCGATCCGTGCTCCGCAGTATTCGTCCCATTTCGGTCAGATAGGTCAGACCGTAGGTGACCAGCGACTCGTCCGGCTGCAGCTGAATGCCCGGTCCCAGTGCCGTCTGCAGATACTGCGTCCAGTTCAGCTCCGGCACCAGCTGCTGCAGTTCCGGCAGCGAAATCTTCCGATAGACGGCGCTCGTATCGTGACGATCCGCCTCCGCCAGTGACACGTTCACCAGCTGCGTCTCGAACAGCACCACCTGCTCCAGCTCGGCGGCTGCTGTCTTGGGATTGGCGCCCAGCAGGTGCGAGATCTGTGTCATGTACTTGTGATACGCCTGCCGATCGTTGGCGCTGCTCGGCTTCAGGTAATAGTCCCGGGAGGGCAGCGCATACTGCAGCTGATCCATTTGGATGATGTTCACCGAACTGTTCTTGTCATCCGCTCCCACATACAGCTCGATCAGCACGGACTCGCTGTAGTTCAGCCGCAGCTGGCCCATCAGCTCCTCAATCGTCAGCTGCGACGGCGGCTGCCAGTTGGACTCGATAACCGGCCAGCCGCCCAAGGAGCGAAGGACCTGCTTCACGCGACCATCGCCAATCTTGCGGATTTGGGCTGTAAGGGAGGATAAACCGATTATTATTTTAATTAATATCAAATAAATTATATTTATTATTATTTGGATTCATCACACAATTAAAAATGTTTAGTTTAATTCTAATTTCTATTCAATATAAACCATTTTTTAACAATTAATTAGATTGAATTGAAAATGTTTCATTTAATTCCATTTTGTAATCAACTTAATCCCTTTTTTTGCAATTAATTAAATTTAACATTTTATTTAATTTGGTATGCAATTTAAACTCTTTTTTGATCATTAATTAAATCGAATTTAAAATATTCAATTAAACCATTTTGTATTAAACTTAAACTCTTTTTTTGGCAATTATTTACATTTAATTTAAAATATTCATTTTAATTATATTTGGTATTCAATTTGATGCCTTTTTCGGCAATTAATTAAATTTAATTAAAAACGATTCCATTTTTTGGCAATTGATTAAATTTCATTTTATATATATCATTTTATTTAATTTGGTATGCAATTTAAACCCTATGTTCCAACTGATTCAATTTAATTTAAAATATTTAATTTAATTCCGTTTGGTATTCAATTTAATCCCTTTTTTGGCAATTAATTAAATGTAATTACAAAGTATATAATTTTATTTTTATTCCTTATGGCATTGATTAAATTCCATAGAAGTTTCCAAACTAGATTTTAACATGTGAATATTTTATTGAACTAAAAAATTAATTCTATATTAGAATATCAACATGAAATTGAACCAAAACTTTTGTTCTCAACTATAAATTTGTTTTCAATTTAGAGATATTTTTTTTAAAATCGTTTCCGTTTTGATAAAGTTATGACAGTGGAAAATTTGTTTTTTCGGGTAGAAATTTTTTACAAAAATTAAGTGTTGTATTAATAGAAAATTTGAATTCAATTACAATTTGAGTTACTTTAATTTAGTTTTTAATAAATACCAAGAAAGTGGTTGAGTTATGCCAAAATTGTTTACAGTGTAAGTGCGTGGCATACTATATAGTATATACTATACTCACGTATGTCCATGCAGCTCTTGTAGAAGGTCTTTGCCTTGATCGTAGCCGCATTATCGCGATCATCGATCGGTTCATCCAAAACGCCGCGTAAAACCCACTGCTGCTGATCGGAGAGCACCTGGAAAGTGTAATTAGTTGTAGTATTAACAGTTCGTGGCATCCAACTGAAGATCGACTCACCTCAAAAGTGCTGATCGAGCTGCGATCCTCGGGTATGGGATGCACCTTGTTCCATGTGCCGCAGGCAAATTGAAAGAAATCCTCGCACGGATCGGTCGTTAAATCCATGGCGGACAGCAATGAAGCAGCTATGGAAAAGCATACAAATAATCCCATCAATATATCAAGCAAGCATTTTCGCTCCTATCTAATCTGCAGAGCTGGAAACAATGTCAGCTGTGCGTTTAATTGAAATTCCCGGCCATAATTCACATTCGATTCGATCATAAAAGTCAGACAGCCGCAAAAACTTTTATCACAATCCACAGAACATCCCCTCCCCTCCCCTCCCCAACCCAACCCAACCCTCTCTCTCCACCATAGCCTAGTTATTTGTTTGTGCTAAAGTTTGCCCTGAGCTCAGTTTTTGGTGGAGTCCTGAAAACTTTGTCAGCCAACTAAACAATAGTTGGGTTTGTCTTGGACAGTTTTAGGGCTTGGGATTGTTTGCGGTTTTGAATGATGTCTTTATGTCGGGTGAAACAAAGCGACAAGCCGTAAATCAGCTGAACTATGGATGCTCAAAATATGATAGTTAAGCCCCAGCAGGATAGTCAAGGATAATAATGCACAGCACACACATACACAGGTACACAGGTACACAGGTAAGCAGGTACACAGGTAGACAATTGGGTAACTCGCAGTAATTATTTTAAGGTCCCTCGGAGGACAAATTTGTGGTTGAAAGCTTGCTCCTGGCTTTTCTCTTTTCATGCATAGAGTATATATTATTTGTAGCAGCTATTGCATTTTGTATAAAACTTAACTAATTAGTGTTTTTAAGTGCTTTCTAATTACTTGCTTTCATCAGCTTAAATTACTTGACTAAACTGTTTTAATATTAGTTCATAAGTACAAGTAGTTTTTACTGCTAAAAATTGCAATAGCCAATAAGTTTCGAAATTCTTTGCCATACTTTCAATAACAAAGTTTTAAGCAAACACAAGAAAATTATAACAATTATAACAAACTTTTACTGACTAGGAAATACCCAGTACTGACTTTTAGAGCTCGGTTGCTGTCCTTCACAGGGATTTGAAATGAAATATTAAAAATTTTAATCATAGTTCTTCCAACTGACAAAACTGTGGATAAAAAATTTCTAGCTGTTGCATTAATATATGAAATAATTATTAATTTATGTTTATAGCCGGCAAAAGCTAATGAAAAACGTTCAAATAATTAGGGAATATTTTAAAGCATAAAAACTCTGATTTAACAATTTTTTAAAATATTCTTAAAAATTAGAAACTAAGTATACTTATTTTTGAGTTTATACAAAAACCCAGAAATAATTAATTACAAGTAAAAATTAAAAAAAAAAAACAGTTTTATATTAAAAGTAAAAGTAAGTAATTAAAAGTAATTATTGTTAAATGGTCTATGCACAATGTCACAATAATTGCTCAATCATCCAATCCGTAGTACATCTATACATCTATACATATATATAGAGTTTATTTGCTGTCTGTTACTAGTGCTGAACTCCACCCTCGAGTCCTTATTTCTGCTTCCCATAAAGCATATGCGCATTCTACGCATATAATTAATGAATGTCTCTGGGGGCGTGGATGGGGGGGGGGGGTGCTTTGCGAAGGGGGGCAGGGCAGTTAACTTTGCTGTTTGTCTTGGCGGCATTTGAGTTGCTTCGCTATGTGGCATTAAAGACCATGAAGCACATACGAAAGGAAAACAAAAACCAATTGCCTGCTTTTAGGCGGTCTCCAAAAAGCACAACAGCGGGTAGGGGATGATGTAAGAGGGAGGGGTGAGGTTGGCATTAACTATTCTAAGGAGACTATTATGCATTTGTTATGCATGCATGCGATGTGGCAAGAAGCATGTGGCATGTGGCACCAGTTGAAGCCACTGGTAGCCACCGAGCACCAAATGTCACATTCCCAGCAATGGCCCATAAAAAGGTCGTTAAACGTTGTCTGCTACTTTGGCTGCTTCTTCTGTGTGACGAGTTGACAGCTTGATGGCTGGGCAAATGCATTTGGACACATAATGCGCACACACTGGCAATATCGGGCCATAATTGTGCCCCCTCGCTACCCCCTCAATTGAAGCGTGCACCTTAACCACGTTAATTGCTAGTAAATAATTGAGAACATGCGCCAGAGCCACCCAAAGTGGGTGACTACCGTACCGTGGTTGCCAATTGATTGACGGCACCCGCAATTGACATGCATTTCTCTGCCCTCTGACCTCAACCCAATTACCATCATCTCCATTTCCATCATCATCATCGTCATCATCACTCACCTGTTCGCACGCATTCCTGTGTCATGCAGACCTTATCCTGGCTGCGTCCAGCTCCTTCCACGCCATAGTTGCCATCGCCTGTAATTACAGAAAACTTTAGAGCTGAGTTTGTTGTTGAACAATTTCAAATTTCAAAACCACTCAACTAAATTGAATTTTAATTTTTTATTAAAAACGATTTGCACAAGCAAATTGAAGCAAAACCTCTACAAACAGTGAAGTCAACGACTAGCAGTTGCCCTGTAAAACGTAAGAGCACCTCTATTTATAGTCTCATAATACTTAAATTTGTGGTACAGTTAGGTTGTATGTCTTCCGTACTAAAACTCAATAATTATGCATCTTTTTTAGAAATACATAAAATCTTAAAAAAAAACTCGGTTTGTCTTTGGTCTAAAGAAACTACAGAGCAAATTTGCCAGCGCCAGCGTTTATAGTTTCTGAGTTCCTTGAGTTGACTAACATAGTTGCCCAAGTAACTTTGCCTATTGTAATGCTACAGCTATCAAATTTTTAGTAAAGCTACCAAATGTGCTTTAATATGCGTATACTTAATTTCAAGACTATATTTCAATAATTATGATTTTACCACCTTTGTAACGATTTCAGCTGTCATATGGGGGAATATCATAAATTTAGTTGCTAGTTCTTAAAGTTCCCGAGCTCATGTTGATAAGGAAGGTGCATACATGTATTGGCTTGTCAAAATGTTATTTTTAGCTTTTTACCCCATTTTACCCCATCAGTGACAGGAATAATTGGAAAGGCGAAACGAAAACCTCCCCTGTAGATTTACCATTTCCCTCCCCCCTTTCACTTTGGCAGCTCATTTTGTATTAAGTGAACATAACGAACATCGATTGCTGCCACGCGACACATGTTGCATGAATACCTTTAATAGCTGGAAGTACACCGAGCACTGAACACCTTCTCCCAAACCCCCCCTTCTAAGTTTGCAACTTGTAATTGCTGTATTTTTCATGTGGTTTCCTTTTTCTCTTTTCACTTTCTTTTTCTGTTTCCTGTTTAAACTCAAGTTCCGGGTGCTATTAGCAGAATTGATGCCATATGTGGGTTAAGGTCTTAAGGCTTGATTGTTAATTGAATAATGAAACTAATGCAATTTGTAGCTGAGTTTATTGCTTTGATTAATCCCACTTAATTGACGAATGTATCGAAAGGAAGGAAGGAAGCAAGGAAAAGCAATAGAAAGAGAGGTGTTATTTTGTGCACATTTTGCAGACAAATTATTTACTGGTTTATTATTTCACGACAACTGAAGATTGATTTTTAAAATTATAAAAATCTACAAATTGAGTAGAAATAAAGTTTAAAGAATCTGAAGCTATGATATGACGATAGTAACTGGAATTTCTCATTAACCCCTTTCCAAAATGAAGTTAGATAATTTACTAAAAAAAAAGCTTTGAGCTTCTGGAATTTGTTTGAATTTCAAGACATCTCAATACTTTGATAATAATTTACTCATTCGATCAACTGCCAAGAAATGCAGTAAATAAATCTTAATGAATGATTTAAGCAATAAATGAGAGTATAAAAGCAACAATTTGTTATGGCACATATGTATTTTATGTATCTTTTAGCGGAATATTGAACAAGTCAATATATTGAGTCTGTGCCCATAATAATCAATTACTCATTCCAGCCACAAAATGGGTTCATTTGATGGAACCCCCATTAAAGTTAAGGACTTGTCGCAAGTCCCGACACCAAGGCATATTTATAGCTGCTATGTTTATTTTTAAATGTGTGGTAACAAAAAAAAAAATAAGTATGTGTGTGTGTGTGTGAGTGTGAGTTGGTTATAGGCTTTGATGATAGCCGCGCTTAAAACGAGGGGCGTTCGAAACGATGCCAGGAACGATGTATGAAATGTTTGTTGTCGCTAAATATTAAAAGCACGTTTTACAACACCTATATAAGCATGTTATGTGTGTGTGTGTGTGTGTGTGTGTGTGTGTGCCTTGCGTTTCATTCAATTAAGGCGAACAAGAAGGACAGGCGAAGGATTCCCGCAAATCGATTACAAAACCAAAAAAAGAAACGAACGAAAAAAAAAAAAACACAAATTCATAGGCGAATTGATTGGTTTTCCAAAATGGAAAATACATTGGGCGAGAGTGTTAGATAATGTAGTAGATAAAATCCCATGCGCTGGGAAGAGCACTGGGGGGAGGGGGTGTGTGTGTGCGGAAGTGTATGCGAATGAATGCAGCAGCAGCAGCTGCTGAACAGTGAGCAATGAGCAATGAGCAATGACGAGCAGTTGGGGTAGCTGAAGGTAAGTAAGTAAAAGGGGGGTAGGGGTGTGGTGAGGTACACATTTTAAAAGGAATGTGCAAGCCACAAAAGGCGGCCAGGAAGCAGTCGCTGCCATTGTAATTCACAATTGTTGTTGTTGTTGTTGTTGTTGTTGCCTGTTGTCCGTTGTTTGACATATTGTGTAATTGAATTTCTAAACAAAGCGCACGCCTTCGGAAATGAAAGGCGCCCAAAGCAACAACAACAACAACAATTACAACAACAACAACAGTGTTGGGTCAGTGGGCGGCGATTGCTGCGCGTACAGCCAGCTAACAGTGACAGGCAGCCAGGAGCAAGGAGCTAGCAGCTAGCAGCCAGGAGCCACAAATATGCCACCAAATGACAGCCTGTTGCTGTCGCCTGTTGCTGCTGCTGCTGCGGTTGCTGCTGCGGTTCCTGCTGCTCTTGTTGTGTACTTTTAAAAGGAAATTACGTTTTCTTTGCCCTAGCAGCGGGTATTAGGAATTTCTAAATGCGTTATCAGCTAAGCTCTCAGTTTTGAAGCAATAACTATGTATTCAATTTTAATTTAATAAAATAAACTTTTTTTTTTTTCCACAATAACTTGACTTAATTTATATGTATAAGAAAATGTATACTAAAAAAACAAAAATTTTAAACTAATAAAAAACTGATTTCTTTTGCTTTTCAAAATAACTTGACTAATTTTATAAATTTCAAGCAAGTTTGCAAGCTTGTCAGAAAGTTGCTGCAGTGTGGAAACTCTTGCGCAATAGAAAAGTGAAAGTTTGTAGAAAAAAAGATTGGCAAGGACATTTAGAGTGCGGCTAACTGAAGTTGACTGCATTGCTTTTCTTGTAGTTGTCGATGTCCTTGACCGACCCCTGCCCCCGCCCCGCCCGCTTAGACAGAATTGACAACGAAAGCCACTCGATTGCCAGCTGACCCAATTTAGTGCTGCCCCGAGTGCACTCCGTGCCGCAGCTCACCTGCATCCTGCAGCTCCTTGTGCTGATAGCGCTGGCACTGCTGATGCAGGCTGGCAAAATAGATGGCCAGGGCGCCGATTGCTGCGCCCAGCACTGTGAATGCGATGGCCAGCACCAAGAGGCGCCGTCGCTGTTGCGCCTCCTTCAGCAGCAGCCAATCGCTGGCAACCGCTGGCGCTCCAGCTGCCACATTCCGTTGCAAGGCGCTGCCAACGGCGCCGCTGCCATCTGTGCTGAGAAATACAACGGTTGGTAATTTATGTTGCTGCTGTGGCTGCTGTTGCTGCTGTGGCTGCAACTGTTGCTGCTGCTGCTGCTGCTGCTGTTGTCCCAGCAGCGGGGAGACAACCGTTGCATTTAGCTCATCCAGCGCATTGGATTGCAGATAGCCATTGTTAAGATTCGCCGACGTCGACGTTGCTGCTGCTGTTGTTGTTGGCGGCGGCGGCGGCGGCAACTTGTCGCTTGTTGGCTTTGTGGGCGTGGCCAACATATCGCTGCCCAGGCGCTGGCCTTTATCTCGATTCAGTGCTACGAGCTATCGACACCAGCCTTATGTAGAATCTACTATGTGGCTCAGTTTGATGAGCGCCTGTCCACAGCTGTCCGCGATGCGGCTTTGCACGGTTCACAATTGACGCTCTGTCGTCGGCACTGCAAACAAGAAAATGACAACATAATAAAAACCGACATTAAAAGCCGCGATAAACACCGATCACATGTCCAAAAACAAAAACAACACATGGTCTTGGGGAAAGCCAAATAACAATCGCATTCTATCTGATCTATCAGTCAAATAATGATATTGTTTCATTTTAGCATAGTTTTTACTATACTGGGTAACTTTCAGTTGGCTGTTTATACTTTGTTTTCTATGCTTAATAATAATATTATTAAAGTCATAAGTGGCATAAGATGGTATTTGTCATATTAAAGGGTATATTTCAGTCGAGCGTTCTTGACTAGAGCGTGAAATGCTTTCACAAAAATGTGATATTTTTAAGCTAACAACATTCAGACTTCTTCTTAATCTTAACCTACTTTCAATTATCAAAGCATTTTGGAACACTTAACATTTATTCAACATTACCCAACAACTTTGCGTATACTTGATTTTCTTCAAACTAACTTTTTAACTTTAATGAGTTAAATACTATTATTTCCTAATGCAACACGGAATTGAATCACTTAATATTAGTTTTAAAATACCTTTAAATTTTGCGTATACTTGATTTTCTTTAAACAAAGTTTTTAAAAAAACTTAGCTCAATTCTAAATACTTGAAATTTCTTAGTGGAACACGGAATTGAATTCATTTATCAATTAATATTCATTTCAAAATACCCATTTATTCTGCGTATACTTGATTTTCTTAAAGCTTACTTTGCGCATACTTGATTTTCTTCAATCTAACTTTTTAAAAAATAAAGATTAATCATAAATACATGTTATTTCTTAATTTTTAAGGGAATTTAATCACTTTATATTTATTTATCACTTCATAATTACTAAAAAATACCCATACATTCTGCGTATACTTGATTTTCTTCAAACAAACTTTTCCAAAACCTCAGCCGATATAATAATAAATTAGTTTTACACATAGTTTTCACAATTCCCTGGTCAACAAGTCTGGTAATTTGATGAGTTGTATTATAATTGTGCACAAGTGTTATTCTAAATGTCTGTATTAATAACTGTAACTGTCAACTACCAGAGTGCACTGGCCCTAACCAGATGGGTAACACGATACGACAGCAAAGTGTGATCACTTTTATTAGGCACTGTAAATGCATGCAACACATTCACAATAATAATAACAACTAACTAGCTAATTTGTCTATAAATAATATTCATATTATAGCAGATCGCGTTATATCAAAACTAAATTAATTGCATTTATCATTGCAACTATCTATCAAATCGAGAGAATGGGCCTTTAGTTATGCATAAATAGAATAAATTCCTCAATGCATTACATTTGAATGGATGCATTGTCTGGACATTTTAAAACAACTACAGTGGTGTTTTTAATTCGTGAATTACTTAAATTTGTGGAACTGCAATTTTATTATAAATTGCTTTTAATTTAATAATTTTTGTACTCCGACTTAAAGGATTTTGAAAGCAATTTCTATTCTACGCTACGTATACTTTATATTTATAAAAATTTCAACTTGATATAGATGCCTATTTTATAAAACTGAACTGAGTGAATAAAATTACTATATCAAGAACTTTTTTCGAGTTTTCAGACTAATCTTCTTTTCTAAAAATAAACTTGTAAAAATAGCACTCATACGCCATAGCTTAAATTATATGATTTCTAACGACACTTTGATTTGCGAAAATCCTAAAATATATTCCAACAGATAGAAGATACAAAGAGATGTTCACAAACGAATAATATTTGAAACATGGCATTGCAAATAACAATAAGAGTTTCTCGACAATAATAATATTTTTCTAATTTCCAAGTGATTGTCAAATCCACAATAATATTGAACCGCATTTCACACCGATGACGGCGACAATATCTGAAACGTCGTTGCTGATATCATCTGCTGTGCTCAACGCTCCTTGCTCCAACAATATTTTGATAGGCCCAGTGAGCAGCTGTCTGTCTGTCCGTCTGTCAGTCTCGATCGGCTGTCTGTCTGTCTTGATCATGGCCAACATGTTTGTGGTGGGTCAGCAAACGCAGGCGTCGCCGGTAGAGAGATGCAAAAAGCTGTTCAAGTATTTTTTTATTTTTTATTTTATGTTGCTTTTTTTTATATATTTAAATTTGAGTTGAGAATCAGACGCAGATTTTGCAAAAAAAAAAAAAAAAGCTGAATTAAACTAGTTCTGCCAGAACTGTCAATAAGCGTGGGCCGCACCTGCGCAGCCAGGGAATGGAGGCTGGAGGCTGGCGACTGACGACTGACGACTGGAAACTGGAGACTGCAAAACTGGAGACTGGAGGCTGGAGGCCGGCAGCGCACGCTCAAAACTGATCTCGTGATGAGCGGGCTCATCTAAATACTAAATGCTCTTCGAATATGCAAATATGAACGCTACATTAAATGTGCTTCGCAGTTGGCAACACACGAAAAAAAAAAAAAAAAAAGAAGAAGCACAAATCATTAGTTACGAAAAAAATAAAATTTGCATTTTGCATTGTATAACAAGTTGGGCTTTTGATGATCATTTCGTTAAAAAACATACTTTGTATTTAATTGCTTTTGTTTGAAACTTAAATATTTTTGATGTCTTTTTTTTTTGTTATTGCTACTTCAGTTTTTAATTAATGGATATTATGAATATTTATTTGCATTACTTTTTGTTGCGGTTTTAATTTGTGTTTCAGCTCGTTTTTTGTGTGTGTTTTGAAGTTGAACAACAGTTACATTTAGTTGCGCGTTTTGGGCGGGCTTAAATGGGGAGCGTGTCGACGTATTTTGTTGTTGTTGTTGTTGTTGTTGTTGTTGTATTGTGTGTGTGTGTGTTGTTTACTTTGTCGTGCCGCCAAACCGCGCGAGGCGACTACTCGTTACGAACTGAACGCTGTGAACAGTCCTTAGCTTTTAAGCAGGCGGCCAGCCAGCCAGCGGCAGCGACGCCAGCGCACACGGCTAACGGCAAAAACAACAGCAACAACAGCAACAACAACGATTTAACAGCGCCGGCCGCATTAAAAGCTCTTTTGCTTTTCACATTGCCCTTGCTTGTGTGTGTGTGTGTGTGTGTGTGTGTGTGTGTGTGGTGTGCAAAGGAAGCAAACACACACATACGCACACACACACACGCACACTCATACATATAGCCTGCTCGCTTTGGCAGGTGTCGGCAACAATGTATTTCGGCACGTTTCACACACATGCGGCGCCTCTGGCAGCCTGCCTGACGCTTCTGCACAAAAGCAAAGACAACAACAACAATAACAGCAACAGCAACAACAACAAAAAAGAATACGCCATTTGCCGTGATTTGCCCTTCCATCATTCGTCGTCATTGGCATTATCGCTGCGTGATCATCGTGTCATTGTCATTTGCAAACAATTTTCGTGTTGTCCATTGGCCAAACAGAAAAAACTAAATACAAAAAAATTTAATTACCACCCGCTGGCGATAAGAAGCATATATATCAACATATCAACATTTGTATTTCGGCACTGATTAATCACACTCGAAAATGAATATTAGTGCCACTACTTGAGACGTTGCCTCCATTTGATTTGTTATGTTCTGATTTGATTTGATTTGATTACGTTGATTTATGTATTGTGGTGGTTTTCACCATTTCTGTTTGTTTTGCAACGCATTTTACTCTAAACACAGCTCAAAATACGATATACACGATATTATATAGAGCTATATTTGACTTGCTTTAATTGATCGATTTTTATCGATATCAATTCACTTTTTAGCTGTTCGATTTTGCATCTCTTTTTTAAACTTGAATTTCTTTTGCGACTTTTCTAAACACTTAGAAGAACTCAAAGAACACGATTTATAGATTTGATTTCGTTGGAATTTTTAATAAGTATTTAGTTCTAATTACTATCAATGAGTTTGTGCAAAACTATGTGTTTAATTCACTGATTAGTTGCTATGTTCTTAACATTCTTATGTTTTGACCCTGCCTTAACTTTTTTCAAATATAAATTTCTTTTGAATCAGTGATTTTTTGAAGAGCTAACTCATTTGCTCGAGTCCTTACACTGTATTTCAGGGCAATCCAAAGTGCTTATTATTTAAATACGCCTTTAAATCTGTGACCGTGTGTGCGTGTGTGTGTGTGTGTGTGTGTCTTATTTTTATCAAACGGCAGCGACGATAACGGGTCTTATAACATTTCGGGCGCTAATTCCATAAATAAAACTGTCATTTATCGATCAGTTTGGTCATCGACGCATTTGCGGGCTTTAAGCTTCCAGCCGCACGGCATAACGGCATTTGAGAGCGGGCGCCCAACAGGTGGCGTGCCAAAAGGATGTAAACTTTACGGTTGCGTGCGGCAGCTCGACAAATCACAAATAAACGACAAAATAGAAAATTAAAACATACGGCAGGATTGTGGATATTTATGGGCTGGGTTGAGTTGGAGTTCAAGAACCGTTAGCTTGGCATTACCTCTGATTAGTTTTTGGCGCAATAATCAGCTGGCACGTGCGGCGGCGCATTTTCCGGCGCCATATGCTAGTCCGAAAATATGAAACCGGATTCAAGCAACTGCAGTGCAAGGATATAAGGATGATAAGCAGACAAATAAAAAGGCAAGATTTTATATATGTTAATACTTGGCACAGTGCAGTTAATACTATATATTTTTCACGTTTCTTAATTGTATTTATAGTTTATTAGTTTTTACACTTATGAATAGTTGTTTGTGTCTTTTGTTTGTTTTGTTGCTTTTGGTTAGCGGGGTCCGTCACTTGGGTAGCTCGATGCGCGACTAAAAACATATTTTCGTACATGCACAAAGCCAAGTTAATCAGACAAAATGCCAGGCGTTAAGCCAACGTCGCCAACGTCGAAGAAAACCTTCCCCCTCCCCAGTAGGGGCGGCCGGCGGGCGCGAGCTTTTGGCCACCCAAAAAAGCTCATTTCATCGAAACCAAACACACACTTGTTGACATCGGCAACACTTACAACAATCGAGAGATAACCGAAACAAAAACAGAATCTAGTTTATATGTCTATAAAATTTGTACGGTTTTCGGACTTTTTTTTATCTTAAGTTTAAAGCTTAAACTATGCAGCTCAGAGCAGTTCTGTTGAATGGGCGCTGTAACGAAAATATGTGTATTATAATAAAAATAAATAGATAAAATATACAAATAAATATGTTCGATTCAATTTGCACATGAATAATGACTAAAAATTTTGTTATTCAATTTTATTGTAGTGTTAGTAGTATTATAATAATTACTAATAGTATAAAAAAAATATTTCAAAAAAGAGTGATATTTCAGAAAAAAAAGTAAAAAAATAGTTCATAAACTTAAATGTAGAATTAAACAAAGAGATAAATCATGAACAAAATGGCTTCGAGCGCTGAAATCGGATTAGTTTTGGCAAAGTTAGGGGATTTTGAAATCTTAGAGGGGCATTTATAGGGATTCTGTCACTTTACAAGCTAAATTCACCACCCAAGAATCACTTTTCACATATTGGTTATACCAATTGTGACACCCACAATCGATTAAAAATATAGTTTCAAGATTCTAAAATTTGAAGAAACATTTTTTAAAATGAGTTAGGGGACCCTGTGATATTTTTGCAATTTTTAATGCGGATCTCGATCCTGTGCAACCGGTCACACCTGTCGCCCCCGGCTATCATGGCATCTACGGCAGAGTTGCTAAGTCCCTCCCTTAAAAGGGAGTGATGTTCTTGGTGCTGCTTTTTAACTCCATGGTTCGCATCCACCACTTCATGGTGGTGTCCTCGAGGCCTTGGAAAATAAGCAGTACAGCTCTGCCGTCTTCCTGGCCTGCGTTTTAAGCTGAATCCTCTCCTCCCATCGGCGCAGTATCTACTGCTCAGGTCCTGCTTGCCACGTACGCAGATGACACCGTGTTCCTGGCCAACTCCACCAGCGCTAGGAGAGCTGCTGCGCACACGACGACTTCAGTACATGGGCCAACTGGTAGAACATCTGCGTCAATGGGAGCAAGTCTCAGCACTGCATGGTTGCTGTTCCACCGTCCGGCTGAACAACATGGTCATACCTCAGGAGAACCTGTGTGTGTACCTGGACTGGACAGCAAACTATCTTGGGGCAAACCAATCGAGTTCACTGCAGCAGCGTGTAGATCCAAAAGGGAGAATCTCAGCTGGTTGCTGGAGCAAGCTGCTGATCTACAAAACGATCATTCCGTTCTGGCGCAAGTATGCAACAAGCATAAGGAATCATCTCCGACCCCATAAAGCATACACATATTCTTGATCACCATCAACAGCCGAGTCGATCCCCTAGTCGAGCACTCTTACTTGTTAGTACTATATGATTTTAGCATGAAGTCGATACGAGATTCAATATAGAACTTACCGTGGTGTAGCGCCGCGTACAATACAAAAAGCAATAAAGCGTTCCATCTGCAATTAATTGAAACAAATTATTATAAATGGAGACAATTGGGCGCATTGATAAAGGTAATTCTAAACAATGATACTTGATATCAACATATAATTGCAGTTGAGTTGGGTAATGTGAATATGCCAGCTTTTAAAAACTTGCAATAAGTTTCATTGCTTTTGCTTTCGTTTCTGAAAATACGTTAGTCGCAGTGAAAGCAGAAGTCGAAAGGATCGCTGGCGACTTTCACAGCTTCTTGGCATTCGCCAGCTTTGGATGTTTTCATTTTGCTTGACTATCGTCAGAATCACAAGTCGAAGCATGCATCATGGATGCGCCTCCATTGAGCCACCCACCTTCATGGTAAAGAAATTGTAGTTTTTGGATAGATGCATGGTGCGCAGGACAGCCATGAAAAACGTGTGTATTTCGCTGCCCAGCTCCATATGCCATTTGGCATGTGCGCTGCGATTGTGATGCGAGTTTATGATTAGCGAGAAGCAGCGCACCATTACAAACACGTCCAGAACGTGACCTGAGACGACCAGCTGCATCCAGTCGACGAGCTTAACCATTTCGAATGCCTGACGGATCTACAATAAAAAGGATTCATGATTAACTGTCAAACAGTATTACAGTTTTGCTAATTACGCACAATGTCCGTCTCCGTTTTAGGCACGGCGATGCCGGAGATCTTGACGAATGTGGCTAGTAGTATACTCATCGCAATTTGACGATCAACGTCACTTTTAATAATCAACATCGATAGAGCGTTGTGCATATCGAGGAACCTTTCCATGCGCTCCTTGCCAGTGCCAAACACAAATCTGTCGCATAAGCTGATGCCTATAAATTCTATATACTCCGGAGTCAGTTGATTCGCCAGTAGACACACGGCATCCAACAGCTCGAAGCGATGACCCATGCAATGCGTATCCAGCTGGTTATAGGTCTGCATCATAATAGCTAGATGATACAGATCGATCAGTTGATCCAGCTGCACCGTCTCCAGTTTGTATATAGCGCTAATGAGATGCTGGAATAGCTGCAAAGTAAAATGGAGTAAATATCAATATTACAGTCCTCGGTAGTTGAGTTGTCAAAGTGATCCAGTCACATTTGGGCCACTGACAACGAGGATCCGGGTTCGAATCCCAGGCCAATGAATGGATGTTGTTAATGTCTGAGCCGAAAGCCTCAGTAGCCAGCGCTTCTTCCAAGTTGGGTTGATAGTTCATAACTACATATATCCTATATATAATAATAATAATAATAATAATAAGAATAAATCAGGTTCAGTTGGTATTGGTTCCAGAGCTCATTTTAATTTTCAAATAAGATTCATTTTGAAAAATTAAATTTGTTTGTATACCAAAAGTTATAAGCTCATGATTGTAATTCATTTGTTTTAGAATTTAGAGATGTATATGTCGTTTATAACACATGTATATGTAAATATGGTATACTTGTAATACTGATTGATTGCAGTGTAGTCTATAGTTTGTGCGTTTTCGAAGATTTTGCATCAAAAAACACGTTTATAATTTTGGTAATCCATCTTTTTCTACCTGTGAGGTGCTGGCACTATCACAGTCGGGTGGTAGTTGGACTGTGTCCTTAATGGTTGATTTCTTCAAGAACTCCTCTAAATATTCGAGTGCTTCATCCTTTTCCGGCAGTATAAGCTCAGGCTTATCCACTAAAACAAGCACCGCATTAAGAAGTTCCCGGTTCAGTTCCAAATTCCTTTTAAATTGCTGCACAACCTCCAAGCCAAGGTCATGCATGTTTGTGGTCTTGGTGCTTGTACCGGCATCATTTATTTTTGTTTCAGTCTCTTTATTCACCGTTTCATTTGTTGCCGCCTCTTTTTTTGACTTTTTTACCGTTTTCTTTTTTGGCTTCGTCATCTGTGCCGTCTTCAGCGCCTCTTCGGCTATTTCGTTTGCTGCCTCCTTTGCCATAGCTTTCTTGCTTGTCTTTGGCTTGGGTGAATCGGTCGAATCGGCTGAATTGTTGACAACCGGCAATGTTTTCGGTCCCCTCTTTATAGCATTCTTGATATTGTTTTTCATAGTTAAAACATTTCCTTCGCGATTCTCGCTTGATCTCTTGGCGCGTATTTGGGGCATCGGTTTAGCGATTTTTGGTGATTCGATGACTTCAGTATTTGTTGATTTGTCCACCAATGCTTTTTTAGTTTGAGCGCGCGTTACATTAGTAGCTTGAGCTGCAAATAATTGTTATATTAACAACGTCTTGTTGCTAATTATTTTTTTATAAATTTTTACTTACCCATTTTGGGAAAACTACTGTGAATTTCCTGATAAACTGGCAATAGTTGAATTGAATTCTAACAACGCAGCTGAATGAATGCTCTACGCATAGCTGATATAAATCTAAACGCGCCGAGTAATCGATCATTTATTTCGGCGTTGCCAGATTGACGCATGCTTTCGTCAGGTTGGCAGTGTTTAATTTAACACCGTGTAACTAGCGTCGCCGCATAGCGAGTAATCAATTATGTGTGTAAGCCTTGCCACATGGACGCATATTTTAGCCAAGTTGGCAGCACGCTCTCTAGCACTGTGTGCGTGTGTTTATATTTTCGGCTTATAAGCATGCCTCATATGTGTTATTCAGCTTCCCTTTTAACATCTTCATTTGTATTTGGCCTGTTGGTCTATTCGTATTGCTCTTTATTCAAGTGACGTTTTTTAATCCTTCAATGTTATAAGTTAAGCTTAACTTATTTAACTTTAACTATCCGACAAGTTTTTTCCCTTTTCCGGAAAAAATGCTTAGTTTGTTGTATGTTTTGCTTATACCGCTTTTATTAATAATACTACCACAACAACAAAAACTGTCAGCTGATGCCGCTGCAGCCTGCAGCAATTTGGAACGAAATGAAATCGAACGTCGCTTATCCACAAAAACACCATATCGCGCCATTGCCAATTATAATGATACTTCACCGTTATACGATGGTATGCTGCTTGTTTTTGTTTTTATTGCTAAACATGTGAAACGGCGACAGCTGTTTTCCTCGTTATTCACTGCACATGCTCATTCGTTGTCTTCTTCTATTTTGTTTCGTTTAACAAGGCTGCCACCCGACCCGAATTTGGTCCATAATACGTCATGGCACACGAAATCCAAGCGAATCGGTAATTTTGCATGCCAAGAAACGTCTTGTGGAAATACAGGGACAACTTTTAGACCAATCGCAGCCCAATCTCTGTGCCGAGGAACTGAAGCAACTGCGTCGCTGGAGCTGGGATCACATCGATGGGAACGATGAGAAACTGCTGGTCGCCGAAGGCGAAGATGAATTAATTGAACTCGCCGAACGTATGCAGTTGAGATTTCCCCAGCTACTGCCCGATATATATAATCCCGAATGGTTCTATTTGAAATATACGGCCACACAGCGTACACTGAAAAGCACACAGAGCTTTGCCACCGGTTTATTTGGAAGGCATCGCATTCATGTCATCCAATATCCACAGCCATTGCATCGCGATCCTGTACTAAGGGTAAGTTTATGATATACAGTTTAATGCCTGTGCAATTGGCACATTCATTTTTAACAGCCTGAATTGGCATTTAAGTTAAAGCAAATTTTCAATGTAAAATCCAATATATATGTATATGTATATCAACTTTGAAGAAATTTTCTTGAATGTGCAAGTACTCAAATTATATTGTGCATATAATACAATATGTGATCAATAGTACTTAAGAGAGGTTGAGTGAAAGTAAATTACTAAATTTTGAGCATTTTAAATATGGCGCCTTTAAAACGATGCCAGGTGGCAGCACTGTTTGCGTCGAAATCGTGGTGTGAAAAGCGAGACCGAAAGAATCAGGAATAAGGGGCGAAAACGAGACGTGCAAACTTACGCGAGCAAACCAACCAAAACACCAACACACACATACACATACAGTTAGTGGTTAGTGAAAAACCGAACGCTATGTACCCCAAATAGGTTATTTCGTACTTGAGATCAGCGCGCATTTCCGTGATTTATATATTCGTTTAAAGCATTTGTTTACGTTTGTTTTAGTTGTTGTTATTGATTCGTTAGTTGTGTGCAACGATGGAATGCAGCAGCGCAATATAAATGGTAAATTTGTCAACGACGTCGCCGTCGACGTCGCCTCGTTGTTGTTGTTGTCTTCGTCGAGCTGTAAAATTTTGTTTGGTTATGTGCTGCAGCAGCAGCAGCAGAGACGACTGTTGTTGTTGTTATTGTTCTTGTTTTTGTGCATGTGCTGCTGCTGTAATTGCATAGACAATTTATAAAGAGTGCGACAATTGAAGCAACAAAAATAAATTGTAAATATACAATAAAACATACAAATATATATATATATATATATATGTATATATAGTAATATTTGTAAATGTATATATATATATATTTATATATAAACGTATACATGTGCTAAATATTTGTTTCACAGCTTCAACAAGGGCTCAAAAGATGGCGCTGCAATTGCCGATGGCAGAAATTGGTCGAGAGCGCAGCAGCAGTAATAACATCAAAAACTGCAACAGCAGCAATAACAGTAACAGTAGCAGCACAACTAACAGCGCTGTTAACAACACTGGTAACATCACGGATTTAACACCCCCACAGAATGATTTGGGCATGAAATTGTGGTCTAAGGGTTTTCTGAAATGTGGAGAGACACTCTTAAATGAATCGGATGTGGATGCCGTGCAGGATGACCAGTGTCCGCTGAGTTTTTCGGCGATGCGGCATCAGGAGGCAATTGAACAATGGTTATATGATCGTCATACGTGGAGGATTAGGGAACGCATGAAAACAGCCAGCGTTGCGTTGGTATTGTGCCTCAATATTGGTGTGGATCCGCCGGATGTGGTCAAGATACAGCCATGCTCCCGTCTTGAATGCTGGATTGATCCCAGTTCGGTGTCGGCGCCGAAAGCCATGGAGCTCATTGGTAGCAATCTACAGATGCAATATGAACGCTGGCAGCCGCGTGCCCGCTATAAGAAATGTCATGATCCCACCGTCGAGGATGTCAAGAAGCTGTGCACCTCGTTGCGTCGCAATGCAAAGGGTGAACGCATACTGTTCCACTATAATGGCCATGGGGTGCCCAAGCCGACGGCCAATGGGGAGATTTGGGTATTCAATCGTAACTTCACCCAGTATATACCGTTGAGCATATTTGAGCTGATCAATTGGATGGCAGCGCCCTCGATATACGTATATGATTGCTCCAATGCCGGCATCATCATCAACTCCTTTCAGCCCTTTGCCGAACAGCATGAAATTGAACTGGAGAAAGCTTTGGCGGCACAAGCCGCGGGCACACAGGCACCAGCTCTGCTAGTTAGCTACAAGAACTGCATCCATTTGGCTGCCTGTGCGGCCAATGAGATACTGCCAATGAATGCACAATTGCCGGCAGATTTGTTCACCAGCTGCCTAACGACACCTATCAATATCGCCCTCAAGTGGTATGCCATGCAGGAGAAGTTGGGCATGGTGCCTCGCATCCCGACCGAACTGATTGACAAGATACCCGGCAAGGTGAACGATCGTCGCACCATGATGGGTGAACTCAATTGGATATTTACAGCGATTACGGATACGATTGCCTGGAATACGCTGCCGCGTGAGCTCTTCCAGCGTTTGTTCCGGCAGGATTTGCTCGTCGCTAGCTTATTTCGCAATTTTCTGCTGGCGGAGCGCATTTTGCGTAGTCATGACTGTACGCCGGTCTCGTTGCCGGCATTGCCGCCGTGTCATCGTCACGCCATGTGGAAGGCATGGGATTTGGTTGTGGATCTGGCCCTGCAACAGCTGCCGGATATATTGGAACAGCAGGCGACATATCGTCAGTTGCCCTTCTTCGAGCATCAGTTGACCGCCTTCCAAGTGTGGCTGGACAGCGAATCCGAGGCGCGTACACCGCCCGAACAGCTGCCAATTGTGCTGCAGGTGCTCCTCTCCCAGGTGCATCGTTTGCGTGCCTTGGAGCTGCTGGCACGTTTTCTGGATTTGGGCCCATGGGCGGTCAATTTGGCGCTGGGCGTCGGCATCTTTCCATATGTGCTGAAACTGTTGCAGAGCTCGACGCGGGAATTGCGTCCCGTTTTGGTGTTCATTTGGGCCAAGATTCTGGCCGTGGATCCCAGCTGTCAGGTGGATCTGGTCAAGGAGTACAAGTACTTCCTGACTGTGCTGCAGGACAATGGCGTTAGCAAACAACATCGCACAATGTCCGCCTTTGTGCTCGCCTCCATTGTGCATAATTTTCTGCTGGGACAAACTAGCGCCTTGCAAGGACCTCTGCTTTCCATATGCCTGGAGCAACTGAACGATTCTAGCTGGCTGCTGCGTCAATGGCTCGCCATCTGTCTGGGCATGCTGTGGCAGAACTTTGAGAAGGCACGGTGGTCCGGCGCACGGGATCTGGCGCACGAGAAGCTCTATGTGCTACTGCGGGATCCCATACCGGAGGTGCGTGCAGCTGCCGTCTTTGCCCTGGGCACCTTCATCAGCTCCGTGACGGATCGAAGCGAGGAGCAGGCGAATAATATTGATCGCATCATTGCAATCACACTGCTGGAAACTGTGGGCGAGGATATGTCACCTCTGGTCCGCATGGAACTGGCTGCAGCACTCCAATGGATGGTGCTGCTCTTTGAGTCGCAATTTGTCACCGTTTACATGTCGAACATGAAAAGCGACACATTCGCACTGGTCTCGTGCGGCGAACGCAGCGCCAGCATAACCCATGGCGTGCCCATTCCGGCACATTCGGCGCCAACCACGGGACGGAATGCTCCTGCCAGCATTCGACGCGGCGTCAGCTCCAGTTCCATCTTTACCGCCAGCAACAGCGCCAACATTTCCGGCGGCGGCAACAGCGGCAGCTGCAACAACAGCAGCACCAACGCCACCACCGCCACCACCACGAATGCCATACCCTTTCAATACATCTTCACCAAACTGTGGCAGGGCATCTATAATCTGGGCGAGGATCCGTTCCCACAAGTGGCGGCAACGGCGCAAAAGATCATTGGACATGTGCGCGATGCAGCGCTCTGCATGATAACCGCCAAGGAGGCGACCAATGCCACCACCGGCAGCAGCTGTGGTGCGGGTGGTGCCATTGGACGAGATCAGGATAAGCTCAACAATAGCAACTTGAGCGTTAGTCTGCCGCCCAGTCCAAATACGCGCTGTAATTATATGGGCGCGAGTGGTGAATCCCCGCCCGTGGGTGGTGCTGCTGCTGGTGCAGGTGGTCCGCCTGGTGCCGCTGCGGGCAATGCCAGTCGCTGGGCGCAAAAGTTGCGTCTATCCGGCAGCGGTGATGCGCAGCAGCGCAAATTGCGCACCACCTCCATGAATGATGAAACGGATGGTGGTGCCAGTGGTGCTACAGCTTCCGTCAGCACATTGGGTCTCATCACCGGTACAGTCGCTGGCGCATCTGCCACTGCCGAGGGCAATCATTCGGCGCGCAGCAGCGGCAGCGAAACCAATCATTATACAGAGGCTGGCAAGGCACAACTGCTGCAGCCGATTGTGCAGACGCAGTTCATCCCGTGGGCCATCTCGTACTTTACGCGTCCGGGGAAACAGCGCTACCGCTGCGCCGACGGCAGAAACGAGGCGGAGGAGGGTCAACAGCGCTGGCCCATCGATCGCAATTCGACGGCTTTACGCATCCGTGAGTATCGCTATCAACGGAATAAGCTGTGCCGCCGTCAGGCGAGTCAGGATAATCGAAACCAGCGTGTCCAGCGTTTGGATGCTTACAGTTTTGTGAGGAAAACTCAATTTACGCCATCGCTGGTGAAACTGCTGCCGTATGAGCAGCAAATCGCCGTCGCCTACAAGGAGAAGGTGCTCGTCTACGATTATGTGCGCAATTCCGTGCACAGCTACGTAACGGAGGCGCCGCAGCCGGAGCAACAAGCACGCAACAATAAGTCCTGGTCAGGTGCCAGTCCTGCCTCCCGACACTCCACCGCCTCCAGGTTTGCGCGCGTGAGCAGCTTTGAGCTGCTGAATGCCCAGGATATGGGCCTAATGTTGGTTGCCCATGATGATGGCGTCATACGCGTCTGGCAGTCGGTGAGCAGCGGCGCACAGGATGAACCGGCGGCACAAGCGACAGCGACACGTCTGATTAGCGCCTGGGATGCACTGCCGCGTCACTGCTGTAGCAGTGGCGGCGCAAGCAGCAGCGGCCCAAGCGGCGCCGGCTCCAGCAACAGTTCCTATCTGAAGCGTCTGGTCAAAACGGATCCGCTGCTGTTGCTTGCATCCGGCGGCGGTGGTGGTAGCGTTGGCAGCTGCAGCGCCAACAGCAGCCTAACAGGCGCCTCCAGCTCGGGTGCAGCTGCATCACTTGGATCCGGCGCTGGCGGTTTATTGTGCGGCATGGATATTGTCACCGCCTGGCAGCAGTACAGCCAACATCTGGTTGTTGGCAAACATCGCAATCTGCGCATCTGGGATGTCGAGCGTGAGCTGCGTCTCAGCGATCTACAGCTGGGCAGGAGCGAGACAAGCGTCCGTGTCCTCGCCCCCTTTGTGGCGAACAATCGCTGTGATATGATTGTCGCCGGCTGTGCGGATGGCAGTGTGAGGATCTTTGATAAACGCACTGCTCCACAATATTCACGCATCTATGTCTATCGGGAGCATTCATCACCCATTCTGCATGCCTGTCTGCGGGCGGAGAATACCTATCTGGTCACCGGTTGCACGTCGGGTGAAATATGCTTGAACGATTTGCGTACATATCGCATGGGTGGCAGCTTTGGGCCCAGCGACGGCAGGGGCGTTGTGCATCAATGGGAGGCGGGTGCAGATGTAACGGCGATCGCGTGTCATCAGGAGGCGGATGCCGTTGCCTGCGGCAATGCATCCAAAATATGCATCTACTCGCTCACTGGACAACCCCAGAGCGTGCTGCGTAGCAACGAGGGCTTTATGGGCACCAAAATTGGTTATCCCACATGCCTGTCATTTCATCCCTATAAAGTGCAACTGGCGGTGGGCTTTGCGGACAACACGGTCGCTGTCTACAGCCCAACACCAGGTAAATAGCTCATCCGTAGTCTCCCCCTAGTGCACAAAAATAGTAGTGCTCAAAAATAGTAGTGCTCAAAAATAGTAGTGCTCTACCATCTCGCTCTCTTTCGTTTCACTCGTTATATCAACGAGTAGCTGCCACACTTTGTGTTTGTATGCCAATTACCGAGTTGAACAAATACTTATTATATAAGTTACAGATTTCACTCACTCGCTGCATTGTTACTCGTTACAGTTAACATTTAAATCGTTGCACTGCCAGGAGTTGCTGCAACTAACTGTTATAACGACGAACCCCAAAAAGTATTCTTAACGAGTCTTTGCTACACTCCTTTCGTATAATTTGCACTCGCTGCAGTTACCAAGAGTAGCTATAACGCGAAACTAAGGGAAACTAGCTACTAAGAGTAACGAGTAGCTGTTGCATTCACTTTTCTTGCAACTTGTTGTATGCACTACAACGATTGGCTTCGACAACTAGTTACTGGGAGTAGCGAGTAGCAACTTTGTTTACTCGCCACTCACCACACTTGACCGTTAGTGGTATCTGTCACACTCTCAATAGAATTTATGGTGAATATGTTTACTCACTCGCTGCATTTACTCTTTACAGTTTTATAAACTCTGCAGCCGCTGGAAAACGGACGTCGATAAGAATCCTGAAACAATGTTTAATGCACGTAGCTTCTATGCGGAACCAGCGATGCAGTCAGCAGTGGCGCATCTGCGTTCCACCACCCAAATTGTGAACCTTACACCCCAGGATATTCAGCTCATGTATACCGTGTGCGCATTTGAGACGGCCTGGCAACGCCACAAGCCGCCGTCCGTCTGGTGCCGCTTCTTCGATGTGGCCGCCTTGAGCGCCTTGGAGTTTGCCGAAGATCTCGAATACTACTGGAACGATGGCTACGGCTACGAATTGACCCATCGCATTGCCTGTCCGGCAATCGCTGACATGTTTGCGGCCATCGAGTGAGTATCTGAATACGAATCCAAATACGAGTATAAATAACCAAAGCTTTATCGATAGATATACGAGGGTGAGCTGAAAAGTTTCTACCAAGAAATAGCTGCGAGCAATGCTTGCGAATATTTTACTTTGCAATCAAGATTAGGTTATATATTGTATTACAGATGAGGTTACATTAGATTTGACGTTAGGTTAGGTTAAGATAAGATTAGGTTCTATTTTATGTTAGGCAAGGTCTGGGCTTAGTTTAGATTTTAGCGATAATAAAGAAACCTATCAAGTCAAATAGTCACTTAAAAAAATCTTGACATACTTTCAAGTATACCCAAAATGTATTATGAATCAAAATTTGATCAACTTTGGCATAGTAAATACTTTTGAGTTTCTAAACATCTTATAACTGATACAAAATAGTTGTTCATACAAAAACCAAAGCTTCAATTTATGGTATACTCATACCTGATAGATAGAAAACCTCGTCTTAAAATGCTCTTGTGAAATTTGCTATACGTGTTTTTAATATATTATTAAATCATTTGTTTAACTCGAAAACATTTCAAGCGCAGCTGAAAGTCGTTGCACAAACGACTCTCGGGAATTACAATAGTTAATAAGATAAGTGGAAATTTTGCATGAATATAATTTGTAATATGTATTTGTTTGCTTGCAGTACACCAAGGCCGCGCGCTAATGCCACATTCTATTTTACCCATTCGGGAACGCTGCTTAAGATGCTGGCCCATCTGGGCGTCGCCAGGGATGAGCGGCCGCTGACGCATAAAGATTTCGACAACGAGCGCCACTGGCGCACAAGTGAAATCGATGCGTTTGCCACCAATTTGGCCTTTGTGCGCTATGAGTAAGTATTTCTGTTACTTACAGTACAGTGACTCCTCGCCAATTAGAACTCACCGAAATTCGCATATTCAAGAGATAACAATTAGTAATTCATATGCAGTCGTCGATTCTTAGAACTTTGTAAATATTGTTTGATAAGAATTCATTTTAAAATACTGTTTATTATTATAATGAATTATGTATTTTGTTGTTAATTGTAAATTATAAATATTTGCAAATTATAATCACCCGTGAAAGTGAAGCGAATAATATTTAATAATTAATTCGAGTTGCCAAAGATAAGAATTATTTTCAAACTAGAATCAGTTGTGAAAACGAAGCGTTCTCATTTGCAAGCAATCACTGTACTACTCACCACAGAAACTAGACTAATTCAGAGTCTTTTAAATTTTTGTTACAGCTGCATTGAGAAGGATCCACAAGTGCTGGTTATGCATCAGGAGCGCGTGGTGCGCCTGCCCGGCTGTCCACAGGATGACGATCTTTGTCCGCTGTCTACGCTGCGACGCAACTATGCGGACAGTGTCGAGCACTGCGACTTCGAGCAGCTCTGCCAAGCAGCCAATTGAGAAAGTGGGATAAAGAAAGAGCGCGACAGAGAGAGAGAGAGAGAGCTGGGACAGGGATGGATGGAATGGTATTGGAATTGTTGCTGCTGGATGTGCTGCTGGTGCTGATTAAAGATGATAATGCTGCTTCGCTAACGGAAGAACTATGTGAAATTGAACAGGAACCAAAGGATTCGTCGGAATTTTTGAAATTTGAATTGATGTCGAGGATAAACTGAACAGAGAGCAGTGCTGAAAAGAGTTGAAATGCGATAAAATGTTAAAATGATGCTGCATATAGGGATAGGGAATAGCATTAGGTAAGAATTACAAAGAGAAAGAAAGAAAGAGAGAGAGTGAGTAGGAAAAAGCAAGCAAATGGAATTTCTATGTAACAAGAAAAAAACTAACAGGAAAGGCAAAATATGTGTTTATTTCGTATGCCTTATAATTCAATTTAATTATCCAATCCAACAAAAAGAAAAACCAAGAAATGAAAAACAAAAAAAAAACAAAAACAAAATAAAAGAAAAGAAAAGAAAGTTGAATACAGTAAAAGATAAAGTGAGAAAGCACAAGTGAGCGAGATGGAGAGATAGAGCAATAGAGAAGGCGTGAGCGTGAGAGAGCGGTAGAGATTCTGGCCATGCCGCCCACCCGCATGTTGTCTATTATGCATATACCTATATATACTATATATAAACTGTACAATTCGTGCTTCTAACCTCAAGGCGTTACTCTATATTGCCGCTAAGCTGCTAACGAAATGTCATAATCTTGACTTATTTTCTTTTCTACGTATAATTCATGTTCTGTTTTAGTTTTTGCGAATTCAATAGTTTTTCTTGCTACATCTCCATATATATACAACAAGCTGCTTAGTTAAACGCAAAACCAGCCCAACACTATGGCAAATATCGCATTGCCCCCTGTACATACCAGATATAAACAGATATATCGATATGTACTTGTATATATCAACTATAAGTTAATCAACTTATCTGTAACTAAATAGCCAATGGTATAATGTACTCGTATATATTTGTACTATATATGCCTGTATTCATTGCTACCGCTCCGCCCTCTTTTCCTTCACCTTTATCCGCAAAGATGCGTAAATTGTGTTTTACATTTAAAACTCTGATTAAGAAGGATGGTCCGTTAATTAATTCAAACCATTTTGTGTTTGCCAGTTTTTAGATATAAGACTATCTGTAAGTGGTTTTGTTTGTTTCTCTTGCGCTTGTTTAAACTCTCAAAAATGTAAAAAAAAAACAACATAAAAATACGAAAATATGTTAAATAATCAAAGTTAATATTATTTATTATGCACGCCCCACAATAATAGCAAAAATTTATGTAAAACTAAAAGAAATCGGGTACAAGAACAAAAAAAAAAAAACGTTAAGTTCGGGGAATGCCGACGCTTAGATACCCTTGCAGGCATTGTAATTGAAATGCGCCTACATTAACAGTACTGTAACTTATCTGTAACATTATCTGTTTTGATCGTCTGATTTTGTTAAAGTTTGAACAAACTATATGCATATCTATTATTTATGCACAATACACAATTTAAAAAGGTTTTCACATAAAGCAAAAAAACCATTGGGAGCTATTAGATAATGTTGTAATGTCCGATAAAATATGTAATTAGGTTTGATTGGTTTGTTGGCTGCAAAAATGAATAAAGTTTTCCACACAGGCTATCAATTATAATGATCCGATATGTCCGATTCAGACCATTATAGTTACTGCAGCATTCGTATCAAGTTTCATAAAGATGGTTTCACTGGGATAAAACACATACATACATATATAGCCTCTGATCATTACTGATGATAAATACTACTTATGTACATATATGCACATATGTATATATGTAGCGTTGGGCAACCTTCAATACACCCTGCAAGGGTATAGTAGTAAATAAGTATTAAAAATACAATCGCATAAATTACAAAATAATGCCCAGTCAAAGTTAAAACTTAAGTGTTTGCGAGTCTCCTCCCACTGGACAGCAAAACAGAAGTAAACAGAAATAATCGTTAAACTACGTTTGTACATAGCACTTGCATATAAGTATATATACATACATATGTATATCTGGATACACATACTTATATACATATATATTCAATTATATTCGTCTCAATGTTATTATATATTTGTTCTATCGATGCAATACAGCAATAGAAACAGGATAAAATGCGAATCTATCCAGACAGGAATTTCGAACTTTACAATTTGTTTCAACTAAAACAACAAAAAAAAAACTAAAATCGGAAAAAACCCAAAAAAAAACAACAACAAATAAAGCGAAAACAAAAAATGTAACTACAACTAGTCGCAGCTAGAAATATGATTTTTACACGTATTCCCCAAATGTTCCCGCCCAAGCAAACTTCCCGTGTTGACATAGCGATTGCCCTGCTAATTGGTAATTTTCTTTATTCGGAACTATCAACTTGAAGTGTGTACACACTAGATGTAGTCAGCAGCGGAGAGACAAAGAGTGATTTATGGCAATACTTGTGACAGCGACTAAAGAAGGCATCTGGTAATTATAGTGTATAACGCTGAGCTGTTTCAATATTCCGGATTCGTGGCCACGCTCTCAAAATGTACCGTACGCCAGTTGAATGCACTCTGTCAATGTTGTTATGATTCTTGTTTAGTTGCGAACTTGATCAGGTTTCAAAATGAATTCAAAAATGATCTATTTGGTTAAAAATATACATTCCTTGTCCTTATATTTTATACTCTATAGTTGAACGCTGAACTCAATAAGAATTCGAGGATTTGGGGTTTTTGAGCTCAAAAGGATTACATTTGATATTTTAGGTCGCTGTCACTAGATCCCCAATTATAATAATAATACTCATCATCATGTATCACATTCTTCAAAAATACAGTTATTTCAAGAATGCGATTCCAAGGATCTCTCTCTGTTGTAAGTCTAACAAAGCTGTTCTAGTTAGTTCTTTACCAGTTTGCCATTCTCTTTTTATCGTTTTGAGCTAAATGCCTCAAAATATCAAATAGTTGATTTGAGTTTTTTTATTCACCAACCCACAAACTAAAGTTGTTAACTTTATTTCTGACAGCTGCTGAGTTCGCTTATGTAGACTTGAATGTACTAGGTTTAGTACATTATAATTTAAGTTGGAGTTTTATGTAAAATGGGTCAAGTTTATATTACTTTATTAATCCCAGACTTTCTTTAGTAGTGGGCTTAAAAATATATATAATTTAAATCTGACAAATTTTGTATAGCTTGACAAAGTATAAGCTCAAAATATTAGTTTTTTAGGATTACTGATGCCGATGATTAGCTATAATACCTTCTTTTTCTTGAGAATTCTTGAATCTTCTGGATCTTTTCTTAAGGATTTTTGGCATAAAAATATTGATTTTTATTTGTCAACAAATTAAGCTTAATATGTAATACTAATCATAATATTAGTTTATTTTTTGTATTATTTTGTAGAACTTTCCAACTCTTCGGTAGATTGTGACCACGTTTTTTGTTAGGGTATATTGGTAGTATGTGTCGGGACTGGCTCAAAGAACATTCGGTTTTAGAACTTTGTATTTATTTGTGCGCAGCTATTTTGTGTTGTTGTTTGTTTTGGCAAATTTATACGAATCAAAACCAAACAGGTAACGATTGCTCTCGACCAGAACAGAACAGAACAGATCAACAAAAGTCAGCTCAGGAATTAGTGTTAGTATATGATGTTGCTGTATTTATTTAGCCTCGTAGCTGATGCCATTAGTGGCGGAAGCTGCAGTTTGAAGTAAAACAATAGCAAAAGCTTTCAGGCAGCAGCTGCCGCCGCAACAGGTTCAACCCCTAAAAAGCTTTTAGTGTTGCTCAGCTTTGCAAAAAACAAAAAGCTGTGTCGAGGATGCCAGCAGCCAGAGAGTAGCAGCAGCAGCAGCAGCAGCAGCAGCGCAGCGACGACGTCATTCAGCGCGCAGAAGTCGCTGTCAGCAGCAACAACAACAACTACAACGACGACGACGACGACAACTTGGCCTGTTCCGGCAGCGGCGCCAGGCAACAGCATTTGGCCAAAAAGTTTTTAGTGCGCTGTTGTCGCTGCGGTTGGCGCGTCGTTTAAACAAATTGTTGCCCAGTTTTGTTATTGTTGTTATTGTTGCCAGTGTGTATGTGTGTGTGAGTTTTTTTTTTTTTTTTTTTGCTAACTGGTCACAACATTTTAAGCTATCCTTTAGACAAACACACAACTCTGTGTTTGTTAGTGTCTCTGTGTCTGTGAGTGTCTCTCTCTCGCTCTCTCTGTCGCTATCCTTGTGTGTGTTTTTGGTAATAGCAATCACCTGATGCGGCGTCGCGGGAGACGTCAGCAATATGACCTAATTTTCATAAGCTTCAGCGTCAGCATCAGCATTAGCCTGTAGCCAGGACATCAGCACACACATAAAAAGCAGTCAAAATCGAAAGGAAAAAACTTAGGGCAACCACAGAAGCACCCTGTCACCGAAGCCACCCTGTCAACGAAGCCACCCACTGAAGCCGCAGTGCAGCGCTTGATTGGCTTCCACCCTGTTTTTAATTAGCTGCCAGCTTAATTAGTTGTGTGGCATTGGTGCTGGCATGGAACAGCTGTGCTATGTGGCGCTCAGCTGCCTCCTGGTCATTGTGGTGCTCTATGGCCTGCTGGAGCTGCACTATTTCCTGCGCATGTGCATCTGTGTGCTGCTGGCGCGCTTTGTCAAGCGACGCTGCCACATCCTGGAGGCGACCACGGTGAACGGTAAGCATGCAACACATTCATCATGGCTGTGCCGCCCAAGGATTATCCCTTTCCTTTCGCCCCCTGCACACCGCCCACCCCCCAACCCGCAACCCTCCCCCTCTATTTCCATACAGGTGTTTGCTTGAGCAACGATGTGGACACCCTGCTCTATCATATGAATAATGCACGCTATTTTCGGGAACTCGACTTTGCCCGCGTCGATTTCTATGAGCGCACCAAGCTATATAGCACCATCAGCCGGCTGGGCGGCTCCGTGTTCCAGGGTGCGGCAACCATACGCTATCGCCGCTTCATACGGCCCTTTCATCGCTTCAAGATTGTCTCAAGGGTGGGTTACAAAAAAGAAACAGGCCAAAAGCCAAGCGGCTGCTGAGTCAACTGTTAATCCTTCTTGGTGCCTCCTACTCCTAGATCATCTACTGGGACGAGCAGTCGCTGTTTATGGAGCATCGCTTTGTGCGTCCCTCGGATCAGTTTGTGCACTGCATTGTCATCTGTCGGCAGCGCGTCATTGATGTCTCCATGGACAGCGTGATGGCGGAGCTGCTGCCAAAGACGGCAGCGACGCCGCTGCAGGCATCACGGCACACGCTCAGCTCCACGGCCAGCCTGCAGCCGGCGGGCATGGGCACAGCATCGCCGGTGCCGCTGACCACGCTGGAGGCAGCCGCCGCATCGCAGGCGGAGAACGGTCATGTGGCGAGCACAGCGCCGGCCAAATTGAAGCCACCGCTGCCGCCGGAGCTGTGCAAGTGGATCGAGTACAATGACATGTCCAGCAAGAATCTGCGCAGCGGCTGCTGACCAAGCGGACAGCGAACCTAGCTGACCCACTATGGACTTGACGATGCTGCGGCGGGGAGTTCCGTTTCCGTTTCCGTTTCCTGAGCCGCTTCCGCTTGGCCATTTATTGTTGTTGTACATTGTATATTGTATATTTTTGGTCGATTGTTTACTTTTTTTGTCTATGTGTCTATGTGTGTATGTATGTGTGTATGTGTGTGTGTGTGTGTATGTGTGTGTGCACTGTGTAAATGTTGACGAATGCTTTAAGTTTAGCCTTAAGTTGTCTTAATCTGAATGGCCTATAGCCGTAAGTGCACCTAGCCGAAATCTATGTAATAACAACACCAATACAAATACCAATACCAATACCAATACCAATACCAATACCAATACCAATACAACAACTACAACTACAACTACAAGAAAAGCTACCACTAATAACCCATAATTACGTGATGTGTGTGCTAGTCTAGTAAATATGTGCTTAGATGTACCAAACAACTTGTAAAAACTGCGCGTTTCACTACTTAAACTTTTGATCTCACCGGACCCTCCTGACCCCGCCCCCGCCCCCACCCCTGCTCCCATCCCCATCCAAAGCAGGAACTTCTGTCAATACGACTCTTAGACTTTTTCAACTGCACTTCTGTAAAGCGCTTGTAACTGTGACTTTATTGGCTGTACTTCTGTACTTCTGTTGCCCCCCGCAAAGTCCAGTGCTGGAAAATGTTATACCCGTAAATATGCTCCGGGAAGTACCAATATATAAATATTGCTGCTTTAATGTACAGGCTCAGCTCGATCAGGAAGTAAGCTACAGTTGAAGTTTTAGCTTTTCACTACAGTAAACAGTGACTATCAGCGATTCTAATTAGTGAACTAGCAACATCTTGTTTAAATACTAGAAGGTCTAGAAGGTATTTTAATTGTTTACTAGCCACAAAATATGTTTGTAATTAGACAAACACTAAAAATGACTACGCCCATTTTGCTAGTTATACTTAGTCAGTTGTACTTATTAGTTAAGCGATTAGGAAGTAAATAGCTGCTAAACACTAGAATTCACTAATCAACTGAGATGCCAGCCTTTTTTGTCTATTCGACTGGCCTTAGACCAATTGCATGCATATGGCGCATCTAGTATACATACTTTGTATGCATACAATAACTGCACATCTGTTGCAAACCGGTCAAAAGAGCGCAATGTGGCAAAGTGTGAAGTTAACGAAATTTTTCCACTAGTCATTTGGCAAGAAACAAGGTCGAGCTTAGCAACTGTGTAACAATGTAAACAAACGGTAAATGGCCAGTTAACAGTTACCGATGACATTGCCAATTTGCCGCCAATAGAACAAGCCTCAATTTTGCTTAGAACAAATTGCGGCTCAGGTTGGGCTCAAGTGTTTAATGTTAACCCCCCCCCTCAATTCTGAACCATTGGCAATTTTCTTACGTCATGAGAAAAGGGGAAAAGCTGCTTAGAAACGGTGAATCGATCAAATGCAGCTGCGACTGCAGCAACGGAAAATCCGAAGAGACAGAGAGAGAGAGAGAGAGAGAGAGAGAGAGAGAGAGAGAGAGAGAGAGCAGTCGAACTGTTAGCACTGAGCAAAACTGAAAGTGCCTTTGAAGAACTTTGACATTGAAATATTATTTATTTGTTGAAAATAGTAAGTATATTAAACATATAATTTCTATATACATATGTAAATTATATTATCTTTGGGCTTTGGTTAAAAAAAATAATACTCATATTTAGTTATTAATCAGAAGATAGACTTTAAATCTTCTCAGACTTTAGTTATAGGTTTATTCAAGTGCTTGGTTATTTTTGCAATGAAAGTTTTTCCCAATTGTCAATCTATAAGCTGGCATCTGAAAAATGGAACTTCTTGAAAGTATATTCGTAGTTTTTAATACACAAAATTTATTTTAGCTATATTTCATTTTTATTAATGTTTTCAGGTATTCCCTACAGCAGTTATACATTTTTCAAAATAAGAGTCTGCTCCGACAGCGATTAGTTTCACTTTGCGAATGACCACTGTACTCAATTGAAATGCAAATCTACCAAATATTAGCAGCGCCAAATCGAATGATAAACGACTTCCGCTTATTGCCATTTGTGCAGTTTGTTGTTGTTGTTGTTGTTGTAGCCATGTCACTGATACTGATACTAATACTGATACTGATACCAATAAGTACTCTCTGGCCCTCTCTAACGCGCTCGCACTCACTATCGAACTGAGCAAATATCAAGTATACGTTCATTGAACACTAGCCGTTGTCTCGTGTGTGGGACCCAGCAGAACTTGGCCGATTGCGGCTTCACCGTGAACTTGAGACGTGTGCGCCAAGCATGGCCACAAGCTCCCTGTCTCTCTCTCTCTTTCAGTGAGTGAGTGGGCAACTTTCGTTTGTCTTGAGCAGCTTTTGTCGGGGTGGTAACTTTGTATCAGTTGCGTTCGGTCGCTTGCCGCTAGCAGTTGATCGTCGATTCGTCCGTCAGCTGTCTTCGTAGTTGTCGTCATCAATATTGTTATCGACGTCGCTTCGATTATCGCATTGCGTATTGTCGTATGTAAATAGCGTGAAATACATAGCGTAAGTATTTACCAATCTTTTGCATATTCAAGTACTCGAAATTTACGGTGTGGTTCAATGTATCTCATTGACACAACACCCCAAACCGCTACGCGGCACAATGCATTAAATCAAAGTGTCGACAACTTTCGCTACTAACGGGTTTTTTCCCATACGTACTATATACGTATGTACATATATCTTTTGCAGACAACGGAAATACTAGAGTCGCAATGTCGCTGCTGGTGTTGTTGCTGATTTTGTACATCATCTGGGATGTCAATTACTTTATACGCTGCATCTTTACGGTATTCGCGGGTCGCTTGTTCCAGCGGAAACGCAAGGTGACGGATACGACAACGATTTACGGTCTGTGCACATCCCAGGATGTGGACATCTTTCTGCGGCACATGAACAATGCGCGCTATCTGCGCGAACTGGACTTCGCCCGCTTCCATTTCTATACGCTGACCAATCTCTATGAGCTAGTGCGTCAGCGTGGCGGCGGCGCCGTGCAGGGCGCGAGCAGTGTGCGCTATCGTCGCACCATACCCATCTTCCATCCGTACAAGATCGAGACGCGGCTCGTCTGGTGGGATGACAAGGCCATCTATCTGGAGCAGCAGTTCATAACGCTGGCGGATGGATTTGTGCGCGCCGTCGCCCTCTCCAAGCAGTGCATCACCAAGTGCAATGTCAGCGAGCTGCTCAAAACGTATCCGGAAGCGGCCAAGCGGCCGGACATGCCCGAGGATCTCAAGCTCTGGCTGGAGGCCATCGAGGTATCCAGCCAAAAGTTGCGCAAAGATAAATAAGCTGCGACTGGTGGGCATCATGGGCATGGATCGTTAGCATCTCTGCTCAAGCGCATCTGTGTTTTGTTTTTCTCTTTACGTTTAGCTAAGTCTCTTCTTTCATTCTCTCTGTAGCCAAGTTTCTTTGCTTTCTTTGTTTTATAAGTTTATTTTTATTATTTTTTTTTGTATGGTATATTTGCATAAATAAAGACATTTTTTATATATTTTTGTATGAGGCTAATGATGTTTGTTTTTTTCTCGCATTGATCTGGGGTCAAAACATTGTGACGTAACAAATTACGTAATGAGTATTTACTTTGTTGTACGTTAAAGATTTCGTAACATTTATCTCTGGTAAGGCAACTGTGTAATATTACGTAAGAAACGTAAGTCCAATAACTTTCTTTTACGTTAATAATTATCTAATAAATAACTTGAGTTACGCTACGTAACAAGCTTGAGAAATCAACTTTGTATTACGTTCATTTAAATTATGCGCCCAATTAGTACCGTTATCTTAAGCCCACACACACACACACACACACACACACACATACATTAACACACAGACACATATGTTGTGTGTGCTTTAAAGCTTAGCGCAAATACGAAAATCACCGCACAAAAAAGCTTTTCCAACAAACTTGCAATAATACAACATGATTTAACAATACACGTGCAAATTTTGGTAATAATATATATTTTTATAATGTGCGATATTTATACGAACTTGGGGGTTTCATACCGTTATGTGGCGGCTAATAAGCATGGCTTTCACTTTCATCATTAAATCAATATTTGAAATGTTTCCAAAAATAGCCATTAATTATTACTGCATATGTTTTGCTACCCTGTACTTTGAGGAATGTTAAAAAGAGGCTACATTAATGACTATTTAAGTATTATGTGTAGTCTATGGATTTAGTAGAGACCATTAAAGCCAGAGCTACTAATTTATATTATTTATAATTTCTTTATGCAGAGTAGATTTAAGTTATATACTCCTAAGTAGAAAACTTTAGCTTAGTTAATAAATCTTTCTTGCAACTGACATTCCATAAAAGCTTAAAGTTACAGCTACACGCTTAAGCTTAAAGCTTTCCCAACACATAAGCTAATAAACAAGTAAGCTATTAATTTAAATTCGACTTCCGCTCACATGTCGTATGAGCGATTTATTTTTATATATTTTATAAACTAGAATATGGACAGTGTTTAGAGTTGTAATCATATTTAGATATACTGTTGACGTTATAATATGATTGTTGGAAATAGAAAATTATTCATTGGTAACTCTTGTATTACCTGCAAATTTTACATATTATTAATGTACCGTTAAATGTTTGGAAACCACAGAATCCACTTGAGATTTTCAGTTACATATTGAGAGTGTATCTTCAAGTCGACTACTGTCTATTTCGTATATGTTTATTTAGCTAATATGTTAATGTATGCCCATAAATTAAGCTGTTGCACAAATAAGTTTATTCAACCCGGATTTATGCAAGCGAACTTTGTGGCAGGGTATCTACCAGCCGAATACACTCTACTTACGCTATGCGTATGTTCACTTAAACGATCTCTTTACATTCTTATGTTTTTTACAGCATTTATCTGCTGCACATTTCTAGCCTGATTTACGCCTTTGTTGCTCACAGTGCGTATGCGCGATTTAATGTTTTTATTGCTTCTTAATTTCTGCAGCCCTGAAAGGGACCATTAAAGAGCTCGCACAAGCCAAACGCGATCAGTGATTTAGGCCTCTTTTTTTTATGGTTGGTTCTTTCTTTTTTTGTTTTTTGGTTTTTTGCTCGCTGTTGTTGTTGTTGTTGTTTTGAAATGTGGATCAAAACGTGACACTGAAATCTAAACATAAATCTCATTCATAAGTATGCAGGCCGCGCAAACTGTCAGCGAAAGAGAGCGCGAGAGAGACAGCGAGTGAGAGAGAGAGAGAGAGAGAGAGATTGCAACAGTGCTACAACATCCCACAGACACTGCGCACCCCCCTTTACCCACAGAGCATTGTGGCAGCAGCTGCATGCAGACAGCAGCAACAACAGCAGCAACAACAGCAACAACAACAACAACAACAATTTCGTTGTTCGTTGTTGTCTCTCGGCTCGGCTCGGCTCGGGATTTGCGTTGTCGCCCGTTGTCTTCTTGACTATTTTTAACAGCGACTGCGGAGAATTTTCAGTTTTGAGTTTTCAGTTGATTTCGAACAGCCGCTGCGAGCGCATAGAACACCACGCGACGAGGCGCACAGAGTAACAGAGCAACAGAGCAACATAACAACATACAATTTCAAATAAAACAACGAAACGAATTGCTAAATTTTAACAAAAATATATTTATTTTTATAAATAAAGCAAGTAGTTGCTGCTGTTTTTTTTTTTTGGCTACAAAATTGTTTTTTTTTTGTTGTTGTAACTGTGAATGAGCGCAGTTGTCGCAGTGCTGTAAACAACAAATTATTGTCGCATTTTTTGTTTGCTTTTTTTGTTTTTGAATGTGCGCGTTTGAAAATTGTGTTAAAGGATAAAGCCTCTCAAGGAGTTTGAGCATTACAATAATGTATGTGTTTTGAGTATATCTAATCCTTAAGTTTATAGAGCATATATATAAATATATACATATATATATATACATTCCCTACTTGTGTTGATTCAAGTTGCTTTTATATGCATTTATTATTTTTGATGAGCTTGAAGTTGTTGTATCTATAGATCTCAATATATGTATATCTATAGGTATTACGAGTATTATGCACAACAATAACAAACCAACAGCTTGAGCAGTTTATTGACAGAAGCCACAACAACAACAACAGCAACAACAACAACAACAACAACAACAGCAACAGCAGTCGCAGTCGCAGTCGCATAAAACCAGATTGCCAGCAACAAACAACCAAAACAACTTGAAGTAATTTGCAACTGAAAAGAAATGCCGCAAAGGGGTAAGGGGGCTGGTAAGGGGAAGATGTAACATGGTGGGGTGGGGAGGTGAGGTGGAAGGGAACACAAGTCAAAGCCGGATAGATGCATAGATTGGCCCCTTTAAGTCCCCCCCCCCCCAAAAGACCAGACAGTCAGCGCAAAAAGAGAAAACTTTTCGTAAACGCGACACTTTGAGCAACAGCAACAACAGCAACAACAGCAACAACAGCAACAACAACAACAACGTTGGCGGTTGGTCAAGCGTCAGTGAAAATGCTGCAAAATGTTGTCTGCGCACTGACTGACAACTGTTGGTAATGAAAATTGACGGCAGCAACATTAGCACTAGAAACAGCAACAACAGCAACAACAGCAACAACAGCAACAACAGCAACATTGCCAGCAATGGCAGCAACAACAAGAGTAAAAGCAATAGCAGCAGCAATGTTGGCAATAAAATCTCAGCAGCAACATTAGCAAAAACCGCAGCAACATTAGCAACAAAAGCAGCAGCAGCAACATCTTGAATCAGAGCCTCAAAACCAAAGTTACCAACCTGCCATTTTCTTCAGCACATCAGCAATAGCAAGCACAACAACAGCACTTGTCGCAGCCTCACCTTCGCCACATAAAGCCCACTCCTCCCTAACCCTTTCTCCAAGAGCCCCCCAAAAACTACAGCAGCAACAGCAACAGCAACAGCTTCAAAGTCAGCAACAACAGCAGCAACATTAGCAAGATCAGCACTTATCTCAGCCTGACCATCTTCCATCTCTCTCTCTCCGCACCACTCCCCCTCTTCGCATCTAAGACCCCCCTGGCTAACCCTTTGCCAGCAGCGTAGACCTATGAACTGGGCAGAGGCATTTGGACAATTTCCCAGTGGGCACATAAATCACTCTAGCACATCCGCACACAAGCTAGTTGAAGTGGGCGGCAGCGGCAGTGGGCGTGGCAGCAAGTAAATCGCAAATTTCCAGCGCCAAATGGCATTAAGTCCGTTCCGTTATTGAGTTAAATTGGAAAATAAGCGAGCGACGGTTACAGTTGTTGTTGTTGTTGTTGCTGTTGTTGCTGTTGCTGCTGTTGTTGCTGTTGTTGATGTTGCTGTCGCTGTTGCTGCTGTTGCTTTCGGGCAGCAATTGTTCGCACTTGGGCTCTGTCCCCCACTGGCAGGCCTCGCATTATTTGCAACTATTTCATTATTATTTTAGTTGCGCTTGCCACTGTTCCACAAACAGCAACAACAACAACAGCAACAACAGCAACAACATCATCATCATCATTACTGTAATCATCATTATCGTTATCGTTATCAGGGTTAGGCTTTTTATCGCAGTTGTTTCAATTGCTCCCGTTATTTGTTGCTGCTGTTGTTGTTCTTGTTGCATGCAACACTTTAGCTCAACACTTGTTGCTACTTCTTCTTCTAGTCTGCGAATTGCTGGCGCGTGCCCCCCTTCCACCCATAACCCCCACTACAATCAACAATGATTGAAGATGTGCCCTTGTCAGACTTCTTCTATGATATATATATGTCTGACTTTATAGGGTTAACTAAGTCGCTTTTTAGACGCCTTCAAAGGAAAAACTTAATAAGAAGTGTCATCTTTGTATCCATTTGTTGCAGCTGTAGGAGTGAAAGCTGAGAGACATATTTTTTGTTCCTTACGCACCACAACAAATTCCCAGCAATTTATTTTTTTTTTCATTTATTAGCCTTACCTATAGCTATACCTGGGGGTCTAACTATAGAGTTTGCTAGCTTAACTGTCCGACATCAAACCTAACCTCACTTTACCACATACAAACCAAGCTAGTTCCAGCAACTTTTGTCTATCGATAAGTATTAAAGAAAACTGAATACTTCTTACTACTTCTACTACATTATCTTCATTTTACTTCTTAAATTGCATATATTTCGATTATTTCAGGATTTATTTTTTCATATACCTTACCTAAACCTTACTTCTGCCTAAGTTTTTGTTTCTTAAAAACAGTTTTTGTTATGATTTGCATAATGACTTTCAGCTTAGATGATTCAGTACTTCTTGTATGTACATACATATATTGTTTCAACAGCTCAGCTCTTAATTACTCTTAATAATATGTCATTAGATTCATAACGTGACTTTGATTTTATCAACAAAATAACAGCTTCTAAATAATGTGTCAATTGGATCCACAAGTGAACGTAACTTCAAGCCTTTCTCAAAAAAATAAAAGACACTATAGATTTGTGGGTTTATTTGTAAATATGTGCATAAATCTTACAAGAAAATTCAGCGACAACCTATTGAATGCTGTTCACATCGTGTTGACAGCATACCATTTGCAATTTGCATTTATTTTTCAACATGTTTTTCACATGCTAAAGCCACGGAAAATCTCATGTACATGCATATTTCAGTTTCAGTTTGACAAAGACGGCTTCGAAATGAGCATACCCTGTATTATATTCGCGAGCGCATGCCTGACTTTATTGTGCACAAAATTCATGGATATAAGTTGCTTGAGATACAAAGTTTTTTTGGGACTAGAGCATACCCTGTATTAAAGTCGCTAGGACATGCCTGACTTTATTGTGCACAAAATTCATGGATATAAGTTGCTTAAGATACAACGTTTTTTCTGGGGCAGTCAAAAAAACTTACATGAAAATAAAAAAGGTATAAACTGGGAGCATACCCTGTACTATAGTCGCTAGGACATGCCTGACTTTATTGTGCACAAAATTAATGGAGATAAGTTGCTTAAGATACAAAAAAAACTTTCATGAAAATATAAAAGTTATAAACTGGGGGCATACCCTGTACTATAGTCGCTAGGGCATGCCTGACTTTATTGTGCACAAAATTAATTGAGATAAGTTGCTTAAGATACAAAAAAACTTTCAGAAAATATAAAAGTTATAAACTGGGGGCATACCCTGTACTATAGTCGCTAGGACATGCCTGACTTTATTGTGCACAAAATTAATGGAGATAAGTTGCTTAAGATACAAAAAAAACTTTCATGAAAATATAAAAGTTATAAACTGGGCGCATACCCTGTACTATAGTCGCTAGGGCATGCCTGACTTTATTGTGCACAAAATTAATGGAGATAAGTTGCTTAAGATACAAAAAAAACTTTTAGAAAATATAAAAGTTATAAACTGGGGACATACCCTGTACGATAGTCGCTAGGGCATGCCTGACTTTATTGTGCACAAAATTAATGGAGATAAGTTGCTTAAGATACAAAAAAAACTTTCATGAAAATATAAATGTTCGGATGGAATTGCCTTTGCTTTAAGAATTTACAATGGTTCCTCGTTAAAGTTGAATCTAGACTTGAACGTTTTTCCCAAGAATTTGTACGAATTAAAGTTAGTTTCACGGCAAATGCAATGAAAGCTAAGCAAATCAATTGGATTGGGGTCAGCTGTGCTGTGCTTTGCTGTGCTTTGACTGACCTACGGCACTTTTGAAGGGAAAACAGCCCAGACGTAGCTGGTGGGGAAATCGAGTCAGCGAGTAAACGAGTACGCAAATAGGTTTTCAGATCTAAACAGCCTCCCCCTCCCACTGCCCCTGCCCCTGCCCCTGCCCCTGCCCCTGCCAGCCGTCGCACCGTTAACAGCCCCTTCCACCCGTTCTGTTTGCTTGTAATTTGAGCTGCTGGAGAATTTCATAATAATCGCATTTGTTGTTGTTGTTTTTGTTGTTGCTTTGTGCAAGTCGTAAATTTATTAAACTATACAACAAAAATTGTTACACATATGCAACAGCTGCAATTTTTGCGGCTAGCCAATTGCCTTATATATCGTACATATATATATATATATATATATATATATATATATATATATATATACAGTTACAACCCCCGCTGACACAAACACTTATTCAGTTACATGGCGCAAAGGAAATACAATGGAAAAATAAAACAAAAAATATAATTTGCTGAAATTTATGAATTTGAATTTATTTATACATATACACAAGCACACATACACTTTTGATCTGTATGTGTGTGTGGGTGGGTGTGTGTGTGTGTGTGTGTGATTTCCGAAAAAGCGCGCATTTAATAGATACAAATGTATCTAATGAATGCAGCGCAACGTTCGTCGCGCGTCTCCCCCAATTCTCAAATGCGGCAGCAGCGCGTGATTTATGATTTATGTGTTCCTTCTCGCTCTCGCTCTATCTGTCTGTCTCACCTTTTTAATTCTCACTCATTTTACAGTTAGCAGCTCCCAGAAGATGGGCAACGCCGGCTACACATGCATCCGCCGCACCTTCTGCTGGCTCAACATCATTTTGTGGGTGAGTTTTCACAGCTGCTGACAACGCCGGCCATGGGCGGATATACAACAACAACAACAACAACAGTAACAACAATGGCAGCCAATCGATGCGACGCCGGACAAAGTTCTCAGCCTTGTCTGCAGCGGAAGCGTCAAAGTTGCTCCATTGTCTTCTGCGCGCTCGTCTCAGTCTTTTGTTGCTCCACAACTCTCTCAACTGTACATACATACATACATACATATGTACATACATATATAGCCACCGACAGCAGCTGCAGCGATTTGCAATCGTTTATCGATAATTGCCAAACGATTTCGATAGCGACAAATCGCTGAATTTGATTTTGCCGTTTACATTTTGCACTTAAATACAAGATAAGATTGCAGCCCAATGAGACAATAAGATACTTTTCAAATTGAAAAGATTTACACACATTTGTTAAGTATACGCCAAGGATACTCACTGACTAAGACAATACGAGACTTTTCGAATTGAAACTAAATTGAAAACTAAAGACTTAAACTAATGACTGTACTGTGATAACTGAGAGCTCAGTTTGATTATCAGTGCATATTAAGAACGCAGATTAGCAGAAAAACCCGAATTCCAGATAGAAATTCAACTAATAGAAAAACAGTATATTTAAAAGGATGCACATCTACAATAGTTCTTTTAGGAATTTAATGCAACAAAAACAAGCAACTTTTAATAGTATTTTCTATAAATTATCAAAAATAGAAAGATTTTTTTTTTTTTGAGGGATTTAAAGTTTTTTTTACGGGTAAGGAAAAATATTAACAAATTGTTATGCAGTGGGGAAAAGGGTAAAGAAAAGTTTGTGTTATTACCTCTATAGGGGAGATCAAGTGGGTAAAGCCTTCTTGTATTGGATCTGTTATCAAGCAGGTTGATGGTGAGGGTGTTGGAGTGCCTGTAGAGCCGATCCTGCTAGATCCTGCTAGTTGCTTAAACTAGTAAGTTCCTGTACCCAGGGCGACCCAAGCTGCACGTGGATCACCTTATTTGTGTAGAACAGGTGAACGTCAGAGATGATCCTGAGGGCCAGGAGGAACAGTTGCTCCGGCTTATTAAAATATAGCTATATATAAACAAATAGCCAGAAGTCTCTTCCTCTTCCTCTTCCTCTTCCTCTCTCTCTCTCTTTCACTATTGTTATCGATAAACGTTGTTCGATAATTGTTGCAGTTGTGCAGCTGCGCCTTCCTCGGAGCCGGCTTGTGGCTGCGCCTCAGCTATGAGGGCTATGCAACACTGCTGCCACAGCACGCAGGACTCAGCGCGGACACGATCTTCATGTGCATCGGCGGCACGGGATTTGTCGTTAGCTTCTTGGGCTGCTGCGGCGCCTGGGTGCAATCCCGCTGCCTGCTAGTGTTGGTAAGTGTTTCCATTATAGTACTTGTGACGGCTGCTCTGGAACTCTGTATTCCTGCAGTACTTCATGCTGATTGTGATGCTCTTCATGAGCGAGTTCCTCGTCGGCTCCATTGCGTTCCTCTTCCGCGGCGGCCTCGGACGCACGCTGGCCAACGAGCTGCGCTTCGGCATCGAGCGCCATTATAATGCCAGCGACAGGGGCTCACTGGTAGCGCCCTCTGTTGCCGCCATTTGGGACAGCGTGCAGCAGTCGGTAAGTTTAATACTACAACAATTTCAGCTTCAAAAGTATCAGAATCCCTATAAATGCCCCTCTAAGACTTCAAACTCTCATAACTTTTTCAAAACTGATCAGATTTTTAATCCCGAGACCATTTTGTTCTAGGTTTGGGTTCTAGTTTGATTCCACATCTAAGGTTTTTCATAATTTTCATAATTTCATTTTTGACTTTTTTTTGGGAAAAAATCACAAGGGGGGACCCTTACATATTTTAGATTTTCAAAAATTAGAATCTTGAAATTTTAGTTTTAATCGATTGTGGGTAGTATAATTAGTATAAAAAACTATGGGAAAACTTCTTCTAGGGTAGTTCATTTTTCTGTCAAAAATCACGTCAAAAATTACAAAAAATTTAGCTTGTAAAGGGCTTAAAGTCCTTATACAGACTTCAAACTGCCATTACTTTGTCAAAACTGAGCCGATTTTGAATCCCGAGGCCATTTTAGTCAATATTTAGCAACGTTATTATTTCAACATTTCAAACTTATGCATTTTTAAAAATATAATTTTTTGGTCGCCTAAAAATTGTTGTGTAATTTTTTTTTTTTTTTTTTTTTATGCTTATTTAACATACATTAAAATAAAAAACTGTAGTTTTGGGGCTGGAGTCACCAAATTTGGAAGGTAGACAGCTGATGACCTATGTATGATCTACAAAGTTAAAAAATGTTATACCCCTATTCCGGAGTCTTAGAGTCATAATCAAGATAGATCTTTGCCAACTGTTTCCGTCAGTTATTAAGTAATAGATATAAACTCTTGATTCCAGTTTGAATGCTGCGGCGTCTCGTCGTATGAGGATTGGTATGACATACAGTCGTGGAGTGGCAAACGCTGGGTGCCCGACTCCTGCTGCCGACAGCTGTACGATCAGCGACAGCTGATCACCGAAGGATCCGGAGATGCTGGCCTCATGCGCGTCGATTGCGGCAGATCGGAGAATCCGTCACTGTGGTGGGACAGGGGATGTGCGCACTCGCTGCAGAGCTGGTTCAATGGTCAGCTGAATGTGGTGGGCGCCATCGGATTGGGCATTGCGTTTGTGCAGCTCTTCGGGCTGATCACCTCGATGCTGCTGTTCTGCACCGTCAAGCATAAGCGGGCTTCGGACACATATAAGTCGTATTCGCCATCGATTGATCCACAGACGCGCACCAGCAGCTGGGAGGATTGAACTCGGTTCTAGGTTCACGGATCACACAATTTCTAAAGCAAAATTTGCAAAATTTACGTGTTTTTTGTTTGGATTTTTATTTTTTTTTTATTTGATTTTATTTTTATTTTTTTTTATTATTTTACTTTTAGTTTTGTTTCTTGTTTTCTGCGAAATGTGCCAAAAATTAATTTATATATTAGTTTCTGTATCTTTTTCGTTTGCTTTGTATTATTAGTAGAGTGCTAGGGCGAAAATAATACTCGTTAAATATCGGAAAAGAAATGAAATGTTATCTAAAACCAAAGCTGAATTCACATCATTTGTTTTTTTGCTTTTTCTTCTTCTTTTTTCACCAAGTATTCACTAAAACATGTTGTGAATTCAGCTTTAGGGTTTCTATCTTCTATCTATGCAATTAGTTAGTGGTGTATCCATATTGTGATGTGCTCATCTAGTTTATATGCAGACATACATACATAAAACTATGTATTTCGATCAGCTATATATATATATATATGACTATACCATATCTAACCAGTATGTTATTGTACGGCAATTAAGTATTGGAACAACAACTGCCCGCAAAAAACCATGAGAAAATAGTTAACAATTTATAAACATACATATATATAAACAAAGTTATATATGCATATATTTAATATATATTTATATACATATATCAAGCACATTCCTAAACAAAATCAATTACAACAATTGTGTATAAGTTACAAAATAAATTAAACTACTTATTTGAATAAAAGTTATACAAAAAAATCAATAAAAAAATAAACATTTTGAATTCCGATTTCAACGTCTTCTGATTTCGTCAAACGGTACCATTTCCATTTCTCTTCAGAGACCCACCAGCTTTCCTCCAATTATATCCAACTGTGCTGTGATGCCCTTGGACACAGTGCGTGCCAGTTCCTTGGGTTTCTGTAAAGTTTGTAAGAGGATCGAAATGATTATTACAGCTGGGTTCAAAGTGTCGCACAAATGTGTATGTTGAAAAATGCATTGCATCAATTAGGAACAAAAAGGAATAATCTAATCGTCATATTCCGATCAAATCAAAAAAAACTTTGCTTTGCTAATTTAGAAATCAACTCTGGCTATGCATTTGTTATCGTCTTCCTGTTCCTGTTCCTGTCAAATTTTCTGGCATTGAAGCATTGCATTTCAATCAATTGTTACGCAGCACATCAGCTGTCTCTTGAAAAAAAGTATTATAAAATTTGAATCGAACAAAATTTGTAAAGAAAAGAAGTGCAATAGAGATGCGTCGCACCGGACAGCAAATGACGCCACAAATGAAGGCCAACCATGCCGAGATATTGAACCGAGCCAAGGAAAGACTTAAGGCTGCGTCTGCTGCAGCATCCGGCAAAGGAAAATCGGATGACAGAAAAGGCCAAGTCACCAATGGCTTATTCGCTGCGAAGCGTCCAAAGCCCGTCTATGCCGCCAAATTTGCTAGACTCTGCAGAGAAACCGGACACCTACAAAATGTAGGCCAAGATGCTGCCAGCCGCACCTACGGTTTTGTGCCCAGCAAACTGAAGAAGGACAGCCGCTCCATTGAGCAGGCGATGACAGACATTCAGGCCGAGAAGCGTCTCAAGTTGGAGGCAACGCAGAAGAAGACCGTGAAGACTGAGAAGAAGAAGGCTCACATGAAGAACCCACCAAAGAAGTAACAAATGAAACAGGAGTATATCAACTGGAGGGGAAGAGCAGCGGGAGCAGCGGGATCAGCGGGAGGAGGGGCAGAAACGGGACAAGTTAAGACATCAGCAACAGAAGAAGCCAACACTTTAAACTATTATATTGAATAAAGAAAAATATTTAATACTAATTTCAAATTGATTAAAAAGCACATTAGCTTATCCGATCTGAACCTAGAATCGGTTTTGCAATAGCAAAGAATCCAATTGAAATTCAATGATTTTTTTTTTAAATTTTTCTATACCCTTCTTGGTTATTGTTATTAGTTCTTCAATGAACACAGTTTTTGAGTTTCAAGATATTTTAACCAAACTCATAAATTAGTCGTGATACATTTCCGCTAAATAGGAACCACATAGGATTACTATAATTTACAGTTTCTTCAAATTCTGCCAAAGTGACTTGTTCTTAATTCCTTTCTTAAATATGTATTAAATTTGGATACCGAAAGTAGGGTAAAATGGTTAACAATCGCCAATCAATAGTCAATCGAAAGAGCATTTACCATATTTAACATTAATAAATGAATCAAATGGAATTTCGCTAACTTTAAAGTTTGTTTAGGCCGTCTGACCATCGGTTAGGTTAGGTTACATAATTTAATTGTTTATTTAACTGTTGGTTGACGCCTCTTGTGTAATGCAACGTGCGAACAGCCAGCAGCGCAATCGAAAGCGTCTAACACAGATACACACTCACACACACACACATATATATATATATATATAGAGAGAGAGAGAGAGGGACTCACCTGTATGAAGCTGTTGAGCAGATTGGAAAACGCCTCGTAACCGTTGACAATTGAACGCGAAATGCCGTCGAACTTGTCGCCATTGTTGCCATATTTCTCAGACTCGCTGATGCTATCCAAGATGGGAACAGGCTGCAATCGGTTAGGATTCAAAATGGAATTGAAATGCATATATCGACTATAGCTATGTGTGTATGGCTCACATGGGAAATATCGGCAATTTTCTTGTGCGAATTATCGTAGGCGCTGAGCACCTTGGATTGTAATGCCTCATGCTCCAGATTCACCGATTCCGCCGTCTTTTCCGGCGTGTGCAGCAGCGAGATCTGCAAGTTTAAGATCGCATCAAGATAAATGATTTACTATATATACATATATAGAGGGAGAGCTGCAGTTCACCTTAAAGCCCGCCTCGCTGGCTGCTGCTGACTCCGAGCTCTCGGCATCTTCGGCAAAGGCATCGAGTGCTCCAAAATCAGCAGCGGAGACTTGTGCATCGATGGGCGTGGCGCCATCCAATGTGGTGGGCGCTATGGGTTTGCCCAGCGTCAACTGCAGCAGCGGCAGCAGCAATGTCATCATCTTCATCATCATCATCATCATCATCATAATTAAAGATTGCGAAATGTCGCTTATGAAACGAAAGCGCAAGCGTAACTGAACTGATTTGAACTGAACTGAACTCAACTCAACGTAACTGCAATCGGGGTGAAAAGCTCTCTGGGATTGCGATTGCGATTGGGATTCCGAGTGTGGTCTGTCCGCGGCCAGTTCCAAGTCTCAACTGAGTCAATGCGTCTGCGCAACGATTTCATTTTTGTACTTCTTTGTATTTTTATGATTGCCTTAACCTGAACACTTGGCCATTGGCAAATTGAGAGAGCCAGAGTGCGAGAGTGCGAGAGAGCGAGAGAGAGAAAGATATACAACCTATAAATAGTTGGATAGTTTTGACAACTGCTTAGAGGAGGCAATGGATGCGCTGACTGACAGGGTGAGAGGGCACAAGGTGGAGCACCTCATTAAAATCAAAAACAAACAAACCAACAACAGACAACAGACAACAAACAACAAACAGCAGACAGCAGACAGACTTTGAGGGCAGGTCAATAACTTTAAAGTTGAACTAACTTTAAGTAATTCGAACTGTAAGATCTTGCATCTAAATTTAAATATTAGTTTGAAAAATCTACCGTTTATTTATATATATATAGCATAATAACACTACCAAATGGTGAGTTTGATCGGCATTTATGCAAGAAATTTTAAATAATTTTGCAAATTTATTTTCATTGGTTTCTTTGCTATTCCAAAACCTAATCTAATATGCTGTGCTTTGCTGGGCGTCTAGAATCTAGAATCTAGATTCAAGATTAAAGTTAATCAATTTAAAATTAGTATTAATTATTTTTTTTTATTAAATATTATAGTTTGTTGTGTCTTCTTCTGTTGCTCTGTTTTTGTTTCTGCCCCTCCTCCCGCTGATCCTGCTGCTCCTGCTGCTCTTCCCCTCCAGTTGATATACTCCTGTTTCATTTGTTACTTCTTTGGTGGGTTCTTCATGTGAGCCTTCTTCTTCTCAGTCTTCACGGTCTTCTCCTTCGTTGCCTCCAACTTGAGACGCTTCTCGGCCTGAATGTCAGTCATCGCCTGCTCAATGGAGCGGCTGTCCTTCTTCAGTTTGCTGGGCACAAAACCGTAGGTGCGGCTGGCAGCATCTTGGCCTACATTTTGTAGGTGTCCGGTTTCTCTGCAGAGTCTAGCAAATTTGGCGGCATAGACGGGCTTTGGACGCTTCGCAGCGAATAAGCCATTGGTGACTTGGCCTTTTCTGTCCTCCGATTTTCCTTTGCCGGATGCTGCAGCAGACGCAGCCTTAAGTCTTTCCTTGGCTCGGTTCAATATCTCGGCATGGTTGGCCTTCATTTGTGGCGTCATTTGCTGTCCGGTGCGACGCATCTCTTTTCTTTACAAATTTTGTTCGATTCAAATTTTATAATACTTTTTTTCAAGAGACAGCTGATGTGCTGCGTAACAATTGATTGAAATGCAATGCTTAAATGCCAGAAAATTTGACAGGAACAGGAACAGGAAGACGATAACAAATGCATAGCCAGAGTTGATTTCTATTAGAAAATCAAAATCGTTTTTGGGAAAAGCAAACAAATAATGTATATATCATTTTTTTGTTGATGAAACCACTGCTCTTAATACGCAATTAAATTATGATAGTAGATAGAAGTAGAAGTAGATATGATAAATGTTATGGTAGTGTGCAGCAAAAAGTCGGATATAGACATAATTTCGTAAAAATATTTTTCAAATTGTGGCATTATCGATTTGGGTATTGTTGCTGATCAAGAATATATATAGTTTATGTGTTCATACCTACCTACTACCTTAATATTAACTCTGCAAACGAAGGGTGTACAAATAAGTTTTGCATAAATTGAAATCATTTTGCAAATTAATTTTTATGGTTTATTTTTCTTTTCATATTCAGAATCGAATACTTTATTTGTTGGCTTGGCGTCTAGATTAATTTGCAAGAAAGCAAAATTGAACGGAAAAGGCACAACAACAAGTACAGCAACAAAACATTTGTACCTCAGTATTATCTTGATTTCTAAATTATCTAAGAGCATTGCGCAGAATTGCCGTTATTTAGCATGTGCCTTCATTTTCATCTGAATTTTCAATCGCTGCACACGTGTAAGGAACAAGGACAATTAACCTACTATTAATAAATAAATAAATAAATAAATAATCAAATAAATTTTATATATTTAAAATATGTAATAAACAGTTGGTAACTATCACAATTGTCAACTTTAGTCTTGTTTAGTGTTGCAAAGTCTTGTTTCATTCTGCCTAGTGTCATCTAGTGTTGTAAAGCGTCTGCTGTTCACTTCACATGTTTCCTCTGCTCTGTCAGTTCATATTCTCCTTCTTTGGTACGGTTACTTGTTTCTCGTGTTTCTTATTGGGCCGTTTCTTATTGGGCTGCTCGTGCATCGACGAGCATCGTCGGCATCTTCGGCATCAGCTCCAGCTTTGGCTACGGCAATGGGCAATCGCTTGCTCTCTGTCTAAACCCTCAGCCATGCGGGTGTGTCTATCTTCCTCCATTTTGTTTTTGAGCTGATTTTTGTATTCCTTGGCCCGCCTGGCGTATGCTGCGGCTAGCTCGGTTGTCCATTCCTGGCCGCGGCGACGTACCCGTAGTTCTTGAACTGTTGGTGCAAGTTTATAGACCACGGGGCGCAGGAGCTCGCGGGGGCCAAAGAATAGAATAATATAGTGCAAAGACTCGGCTGTTGATTTGAGCACAGAGCGCAGCACATCGTCCAAGGGCTCAAATTCTAGGCATGGGCTTTGGGTCTTCGAAAAGGTTTGTAAGCATTCCACAACTAACTTGCGGTAATGTTGCTTCTTGCTTCATAAAATTTATTCTTTTCCTTCAAATTCATTTTTAATTAGGTCTTTTTATAGATATTTCCTTTTTAATAAAATGTAATTATCAAGTTCCGCACGTGTTCGTGTGGCAAAAGAGAGCTTGATGCCAGAGTTGCAAACCCAATCGATAAATCGATATACGATTAATTAATATAAATCAATTATTTCATGAATATATATATTTTAAGACATAAATACATTTTTAGACCATTAACATTTTAATTTTGATGATCTGATCTAAAGTGGAAGGTAAATTTCGTGCATTCAAACATTTTACGAGCTATTTAAAAAATACTGTACTAAATTTTGTTTGTCAATTTTATCAAAACAGATAATTTGTATTACCAACTTCATTAATATACAACGAATCTATAAGTTTATTTACTTGCCTAATGCAAAAATAATCTGTGTCCCAACATAACCTATTTCGATAAAAAACATGTGACACCACTGGCGCCAAAAATCAACTTGATAAACGCACGTTATTTTTAAACAGTGACCGTTACCTTGCGGTGTTCACAGGCGCAAAAGGTTACGCTTGCGCCGTTGGAGGCGTGCGCGTGACGTCACATTACTACGCGAGAATAAGATTTCAATATATAGAAAAAAGGTGTCGTGGTTAGCTACATTAATTTTGTGTGTTTCATTTACTGTATTTTGAATGCATATAATGGTAGAGGCGAGTGAAAAAGCAGTCAGCTTTCGTGTGGTGCCTTCACGCTCCAATTCGCACATGCACGCACACACACATACATACATGTTGATCCTAAAAGTATGCAATGTAAGCAGCAAACTTTTGCCTCAATTACTTTGTGGGGCGCTATGCAAATCGATGCTAAGTTTAAAGTTTAAAGTTTCAACACGAAAGTGTCAATCGATAATTGTTCGCAGCAATAAAGCTTATCAATTGCACAATATACGATATACATGTATTGAAGATATACATATATAGATATATGTACATATATTGATTATGGCTAAAATTGAAAATGTGACAATTTTTGGGCTTGTCAGAATGCTGTCTAATAATTGCGTTCATTGCTTTCATGTAGCTGACGCAAGCGGCTAAATATTTTCACAGCTTATCAAAGAGTTGTTGTTTTTTTGTTGTCTGTTTGCTTTTGGCTTTTATTACAAATCGTTATTTATATAAATATGGTGTATATGTACGTATTAGGTTATAGTATAAAGTTAAGCATAGTAATTACATTAAATAATAGCAGCTAAACATTTAATTGTTAAATAATATTAACAAATATTCAACAAATTTATATTTATATAAAAAAAAAATCGATTAAGTTGTAGAATTTGATGTATAAAAAAAAATTCAAATATAAAATAAACCGCTCGCCTTTCGATTTTTCGTTTTGTTTTTTGTACTCGGCCACGCCTCCCAAAGCATATTGCACAAATGATTTTTACAGCTACATTTAGTCATCAGTTGCCAAATTTAATGGACTTTTCCAGCTGCTGCATCTGCTGGCGACTGCTGTTGTTGTTGCTGCTGCCGTTGCTATTGTTGTTAAAGTTGGCGCTGCTGCTGCGGCCATTTTTGAGTATGCCGTTGGTTTGAGCGCTGCTTACTCCATTCCCGCTGCCAATCGATGGCACTTTGCGTAGAGTTTCACGTTTGCCTCCCACACGCTGCTGCTCTCCATACTCTCCAATTGTAACGGTGCCCAAACGCAGCGTGCGTCGCTGCTGCTGCTGCTGCTGCTGTTGACTGCCATTTGTTGCTGCTGTTGTGGTTGTTGTTGTTGTTGCTGCGCTGCTGCGCAACTGCACTGTCGCTGCTTCGTAGTCGGGCTGAGGCGTGGCTGGCGCACGTAGGCCGCCCACATTGATGCTGGGGCTGCGCACAGGCGACAACAGTGACGGCGACGTCGACTGCGACTGCGACGTCGACGGCAGCTGCTTTGTCCTGTTGCCATTGGGAATGCTCAGTTTCAGCGGATTGGCAAACTGCGCCGGCTTAAGCAAAAGAGAGAGCAAAAGAGAGATGAGCATTTGTGAAATACAAAATATAACTAAATAGCTAGATAAAACGAGTTGCTGGCGTGGCGAAAATAACGAATTAAACTCATTGTAGTAGACTAACAAATACCCTGTAGTTGTAAGAGAGCGAGATGGCTAGAAACTGCTAGAAAAACGCCAGAGTTGAACAAATAGATAAACAGAGTTGCCAGCGTGTCAAAAAGGTTTGTCATTTGCATTGGAAAATTAGCTAGTTAACTGTAAAACTCATGCGCTGTAATTGCGGGTGTGAGAGAGTGAGAATATGAGAGGAGAGCTTAGGTTTCAATGGTAAGCGATAGAGAAATAAGTGAGTTGGATTACCAACTTACGATAGAGTTGCCAGCGTGGCGGTATAAGCTTTTTTTCATATACATATGTATATATATATATATATGAATTAGTTGAATTTAGAGAGGGTGGCTCGACTAAACAATACCCTGTACAAAGTTGCACATATTTTAATCCTCTGTAATTATCGAATTGGTTTATTATGTTCACAAAAGCTACTTGCTTGATACAAATTTGTATTTGAGAATATATAGTATATGTATATCGCTTTTTATATACTGCTTGAAACTCGTTTTGTTCATAGGGTATCAAAAGCGTTTTGAAAGCACTTGAAATCTGCGCGCTGGCTTAATTGCATTGAGTGCGTGCAATTAAGCTTGCTGAAAGCTCAAAGCTCCCATGACTATGCATCTCTCCATAGGCTGACAGCAATTTCTAGTGCAATTTATGACCCTAGACGTAATTACTTACCGGTGGCGGCAATTCCGGCGTTCCATTCATATTGTTGCTGTTGTTGTTGCTGTTGTTGCTGCTGCTGCTGCGATTGCTTCCGTTGTTGGCAATATTGTTACCATTGTTGTTGCTATTGTTGTTGCTATTGTTGTTGCTGTTGTTGTTGTTGCGATAGCAGCTATCATCGGGCATAAATGAAGTACGCTTCAGCGTCTCTCCCCGCTCCTGCAAATGGGCGAAAAAATCAAATACAAAATCAAATAATTAAAAAATTGTAATGAAAATCGAAAACGATTTGAAAAATTATGAATGGCCTTGAGTTGAGGGCTAATTGCTGCACTCTGATTAATGATTGATGGTTGCTTGTTTGGATTGATGATGGTCATGATGATGTACCTCATATGTGGACATGGTCACAAGCGGTCGTCCCATGGTAACGGGACGCATTGTTGGCATATCGCTGGCACGCCCATCGATGCCGCCAGCGCCCCCATTTTTAGCACGTAGCAAACTCATTTAAAGATACAATTAATAGCTCTAAAACTACTAATATTTGTTGTTGTTGTTGTTATCACTGCTTGGGAAACTGTTGCCTGTTGTTAGCTGTTGACGCTGCTGAATAACTTGGCTGACTGGACGGACGCTCGAGCGTGCGAGCGTTCCAAGCAGCTCCCAGAGTTGACAGCCAGCGTTTTTCTGATAAGATAAGAGACAGCCCATTGAGCAGCACCAACACCAACACACACACACACACATATAAATATATACACCTGCCGCTGTTTGCTTGTGTGATGAGTCATTGCATTGGTGGTGCTGCTGGTGGTGTTGCTGCTGGTGGTGTTGCTGCCGCTGCTGTTGACAGCCACTTGCCTTTGTTGCAATGAGATAAACTGTGCCCAAAAAAGGGAAAGCCAACTAATTTGTTAACGCACAGTCAAAAAAACCCTAAACAGACAAGGTCACTGGGCAAACCCCCAGACCCCAGTGTGCGTGTGTGTAATTGAAAACTTATCAGAGTTGGGCTCACAGATTAGTTGCATTCATTTAATAACCGCCTGCGGCTTATCACTGATCCTTTGTGCAGCTGCTCATTAAATTGAAATTTCAAAATGATTTCGAATTTTTATGAAAATAAAAAGAATCATATACATATTTTTAAGATGAATTACAACGTAATCAAGAATTTTGATTCTTCAATAATATTTATATTTCTAGTTTTTCTTTTCATAAAAATCCAAAATCATTTTTAAACTTCAATTTCTATATAAAGATCGAAAAGTAATCATATTTTGTATTTTAATAAAAAAATTAAAAATTTGTTAAGCTGCAATTTTTATAAAAGTAATTACTAATGCTAGGAACCCTAGTTATATGACCAAAATTCTAGGATGTTTAACACATATAGGTATTATTAGTACCAAAAATATAGTTACAAATATTTGCATTTACTTAGAAATGAGTGTTTTGTAGATTTACGCTACTCTGGCATTTAGTTTAGGGTGTAACTTAGTTAAACACAGTAGATTAGAGCCACACATTATTATTTTCCACTGGAAAAACAATAAAGTTGCAATATCACGTATGTATATATACCCTGTATATACCCTGTATAAAGATATATATTGCTGTATCTATATAGTTATCTATCTTCTCTAGTTATATTTATTTATACAATATATACACCTACTATTATTTATTATTTATTTATTTTATTAACTATTTATTCATTGCATTTAAAATATATATATTTTTTGTGTGTTTCGGAGCTGTTTATAAAACATTTCAACTATTTGTATATGCACTTTAAATGAAGGTATCATTTGATGAGTGCTTGATAGATGCCAAATGAGTCCTTTTGAGTATTTGGCAAATATTATTATTATTTGACCATTAGTTAAATACGCAACTTATCAATAAATTCCCTACCCGCTGCAAATTGCAATTTGCCGTTGTTCTCCCATTCGCTCTCTCTCTCTCTCTCTCTCTTACTCATTGGCTGTGCCCTTATTCACTTGGCTCTGTCAAGTGGCTAACAAATACTTCACATGGCTAACAATCAACCACAACAACAACAACAACAATAAGCAGCAACAAGTGCAGTCCGCGGCTCTCTTGACCTTTGCAAGTAGCCGCCGCCGCTGCTCGGTTGCTTTTGTGTGTTGCAACAATGCAACAATTGTGGCAACAACAGCAAACAAATGCAATAAATGTGTGTGTCGATTCGGCTGCTCACCTTGTGCTCGCTCTCATGGAACCCGTTCCTGAACATGCGCTGATGCGCCCGCTTAAATTCATCCATCAGCGCCGTGTGCTGATCGCCACCGCCACCGCCAGCCACTGTTGCAGTTGCAGCCGCACCCGTTGCACCACTGACTCCACCACCACCTCCGCCTCCAACACCGCCTGCACTTGTGTTGCGCTCACGTCTATGCGACACTTGTGCAACGCTGCTGCGGCTGCCTGCAGCATTGTTGTGCAGCCGATCTTCAGATCGCTGATCCCGATCTCTGTTCCGATCGCGATCGCGACTCAAGTGGCTGCTTCGTGGTGCCTGCTGCTGCTGCTGCTGTTGCTGCTGCTGCTTCTGCAAAGATACACATAATTAGCTGAATGTGACAAGAGCCAGTAAAGTGTGGAGACTGCTCGACTAGAAGTTACCCTCTATCCAACTACAAACTGCTGCTTAAAAATGCAAAAAAATACTAAGTAAACTAAAAAATGTTTTTCTATTTTCAATGTATTCATTAGTATAATTTGCAGTAGTAAAATTTGTAAATGTTGGCTAAATCATAGACATATAACATGGCATCCTAAAGTAACAGAAAATAAAAGTTGTTTTCCATTGCAGCTACAAAATTCTGCAAAAAGCGCTAGTTTTTTACTGCCTCGTTTTTTAATGAACTGAAATGTTACTTTAAATTAATAATTGTGTAATATTTTATTTTTACGTAACTCTCTTACATAGTGTAACATGTTTTCCCAATGATTAACTTGAGTTTTGTTTTATTTATTTTTAATTCCAGCAAAAAGTTATCGAAAAGTAATAAAAAATATTAAAACAAGTTTGAAGCAATTTTCACACATGAACAGTTTTTCAAAACGTGTAAGAAAAACAATATTTTCTTTAATGATATTATATGTCTAACATCAGAGTTGGTCAGGGTGTTTTTTTTTTTGTTGTAATTTACTTTATTTACAATCTATCTTTAAAGACAATTGACATATTTTACGGGTAAGGAAAACAATTAACAATGAATTATGGAGAGGGGAAAATGGTAAACGAGTAAAGATTTTTTATGAAAATCGCCAAAATCTATGAATTTCAGGCATTTTTAAAGCTCGAGTTGCCAAATTTAGAATTACTGATTAAAGTTCTAGCTAAAATTTGAAGGCCACGCCCACTACCGCCCACGCAAACTGCAGGAAACGATTTGTGGAAATAGATCTAAATGGTTGCGGAAAATGTTCCTTCTGCCTGTTGCATACACAACTTAAGGATACCCTTTTTGCATATTTGAAATAATTACCATAAATAATTAATTAATTACCTCCTTGCGCTTCTTGAGCTCCTCGGTTATGGCACTGGAGAGGCTGCTGCCGCCGCCGCCGCCGGCGCTGCTGCCAGCAGAGTTGCTGAGCGCTGCTGCTCCAGCTGGTGGTGGTGGCGCAGGTGCTGCCACGGAGCAGGTGCGTCGCATTGTGGTGCTGCGACTGACGGAGTGCTGTTCCAGAGACTGATCCTGCTGCTGCTGCTTCTGCTGCACCTGCTGTTCCTGGGCAGTGGCAGTGGCATTGGCATTGGCATTGGCTATGTAGGTGTTGTTGATGGAGGTGCCATTCTCGGTCAGCTTGATGATTGTCTTGTTGAGCTGCTTGTGCACCTGAACGGCGCCAGCTTGGGTGGGTTCCTCACGCACAGCTGTCAGGCGCTTGGATTTGGCATCCGCCCAGCAGGGACTCTGATCGCCGGTGACGGAGCTGGCGGAGCTGTTGTAGCCGCTGGACTCGCCGGGGAACAGATCACAGCCGGCAGCGGTGCGCACCACCATGTCCAGCTTGCTGGAGCCCTTCATCACGGCAACGGCCTCGCTGAAGAGCACGTCGGAGAAGTCGATGCTGTTCACGCTCAGGATTTGATCGCCCGGCCGCAAGCCCGCCTCCCGCGCCACACTCCGCTCCTTGGTGAACTGCACAAAGATGCCGGGCTTCCATTCGGGCCCCTTGCAGATGCCCAGACCCAGCTTGGTGCGCGGCGCCACATGCAGCACCACATTGATCTCCCGACTGGCCGTTCGACGTTCCGTCGTCTTGAACGAACTCTCCGACGGCGTTCCGCTCACGCTGGGCAACTTCACAACGCTCCAGGACAGACGCTCATCCGGTTGACTGCAAGTGGAAAGTCCTAATTAGTAGTTTCGGTAAATATATTTCTCTTGAGCAGAGTTGAAGGGCATTTCTACAGACTTGGGATCTTCATATGTACATTTTTCTGACATGATTTCTGATAGAAAATTCGAATCATCAATTTAAAGTGTATAATAGATTTAGAGGTAAAACCATGCCGATAATGGCCTTGGGTTTGATTATCGGTTCAGTTTTGACAAAGTTATGGAAAGACATTTATAGGGATTCTGTCACTTTACAAGCTCATTTTTTTGTAATTTTGACAGAAAAATTAATTACCCTAGAATCACTTTTCCCATTGTTTTTTATACTAATTATGACACCCACAATCAAATCAAAACAAAATTTCGAGATTCTAATTTTTGAAAATCTGAAATGGGTCTCCCTTGTGATTTTTTCACAAAAAAGTCGAAATTTCAATTTTTTCAAAAGTGCATAAACATTGTGTATAACTTAAGAAGAACACAAACCATGGACAAAATGGTCTGAAGCTTGAAAATCGGTTCAGTTTTAACAAAGTTATGGGAGTTTGAAGTTCAAGAAGGGACATTATAGGGATTCTGTTACTTTACAAGCTTATTTTTTTGTCATTTTTGACGTGACTTTTGACAGAAAAATGAACTACCCCAGAATCACTTTTCCCATTGTTTTTTATACTAATTATGACACCCACAATCAAATCAAAACAAAATTTCGAGATTCTAATTTTTGAAAATCTAAAATGAGTAAGGGTCCCCCCTTGTGATTTTTTCACAAAAAAGTCGAAAATGAAATTTTTTCAAAAGTGCATAAATTTTATTTGTAGAACTAAAGTATAACAGGAACCATGGAGAAAATGGTCTGAAGCTTGAAAATCGGTTCAGTTTTGGCAAAGTTATGGGAGTTTGAAGTTCAAGAAGGGCTTTCATAGGGACTTGTAGAAGTGTATAATAGTTATATATAGTTATATATAGATTATACTAGTAGTAGTAGATCGGTTATGGATAGAGCTTACTCCTTGACTGGCAACATGCCGACGCCACGCACTTTGAGCGTGACACGATCCTGACTGGCGACAAGCTGTATGAACTCCTTGTGGACCGCATCCTCCAGCCGGTAGCCATTGATGCGCAAGATCTGATCGCCAATCTGCGACATGAAACGTGAGTCATGAAACGAAAGGGGAAAGGAGAGTTGCAAGTTAAAAGCGAGCAGTTCATTCAACTGGGTGGCGCCGTCACGTAGTTGGTTGTGAGTGGGGCGTGATGCGTGGTGCGTGAGTGGTACGTGACTGACCCACACTGGTGTTGTGACCCACTTACGCGCAAACCCTTCAGCTGTGCCTCGCCGCCGTGCTCCACGTGGGAGACAAAGAATCCAATGCCATGCTCCTTGCCGCCACGCACCGCAAATCCGAATGTGGCACTCCGTTCCGGCACCACCAGCAGGCGGCGCTGATGCGGACGCACCAGGCGCACCACACGCAAGCGTGTGCTCGCCGGCATGGCGCACCACGAGGATGCCGCTGTGGTGGTCAGTGTCATCACATCGCTGGAGGCGCTGCTCGTTGTCGATCCCTGCATGCTGCTGCTGCTGCAGTCTGTCGACGTCGTTGACGACATCATCATCATCATCTCTCCGGCTGCGGCTGCTGCTGCTGCCTCAGGCGCAACTGTAAAAAAGAGAGAGGGGTGTTCAAGTAAGAAGACGTGCGATGTGTGCCAATTGACAAGTGAAAGAATGTGCTTTAAGCAGAAGCAGAAACAGAAATAACAAAATAAAAATATAAAAAACAAACAACAATCGAAGAAGCAGTCAACGTTTTAAGATACCCTACATTACACATAAAAGAGTATTTTATTTTGTAAATAGTATTTTTTACAAGCAATCAGTTTTATATAGTTAACTGTAAAGTTAATATTTTAGCAAAAGCTCATTTAATTTGATGTAGCTTTTTAAGTACTCGTCTTCAACATTTTTCCAATATAAAATAAATATACTATATAGATTATAAATCATGAAACACTTAAAAACATTTGTACATTTAAATAACATAAATGCGTACAGTCTCAAGTAAAACGTTTACGAATGCCATACAAAGCAAAATGCAAAAATCCAGCTGAAAATAGAGAGAGTGAAGAGTCTAAAAGAGAGTGTGTGCTGAGCAGAGTTTGAAGAATTGATAATCCTATATCTATATCTGTATCTATATTTAAATCGCTAGTTATATTTAGATAGTAAGAGCTCCAACTCCAACTCCGACTAAAGCTCCAACTTGTGCCATGCATAAGAGCTGGATTAAAAGCTCTCAACTCTATGCCAGATATTTTGTATAACCATGATATAATAATAGCTTATCAATTCAAAAAATGTTTAGTAAGAGCGATACGTTTGCCTAAACTAAGCCATTAATCAATTTGTCATAGGCAGCCGACTCTTTTAAAGGGTATTACAAATATGAAACTTGAACTTGCAATTGAATTTCGAAATTGGGTCGCACGCATCGAATGAGGCGACGATCAACGTTTTGGCTGCTTTCACGCACCACACACAGCCGCCAGCCGCCAGCCACCAGCAGCAACAGCAACAACAGCAGCAACAGCAACAACAGCAGCAACAACAACAACAACTGTAACAACTTGTTGCTGCGTTTCGCATTCGCTGCATAATTTCACTTTTCTTTCACGTAATTCTACGCTTCACTTGCAGCAACAAGCAGCAACAACAGCAACAACAACAACAACATCAACCACAGCCAACAGCAACCGACAGCCGACAACAACAACCATCGACAATTGACAGGCAACAAACAAGTTGAAAATTATAGAAATTTATTATTAAAATTATGCACAATTTTCGGTTTGTTTTTTTTTTACCCTCGTTTTTTTTGTTGTTGTTTTTCTTTTCAGATTCAGTTTAATTCGAGTTCGCATTCAATCATGATGACGTTGTTGTTGTTGTTGTTGCTGCTGCTATTGCTGCTGTGATTTACAATGTATTTATTAACTGTTTATGTGGCTCTATAAATCATTTGCGCTCAAATCTTTCATAATGCCAAAATGGTAGCCCGGGCGAAAAGTTCAAGACACTTACGACCCGAACCCGAACTCTTAAAAAGGAAAAACCAAAACAAAGACAAAGACAAAAACAACGGCAGCAAAACGAACAGAGAAAAACTAAAGACTTAGGCAACAAACTTGGCGTAATGGAAGGGCGTGCGAGGCCGGCTGCCAAAGGGGCGGCCTGGCGGCGGTGGGGCGCCACTAAATGATGATAAATATGTGGCGTCAAATTGTTTTGGATTGTTTACTACATCGGCTACAACAGCTGAGAGTAGAAAAATGCAAACGTTGCCTTGCGAATTTGTTATTTGGGTCACAATTGTGAGACGTCAAATGCAGTTTAAATTATTTGAGGTTATGCATGTTTTACATTTATATAAATCATTTGATTTTAGGTACATATACCACTGATGTTAATCGCATACAGCTATGTAAGCAAATGTGTCTTTTTATACAAATAAATACTTATATATATAAATATATGTATATATAAGCATTCATTGACAGTAAAAATTAAAACTTATAGAAATTTGTATGCTCCGCAAATGAGTCTCGTCACTTTCAAAACATTTTTGCCTTGATTTTCTTATTATTTTTATAGAAAATAAATTGTATTATCTACTTTAAAAACTTATGACTTTACACTTTTTAATTCCTCAGAATTTAGAATTTTGTAATATTTTAAAAATATAGTTTTTGCATAAAAATCTTTTAGAAATTGCAATCATCTCTTAAACTAGAGCAAATAACATTTCTATGCTATGTTAATATTGCAGCTGATTTGATTAACATTTCTATATTCTGATTTGACACAGTTTACTCTGTTAATTGAAAGCGTGCTGTTAGAATGTCACTGTAGTTGGCTGTTTTCTTTTCTGTTAACAAACTGTTATGAATTTGTGTGTATTTTATATTCTGATTAGACATTTCTGTACTCTGTTAGTTAAAATCATGCTGTTAGAATGCTGCTCTAGTTGGCTGTTTTCTTTTCTGTTATCAAACAGCTGATAAAAGTTGCTCAGCTCATTTGAAATTCAAGTAAAATTTATCAATTGTGTGAGTCTGAAACAATTTGAATTTTGATACTAAAATCTGAGTAGTTGAAGCGCATGTCACGCACAACAGCAACAACAGCAACAACAACAACAATACGATCTAGTTGTATGCTACGTGATAACTGGAAATGATGAAAATAATGTGAAATATCTGCGAGTTGGTTTGGGTTGGGCAGAGTTTTTATTTTGGAGGCTGGACTTACATATAAGAGCTGTAAATGCGAGTGTATAAAAAGCAGCAACAACTAAAGCAAAACATATATTATTTTGATGCAGAGAAAGTCACGATTTCAAAAATAAAAGACTAACCGGCAAAAATAATTACAGCTGCCTTTTTTTTTTTTGGCTTTTTTAAGAGCGAAGCTGAAAATAAAAACAAGAGGAAGCAGGCAAAAAAAACTAAAGAGGAAGAACACGCAACAAGCTACAAAAATTACTTGCAATAAAATTTGTTTATTTTTGTTGTTGTTGTCGTCGTGCAACAATTTCTTTTGAGAAGAAGCAGATAAAAAGAGCATAGCTTTAACGGCTTCTATGGAAATTTCGAGTTTAATTTGTATAAATTAAAATCATCAGCCATGACAGCTGCGGTCAAGGCAGAGACAGCAACAATAACAACAACAAAGACAACAATTGTTAATGTTGCTGTTGTTGTTGTTGTTTATTTTGGGTCTGCTTTTTTTCAATTGCAAAGCGAAGCGAAACAATTGCAAAAGTCGAGTTGACAACGCTACCAAAATAAAGGTAACGAGTGGGCGTGGCCGGATGTAGCGAGTCATTAGAACTAATTGCCGAGTGAGCAAGTTGAGGCCTGGGGTCAAGCCAGGTGAAAGGCCAAAAGCCAAGAGACAAGAGACAAGAGACTTTCCACGTTGCCTGTCATTTTAACTGCCAAATAATTTGTTAGAGCCGCTCTGCTGTGCCGATGATTATCAACATAATTATGATCAATGCGGTGGCGATTGTGGCTTTTGTGATTAGCTGGATGCATGGACTCCAACTATGACTTCGACTCCAACTCCGAGTGGACAGCGGACGCGTGAATCTATCAAAGAAGCCGACAACAACAATAACCACAGCGGATGTCAATGATGGATGACGAATGACGGATGCTGTTGATGAAAGGCATCTCTCCCTCTCTCTCTCTCTCTCTCTGTCTTGCTGTCTCTCTCGGTTGATTGGAATGCTCTTTGCTGCTGCTGCAAGCAGCCATCAAGCTGATGATGATAATATGGGGGTCAGTCCATGATTAACCCATCGATAAGCTATCAATCGTTGTGGCTGTGCTCAACTCTGTCAATCAAAAACTTGATTTTCAATTGACATGCAGTCAAATTGCGTGTCATTTTCATTTTCCAACTACTGTCAGCCAAATTTTCAAATTATATGCAATTCTGACAACGTCCAGTTTGTTGTTGAAAAACATTGCTCACATATTTAACATTTAGGTTAAATGTCAAAAAAAGCCACAAAAAACATAAGATAATAAATATAAGTTTGACAGCATATTAACGTGTGTGTTAAGTTTGACAAGAACAGGAAAAACGAAGCTGACAATAAGTTTTTAGTTAAAAAAGTAAAAGTTATGCTACTTTTGAAGAGTTCTGTTAAGTTTTCTATATTATTTTAACTTATGGAATAATAAGTATCAATGTGGTTTTAAATGTTAATAAAAGAAATGTTAGCTGTTGCTATTTGAACATTTTTATATCCTTAAAAAACATACCAATGATTATTCAATTAAATTGTTTGAAAAATCGTAAGTTAAGGGTTAAGTTAATAAAATAATATTTAAATTAAGCAAAATGTAATATTTCTCAATTTGTAGAGGTCTAAGCATTAGGTAATTATTGTGATATTGGAATCATAGCAATTAAATACATAAATAATTGACTAGAGAGTTGTATGTGCTGGGAAATGAACGCAAAACAATTGACCAGCAAAAAAGCGCTTATAATTCTCAACTAGCTTAAGCTGTGACTTATTTAAGTGATTTATTTGACTGCAATTAACTCGGGCCATTTATGAGGCACATAAAAAAAGAAAATAGCTAAGCCCAAGTAGGGGTTAGAAAAAAACCTGCTGCCGCAATTAGCGGCACGAGTGGCAGCCGTCTGCGCAATGTGGCAGAGTGAAAGAATTTTGCCAGCCAGATAAAATGATAAATTTCCAAAAGTAATCACAGCTCATTAACTGGCATTGCCCCCCCCCCCCCTCCCACCGCTCACCTGCCCGCTGCCTAATGAGTCAAGTGTTCTGCTTTGCAACATCATCTGTGGCCAAGTTTGTTGCCTAAGTCTCTTGATTTGGCATGCAATGCAATGCTATAAAAAAAAGCGAGCCAGAGCCCCAGCCGCAAACAAACTGCTGACAAAGGCAGCGGTTTGTGGCTGCTTTAATTATGTGTGCAAAATCTAACAAAGCAGCCAGCATGTATATGTTTTTAATTGCGACAACAACAACAACAGCAAAAACAGCAAATACAATAAACAAAAAAAATACTAAATTATTTACACGTTATTTTTGCTTAGCAATGTGTTTTTTTTTTTTTTTTTGCTGTCTTTTTTTTTTTATTATTCAATGCGCATTATTTTAATATTTGATTTTGTGTCGTGAGAGAGACAAAAGAAATTTGCCATAAATAAAAGAGAAATTTGCGCTGTGTGCAATTGTCGAATTGAACACACACGTGTACACGAGTGTGTGTATGTGTGTGTGTGTGTGTTTAACTGGGATGCGCACCTGCAGGCTGCTGCAATGGCTTTTACTTCCGCCGCGGCTGCGGCTGCTGCGGCCAATCAGGCAGACAAATAAACGCACGACTGGCCAACACAACGTGACAAATTGTCGAATTTTCAACAGAAATAGAGAAAAACAAAAAAAAAACCCCGCAACAAGCCCCTACCTACCCCCCACCCCCACGGGTACAGCATGTAGCATTTTTCTGGTGAAATTTATTTATTTTTTTTTTTTTTGTTTTTTTTGGTGGCTTATCGGCAATGTCAACGTGGGTTATGCCACAAGAGAAAGAGACGGGTAGGCGGGTAGACGGGCAGACAGTGGAGGATGCACATATAATCGTGATGCCAGCAGACGCTGCAGCAAGGAAGCAGAAGCAGAAGCTGCATGCATCTCTGTGGCAGCTGCAGCTGGCTGCTGTCGCGTCGACCGTCTGCTCCTTGGGAGAAAGCTGTCTGCGACTTTTACTTGATATCGCCTCGCGTCGAGTCGCGTCGCGTCATGTTGCATGTGCCTCATTTTAATTGCAGAACATTGGCAGGCCAATCGCGGTGGCAACGGCGGTGGCAGCGGCAGCTGGGTGCGTCCAGCCAAAAAGGATGCTGGATGAAAGCGCTTTCACCTATCAGCAATTAGCCTGAACTTATGCCGCTTATGCAACACGCTTTTGGACATTATGCCCAAATGGGCAACAGCGTTGCAAGCCCAAAAAAAAGCCAGAGTGATCAAGTGTGGCATGCACGACTGGCAGATACCGTGTAACAACTCGTAGAGTGGGTTTTCATTTCTCAATAATTACAATTTCGGTTAATTAAATTTAATTTTATATTTCCAAGTTAGGTTTATAGTTTATAACTATACTCTTTATAATCATATTCAAATTTAAGGAAATCTTTGCAATGCTCTGTATTTTACATATAATAATTTCAATACGATGAATTTTAATAAGTATTATAATCACAAAATAATATATATAAATAAGTTCTGTATTATTTTAAGCAATGTTTTTCAATTATGCTTTTATGGCAGACTTCTCATTTAGACGCACAATTTTATTAAAATCTTTTTATTTAAAACAAAAAATAAAATATGATAAAAAAAATTCCATAATACTTTTTTAAGTTTAAGTAATTTTCACTGACAAAACTATACAAAAATGCAACGAAATGGAAGAAACTAAATTAATCTAGATAAAATACATTTCGAATTTTTTTTAATTAACATTATAATTCATACACTACAATAACTGTTATTGCCTCTGGATTCATGCTGTATTTAAATTTAGAAGCATGCTAAAAAGCTGCCCTACAAAATCTTGATGCCGAAAATCACATCGACCCATGAGTTAAAAATATGTATTAATAGTTTATGGGATTTTAAATGCCTCGTTATGCGTGTTAAATTTGCACAACTTTATTATTTAATGGTTAGAGGGTATTAAAAGCGAGAGCAAATTGGCGCTTGCGCTCGGCCGGTGATTAAATGCGACTCATATGTGGCAATGGGACAGCAGCAACAGTCACAGCAGCAATAATCACCGCAGCAACATTCACAGCAGCAACACTCAAGTGAAACAAAACAATTTTGCGCTTCAAATCATACGACCATAAGGCCGGGGTGAAGGGGGGTTTGGTGCTTAAAGGCGACTGGTGACTGGTATTTGTTACAATGGATTTGCGTGCAGAGATGGGAGACAAACGTCTTCATCGCACCGACGCGCTGTCTGCGAGAGATCGCTGCCTGATTGCCATTGCAGTTGCGTCAGTCAAATTACTAAGTATAAAGCCACACTGAGGTGATCGAAGGAGGAGGGGGACGAAAGGAGTGGGGGGAGGCAGATATGCCGCCCACTCAAACAACATTTAGTGGCCAAATAACTAAAAATATAATAGCTTAGGCCTTGATGTAAGCGATTATGAAACTTTAAGTCGAGGATTCAAATTGCAATATGAATATACTTATTTTGAAAGTTTATATATATATATATATATCTTTAAAATTTCAAATATTTTGTTTTGGTTTTTTAAAAGTTTTTTTTATCGGAAATATTTTTTTTTAATTTTGAAGCTATTTTTTATTTATACTAAACCAACTGTGCAGTGAGAAACCTTCAAAAAGTGTGTGGATTTAGAAAATCTCTAACCAAAAGATATATATTTAATATGGGACGGGTGAAATTTAGTTTGAATTTTGTAGTCGATTTCATGCCTCATTAAACTTATTTAATTAAATTATTATGTTTATTAATTATACTTAAAAACATTGCTAATTGCGGTGGTTTGGTTACTAAAAAAGTAGGTATTTTATAAAACTTTTTCTTATTACATATTTGGGTGATATTATGTTCCCAAAAATGCTAAATATTATGACTTATTAATTTTAATATTTTATGGTGTTAAATCTGTTAACTTTTTTGTTTTTAAATACTGTGATTAGTTTAAAATGTACTTTTATTTATTTTATAGAGAGTTTATAGAGATTTAGGAAGTACAAAAATTTGTAAGTTGAAAACTTTGCCGATTTTAAGCAGCAGCAAAAGGTAGTTGCAGCTGCAGCTGCTGTTGTTGTTGTTGTTGTTGTGATGCGATGCTATTGAACTTTTGCTATTTGCCAAGATTCCCACACACCTGCAACAGCAGCAGCGGCAGCGGCAGTGGCAGCAACCTCCTCCCACCACTTGCAGCAAGGCAGCAGCAAGGCAGCAGGCAGCGTGTGAAACGTTCGACGCGCCGATGTTTTTGAGGCGTGACACGAAACTTTTGTTTCAAGTACGTTGCTGTTATTGTTGTTTGTTTGTTTTGCTGTTGTTGTTGCGCCCTAATGCGATTGTCAGGGTAAATGACCGACGAATGGCGGCAAAAATTGAATTGTTTTGCATAAATTGATGTTTGCTGTTGTTATTGTTGTTGCTGTTGTTGCTGTTGCTATTGTTGTTGTTGTCGTCTTAATTGCAGTTGCGGCAAGTTTGTTGCTCAAGTCTTGCGTTTGCCCACGCGTTTACGCTTATCCACAGCTGCCGCAGGATGGCGCGTTGCAAGCAGCTGGCGGCACGCAGCTGCCAGCCAAGAAATATAAAAAGATACCCAAAATCAAACAAATCTTGGGTGTCTGCCCCAAAAAAAAAAAAAAAAAAACTGGATTGACTGGGCGTGGCATGCCACGTCTGATAAGTCAGCTGCATACGAGAAAAGTAACGAAAATAAAAGAAGACAAAATCTTTTCTTCTGCTTTGCCAGCGAAAGTTGCAAGTTGCAAACCGATCACTGCACCCCTCTCTCTCTCTCTCTCTCTCTCTCTTTCTCTCCCTCTCTCTTCGTCTGTTCTGCTGCATTTGGCAATTGCAGTGGCAAATTCCCGCATTTAAAATCAAAAGTCAAACAGGTTAGAACACGATACGCTGCTACATTTTTAAAGCCGACTAAGTGTGCCTACACTGAGAGAAATTAATTATAATTTATAAATAATACAAATAATTGATTTATACTGAATTAAGTAGGATTAAAGATCAAGCTATATTTTTTTTTAATTTTCTAAGAGTGTAAATTTTAAGTTTAAGCCCGTTGTGATTTTATTTTGTTAGAGACTGAAGTCAAATTCAGTTGGTTCATTTATTAGGCAATGAAATGAAATAATAATTATCAAATTTCATACATAATTGCTTCTTTTATATTAATAGAATTTCGGAAGTAACATTATTGCAAAGCAATTCAAACTAGAAACTCCAAACTGCAAATGTTAAATATGCACTGCAGTTAGAAACAGCATGCAATTTATGTTAATAGTAATGTTAAACGTAACAGCTGTTAAGTTTAAGGTTCACTTATTAACAGCTGCTAAGCATGTTAAAAACCAATTGGGAATATCACGACATATATTAACAGCTCTTAGCTAAATAGTGGTTAGATTTAGCATGCTGTTAAGTTCCAAAAACTAAACTGTTACTGTCAAAGTCAAATCGTAGCATTTGTTAACAGCTGTTAAGTTAACATACATGATATGTTTATGTTATTCAAACTTGCTAAATGTGCAAAATAATATGAATTTTATTATTGAAGTATTTCCTGGAATGTTTCTCTCTTCCTTTGCATAAGTTAGATATAAATATATATATATATATATATGTATGTATGTATGTATATATAATGAACATGCACTTTGCGCAATTCTTTACAGATACCCTTGCTGCAAGGTATTAGCAACAACAACAGCAACAACAACAAGAATTGAGATTGTTTAGTTGTCGGCTGCTTTTGTTTGTAGTGTGTAAAACTGGCTCGCTTTTGGTTCGCTCGGCTGCTTATCCTACAAATGCCAATCCGCAGTCCGCCGTCCGCAACTCTTCGCCTCCCTCTGCATCTCCATCTGTGTCCGTCCGTCTGTCCGTCTCTGTTAGAAAAATGCCGTCTGAGGCGGCGGCCAACTGGCTGGGCAACTGGGGGATTGCGATTGGGACTGCGACTGAGACTGGGCGACTGGGCCGCTGGGCGTCCAACTGGTTGCAAGTTGTTGTTGCTGTTGTTGTTGTTGCTGTTTGCTGCTTGTCCGTTTGTCCATTTGTCCGTTTGCCGGCAGTTTTGAATTACAAAAGGAGCCTTTTGTGGGGCCGCCTGCAACAGCAACAACAACAACAACAACTGCAACTGCAACTGCAGCAGCATTTTTATAATTTCAATTTTGTGTATCTATGAGATACGCTTGCAACGTGAATTGGCATTTTGTATTATGCATTTTATTGATACCTTGTTTTTGTATTCGTTAACATGGGGTTATATAATTTGTATTCATTATTAAATAGTACAGACTATACAGATTGAGGATCGCCAGCTGCCAGTTAACATATAGAAACTTATCCATTTATCCCATTCAAATTTTAGTCATTTTTTCCCACTCAATTTAACAAGTTTTAGGTAATTTCGGCATAAAAATTGCATAATTAAAGGATAATAAATATAAAAGTTAAACAAGAAAAGATTTGTTTCTGTACATACTCTGTAAAAATGAACAAATTTATATACATATATCGTCAGACAATATGGGAAGACAATATGGTGATATGTGAAAGATTACTTGGAAATATACAAAAGTCAGAACTTGGAGATTGAAATATATAATTAAAAATTCAAGAGAGCAATAATATTATTATATATGTATAATAATAAAATAATGCATATACAGTTGGTACTGCAATTATTCGTACACCCTTTACTTTTAGTACTATAAAAAACAACTTCTTAATCGAAATGAAAGTATGAACTTTTGCGCTGGCTACAGGGTATCAGCTAGTCGAGTAGTTGTCGTCTGTTGCATTTGGCAATGCTGCATTACCGCAATTTGCATGTGTGTGTGTGAATGTGTGTGTGTGTGTGTGCAAATATGCAGTGTGACCAGCTTGAACAACGGCAACTCCAACGCCTCTCATAATTAAAACACAATTAACGTCAACAATTTAAGATGATGATTATGTTGATCATAATGATTGCGATAATGATGACTGCGATGATGACGATGATGACGATGATGACAAGTGGCCAGGAAATGCAATTAACCGATTGGCCCACAAGTCGCCAGGCGACGCCATTCGAAAGTCTTTTGCCCCATGTTGCACACAGGCCTTTTGGCCAAACTCTGATTGAAATTGAGTGTTTTTTTTTTATGTTTTTTGTTGAAATTGCATAATTTCCAAACAGTTGCCGCAAGGCGTTTGGGCCAAATGCGTCAGTTCATCAGTCAGTCAATCAGGGGCAATCATCATAATCAATTTGAAGCCGGGCGTGAAAGTGGGCGTAGAATGGCAGGGGGCGCGACTGAATTAGAACTTTCTAGTTGCTTGAACTTTGAGAAAAGAGTTTAAACAAACAGTTATTGGGAGCAAATCATTATTAACGATGACAGCGACAAAAATTTGGTCTGTAAGCCAGCTACAATAATTGAAGGCCGCACGCAATTAACGCATTTTGTGACAACAACAAACAAAATAAGTTCAAAATAATAGAAATGATGTCGTGCCGTTAGGCGGCTTAAGCAATCTGGCAACTTTAGAAGTGAACAACAACAAAAAGCGCATCAAATTACAAGTGTTGTACAATTGCGTTGGCAGTTGGAGTTGAAGTTGAGTTTTTAACAGTGCAATGTTAAGTGTGCGTGTGCGTGTGTATGGGTGTTTACTTACCTCATTTGTGTGGGTTGCCTAGCAGAAGAAGACAAACACACCCAACAACAAAAATAACAACACTAACAACGACAATTGGAGCGCAGCGAGCGACGCGCGAAATTCTCGAGTTGCGATTTTCTGTTAGTTGTTGTTGTTGTTACTTTCCGCTTTTTTGTTTTGTTTTCGTATTTGCTGTTTTTTGTTTTTTGGTGGGTTTTATTTTTCAACAGCTTCGCTGGCTTTGATTGCACTTTACACTTTTGTGGCTTGGCTTTTCAGGCTTCACTGACTGCAGACAGCAGCGGACATTGTGGATATTGTTAATAATATTATTTGTATTATTATTAACAATTTACAATTATAGCAACAATTTTACTTGCACTTGAACAAAAAACCATACATAAATGTTGCGTTAATTTTAGCAAACGTTATTTAAACAGCCGGCGCGCGTATTTTGAAGCAAAACAACCAAAAAAAAAAACAAATAAAGCAATAGCGAGAAATACAACACACAACCGCAGCGCTTGAATGTCAGTAACGAATTAAATGATCTAGCAAACAGTGTGACCATAGTTGGTGAGCTGCAGCATATCACTTTGGCTGCGGCAATAATACTGCTGAAAATACTATTGTTATCGAGACAACATATTCGTATGTGTCACAGAGCGTGTATTTGTGCATGTATCCACATTATTATTATTATATTATTATGGAGCTGATTTTTACAAATATTATATTATCACATTTCTCGTTTTGTGCCTCATACAGCCAATTTACTGTTTACGCCGTTTTCGTTCACCGTGAGCGCAGATAATTTGCCACTGACAAATATGTTTAAAATGTGAGATATATATCGATAGGTGGCGCGCATATATCGAATAGCAGTGAGTGCGAGCGAGATGACTAGCTGTACGCTTAGGCAACAGCTGTTTGCTGCCGCCGCCGACCAAATAATTATTTCATAATAACTTTGTTTTTATGCATTTAAATTCTGCAAATTAGCTTTTAAGCTGTACTAAATAAAAATGCAAAGCACACGCAAACTGCTGACGCTGGCACGGCTAACGGTATGCCGCCGGGTGGCAACTGCAGCCACAACAGGAACAACAGCAACAACTACGGAGCAAACGACTCATTTTGGCTATCAAACGGTAAAAGAGAGTGAAAAGGAGCAAAAGGGTGAGCGGGAAACATGCAGATATTCAAAAAGAGAAGCAGAACTTAACGTATATTCAAATCATTCAATTTAGTGCACCACGTGTTCGAGCAGGTGGCCCAATCCTATGATCTGATGAATGATGCAATGTCCTTGGGCATCCATCGTATCTGGAAGGATATCTTCATTGAGCGCCTGGGTCCCGAGCATGGAATGCGACTCCTGGACATGGCCGGGGGAACGGGAGACATCAGTTTCCGGTATCTCAAATACCTCGCTAAACAGCCCAATCCCAAGGAGCGGCAGAGTCACGTCACAGTCTCCGACATCAATCAGCATATGCTCAATGTGGGAGAGGAGCGTGCCCGCCAGCTGGGCTTGACTGTGGAGCGCTTGCCCAATGCCAGCATCGATTGGCAGTGCGCCGATGCCGAGAAGCTGCCCTTCCAAAACGATAGCTTCACTGCCTACACAATCGCATTTGGCATACGCAACTGCACCCACGTCGACAAGGTGACTTACTCTTAAAGTAACCAATAATAACCAAAGAATAGCTATCTTATGCAGTCCATAGATTGTATTTATATACAGTTCTTACGATGAAGTGTAAGATATAGTACTGATACAGTACAGTGAGTTTGCTTAAGAAATCTTGAAAAGCAAGAAATGTGTATAAGAACTACATTTTAAACGGATTGTTCCTTTTGGCAGCTATAAGTTATAGTAGTCCGATGTAGATCTTGTTTTTCATGAGTGAGTTTGCTTATCAAAAAAGTTGTTTATGCAAGTACTTAATTATAGACCGATTGTTTCTATGGAAGATATAGTGATCCATTCCAGTCGGCAACACCTAAAAGACTAACCTACTCCAAGCTTCATTAAGATAATTTGCATTTTAAAATCCAGAAACTAGTTTGCATTTAATATACATTAATATTTTGCCTCGATTTAAATATACTTATAAATATATAGACTTAAAGTGTTTAAAGATGTCTTAAATTTTAAACTTATTTCGTTCAAATTATAAGATCCTCTGCGAGGAGACAACAACTTGCATCTAAACTCTTGAACAACTTTGAATTTTAATAATTGATATTTAGCGGAATTTAATTGATAACTTAATTTTAGTATTCAATTGTATTTAATTCACATAAATACCACTAGTTATTACATTTAAGTGCAATATTTGTTTGTATTCTCTAACAGTATATTCTCATTTATTTTAGGTGCTCAGCGAGGCATATCGGGTGCTGCAGCCGGGCGGACGCTTCATGTGCCTGGAGTTTAGCCACCTGACAAACGAGACGATGCAGTGGCTATATGATCAGTACTCGTTCCAGGTGATACCGCCCATGGGCCAGCTGCTGGCGGGACAATGGCAGGCCTATCAGTATCTGGTGGAGAGCATACGTCGATTTCCGCGCCAGGACCAGTTCAAGAGCATGATCGAGCAGGCGGGCTTTGTGCACGTGGCCTATGAGAATCTAAGCCTTGGCGTTGTCAGCATACACTCCGGCTTTAAGCTGTAGCGTGGCGAGAAAGACCCACTCTGAATTCCCATTTTACAAATATTACGAGTCGAAACACGTTTTTTTGTTTGCAGCCGCTATTATTATTTTCTTTTTTACATATGCTCTTTAAAATTAAAGTCTTTTTGTTTTTTTATAAACATTGTTAACATATTACATGTGCCGGCAAATTTATGGGCTTATAACGGTTTATTGTAAGTTTTGGCAAGCCTGGGAAAGACCTTGACGAAACGTTATATGGGGCTCAACATTTTAGCTTTTATGGATCGGGGGGCTTCAGTTCAAATTCCAAATTCCCAAAGTGAAAATGTGGGCTAATTGAAAGTTAATTTGTGTGTGAGTGCTTGTGATATAATTTCAGTGTCTCCCCTCGCCCCTCAACCCCTCCCCCCGCCCCTACGAGCTGAGCCACACCCGCCTTGTATATGAGCGATCAAATTTAGTGCAAGTGAAATTTATGCGTGTGAATGTTGAATTTTAACTAAAGCAAATGAAACGAATTGAAATCAAATCAAAAAATCAAATTGAATCGCATGAAAAAATGCCACTCAAAATTAATTTAGAGCCCAACACACACACACACACACAACCTAATTGATAGTTTAGCAAAGTATTTTAAGCACTTTTTTCTTCAGACAATAAAATGTGCTTTCGCCCCCCCCCCCCCCACCTCACGTAAGACCCCCCCTCCACCAACAGCAAGTTGGCGTTTTGATTGGCACAGTTTTGGGCCAACAATTTTGATGGGTTGCACTTTGGGTGATGATGTAACCGGGTCATAAAAGGCTATAGTCGTATCAAACATAAACATAAACTATCAAAAGTAACCCTTTTAAGCTCCCCCCGAACTTTTTAGCCTAACGCCTGAAAGTGAAATGTGCCATTATAACAGCAACAACAACTACAACAACAACAACATTAACTAGCGACACCAACAAATGCGGAACATGCAAAATGAAAACAAAAGTTTTTTTGTTGTTGTTCATAGTACGTGCAGAAACGTGCGATGCATGCGTACAGGTGGAGAGACAAAAGACGGACAGTTACAGTGGGACATAACTATAGTCGGATGCCCCCAACCCACTCACCCTGCACAGTGGCAATAATGTTGCAAAGTTCAAAATGTAGATTTCTAAAGACAGAAGAGAGTGAGGATATATAAATGTTCTCCTCGCCACTCTTTTGCATAGGAACAATCGAAAATGAAACACTGTAAAAATTCAAATAATATTACATTGAATTATCGCTGATTTTAAAGCTGATTTAATCGCTCGCGAATCAGACAATTAATGTGGAACAATCGGAATTGGAACACTTCATTTCTAAAACTCGTATTTTTGGCTACGGCTTATGCTCTAAAATATTTTTATTCATATTTTTGTTGTCATTCTCATTAGTTTTATAAATTGACCTCTTATGTGTTATATGTTTTAATTCAAATTGCTATTTTCTTAGTCAGTTGAGAAATTCGCGGAATAATAAAAAATGGAACACATTGAAAAATAATAGCTGGGTTTTTACTGAGTTTAGGTATTATTTTAAAGCACGACTGCTGAATGTCCTGTACCTAGAGGAACAAATGGAAATGGAACACTTACAATTATGAGCATATTTTTCACGGTTTCAATTGCCAGTTTTGCTAAACAACTCTACAAGCATTGCGAACCACTGTGCAGGCGTGGGTGGGTGAGGTGGTATAGGTGATCGGCTGTACGTCTGCTTGGCGTTAGCATAATGAGCCGTTCATCCGATCGGTTTGGGTCAGGTGAAATGGCCGCGTAAAACTCATAAACTGCCCAATTGCCGCTGGTCATGCCGATGAGTGGTGCGTGGTGTATAACTGTGTGTGTGTGTGTGTGTGTATGTGTGTGGTGTGGTGCGTGGAGTGCACCACTTGGTATGCAGTGGCGTTGATCGACGACTGGGCCACGTCGATATCCGCTTTATAAATACAACAAACACCAAGGAAGTTCATTTCATTTTCTTGGCAACAATCGACGCGTTGACATAATCAATCCACCAGCAGCTGAAACGAAATCGAAAGTCGCACCAAAGACGAAAGACAAGAAACCAAAACGGATTACAAACCAATCAAGTGAAGATGTGTCGCAGTTACGGTATTATGGCCAGGATGCTGCTGCTGCTGCTATCCGCCGTGGTTTTGTTGAGCGGCAGCAATGTTCAAGCTGCTCTCCGTTTGCGTCACTCCAGTCGCTTGGTTAGCACCACGCCCAGCACAGTGGCCACCACCAGCACCACCAGTATTAGTAGTGAGGCCACCACTGAGCCGCTGCAGCAACCGGAGACAGCCACAGCGAATGGGGATCAGCAGCAGAAGGCGCCAACTGATCTTTCCACGGGCAAACACAAGCGCGGAATACTTCATGGCGCTGGCGGACAGCTGGGCGGACACTGGCCCACCCGCACCTATGCCGCCCAGTATGGCTATAGCTTGCAGCTACCCGCTGGCGCCGCCTTTTTCGCAGCAGCACCCGCTCATCGTCATCACGGCTTTGTCAAGTATCCGGCGTATCATATCAAACAGTTTGCGCCCGCAACTGTAGCAGCAGCTGGATTTGTGCCCACAGCTACGGCTCTAGCACCGGCGGTATCCAGCGCACTACCGGCTCTACCAGCTTTACCAGCTCTACCGGCGGTACCAGCACTACCCGCTCTACCCGCTGTTGGTGGCATCGCCTCCGCTGTCGCTGCAACTCCTTCTTATGTCCTGCGTCCCGGCAATGCGCTCGTCTCCTCCTACAGCGTCAACTACCCGCATCAGCATCTGCACCGTCCTCTCAAGCCCCTCCACTTCCATCAAGCCGTACAGGTAAGCTCTCAGCTTGGTCTACCCGCTGCTGCTGCTTGTCCTAATCCCCAATTTTATCGCTTTGCAGCCCACTTATGTGCAGACATTTGCTCCTGCTCCACCCGCGCTGCCCGTTCAGCCTGTGCAGCCGGTACAGCCCGTACATCCGGTACAGCCCGTTGCGACCTTTCAGCCGGGCATTAGCTTTGCCGCTCCAAGTCCGCCCGTCGCCGAGTTTCCCCAGTTTCCGCAGTTTCCAGCACCCACATTTGCTGTGCAGCCCGCACCCGAAGTGCCCGTAGTACCACAGATTCCTCAAGTGCCACAGATACCAGACATTCCACAAATACCACAAATACCACAGATTCCACAGATTCCGCAGTACCCGCAGCTGCCGACGTTCCCGCAGTTTGGCATTCCGCAGTTCCCGTTCCCACACGTGCCACAATTTCCACAGGCACCACAGGCACCACAGTTTCCACAGACGCCACAGTTCCCACAGGCACCACAGTTCCCACAGACGCCACAGTTTCCGCAGGCACCACAGTTTCCACAGGCACCCAGCACGCCCGCTGTTCCAGCTAGTCCCGCTTTTCCTGCTGCTCCCGCTGTGCCCGCTACTCCCGCTGTTCCAGCTATTCCCACTGTGCCTGCTAGTCCCGCTTTTCCTAGCAACCCCGCTTTTCCCGCTTTTCCTCCTAATCCTGCTTTCCCTGCCAATCCCGCTTTTCCCGGCGTGCCGCCCAACAGCCAGTTTTTCCCCGCCTCCGTCCAGCCGCCGCTGCCCCAACAGCCGCCCACATTTGTGCAGCCGGAGGCGCAGTTTCCGGGCGGCATTGTGCCACTGCCGGGCTCGTCGCCCGTGCAGCCGGAAACGGGCACAGCGATCGCCTCTCCCCAAATACCCAACACGCCACAAACGGAATCGGAACAGCCCGAGCAGCCGCAGCAGCCGGCGCAGCCCGGGCAACCACAGCAGCCCTGGAAGCCGGTCTTCTATCAGCCACCAGCGACGGCCAGCCGCCCAGCCGTTACCCTATTGCCGCCCTACGGCAGTGCGCCAACTGAGGGTAAGTGACAGCATGATTCCGACTTATTTTCCGGCTAACGCCTCTCTTTGCGATTCTCATCAGGCTATCTGCCACCCGTTGGCACCCAGGCGGCACAGCTGACGGCGGGCAGCGCCGGACACAGTGCTCAGGGCATCTTTGATCAGCTGAGCGATGCCGAAATCGAGCACATCTTTGCCCAGGCGAATCTGGCGCAACAACAACACCAACATCAACAACAACAACAACAGCAACAACAACAACAGCAACAGCAACACAGCTATCAGCACTACTGAACGTAATCTTGTCAACATTTTCAACATATTTTTTTTGTTTTTTTTTTTTTCTTGTCTATCGCTTTCATCTATTTTTATGATATTCTTTCCATGTATATTAAATTATTATTAAATAAGTTATTTATCAAAAAGCTGCAAGGTGTTTTTATTAACAGATTGTATACAGATTGTATGTATGTATATATAGTTATAGAAAGATTCGAAATGTCTATCTAGAGAAAATATATAAATATCTAGCTTAACTAAAGTTGCTTAAGTCTATCTAAAATTTAAAAAAAATATTCTTGAAGAAAGTTTTCTTTTGCAAAAACATTCAAAAATATTTTGTTAAAGTTTGTACAAATTCACACATCAACATTTTGAGCTACATATTTCGTACCCATCTATAAAAGTAAAACTACATATATATAGATATGTACCCATATCTTCGATATATATTGTTAATCACAATAACAAGCTAAATTGATTTCATGTCTGATTTCTGTTTTGTATGCGAATTGATTTATGAGTGATTTTTTTATTAAATTTGATACGTCTGATTTGTATTGCACAGGAAACTTTCTATGAACATATATCAAAAATAGAATATCTAAATTATAAATACATATATATTTATATATATACTATACGCTAATAATTTTGGTTCAGTTCTCCTCGATGCTGACAACAAACCGTTACTTTCTTGCGCTTTGGCAGCGACAAAATACAAAAAAGAGCTTTTATCGTTGGGGCTTTTCACCTTGAACTTGACGCCTGTCGCGGCTGCTGGGCGAAGCTTAATTCATTCATAAAATTGATCAGCTGTTCGTTCATTGAGTGTGTCTACGTTTCGGCATCGGACGTCGGCAATCGGGCGTCGGGCATCGGGCATCGGGAATCGGACAGCCGGCATCGACATCGGCAGCACATGCCACATGTTGCAAGCACTGACTGGCTCAGTTGTTACCGTTAGCTTCGCGAGCGCGCTGCCAACATTGGCTGCGCGCAACATTGAAATCCAAAACTGAAATTCAAAGTGCTACGAAACTATTTTAGCGGTTCCAAAAACTAAAATCCTATATCGAAAATCGAAAAATCGAAAAATCTTCGAGTGCTGATCTCAGTTAGAAACTAATCGAAAAGTGCAAGATTTTTTTTGTTTTTATTATTGTGCTATATTTTTGTTAGTGGTGGCTGTGTTTGTTTTTCGAATTTGCTTCTGAAATTTATAGATTTGAATAGATTGTTTATTGCAATTGAATAGCAAGAAATACAAACAAAAGTGCGACGCTGAGAAACCAAATTGGAAATCCAGTTCCTAGTATCCAGTTGCCACATCTGTCATGACGATAATGATGATGCGTAAGTCTTGGACAAATAAACAATTCGATTCGATCTCGGTCCATCTTCAGTCTGTTTATGCTATGCAAAGCGAACAACGCGTTATTCGATTCAATTATTTTATATACTATGTTGGCAGTATTCGCCGATCAATAAAAACAATATCAAACAAAATGCCTCTGCCAGAGACATTGACCATGTGGAGCTGCTGCTGCAGCCGGCTCCCAAATATCTCGATGCCTCACGTGGCCAGCGAAAAGATCGAGGAGTACTTACTTAAGTGGGCAACGGTCGAAATTTGTGGATGATAGAATAAACAGGCATCGGAATAAAGGTGGAAACAGAGTTGGGAATCGAATTCGAAATGGGGTTGGAAATACAGTTGAGAAAATAACTGGGAACAGAATGGAAATAGAGTTATGAAAAGTACAGAGAATAAAGTTGGGATCTGAGTTTGAAGTAGAGGTGAAATTTGTGGATGATAGAATAAACAGGCATCGAAATAAAGTTGGAAACAGAGTTGGGAATCGAATTCGAAATGGGGTTGGAAATACAGTTGAGAAAATAACTGGGAATAGAATGGAAATAGAGTTATGAAAAGTACAGAGAATAAAGTTGGGATCAGTGTTTGGAACAGAGTCATGAAAAGTACTGAGAACGGAGTTTATAATAGAGCTGAGAACATAAATGAATACAGTGTGGAGAACAGAGTTATACAGTTAGGAAGAGAGTGAGGAAACAAACAAATTAAAAACGATCCTTACTTCAAAACAAAACCGACATGTCTTTGATCTGGTAAATTACAATGCATTAAATCCCTTCAAGCATCAGTTAGATTTAATTACCCTGGAACACACACAAAAAAAACTCCAAGTTAAGAACTTGAAAGAAAGAAATCCCCAGAAATTGACCCAGTTTCGTTTCCGACCTGCATCTGCACATTTATTTATATGCCCGTTTATTTGAAAACTATTTTTGTTTACCAATCTCAAGATTTGCTTCCTCAAACTAAAATTATGCTGGGGATGCGTCTTGTATAAATAGAAGTTTAAATTACATAGATGAAAACACAAAATGATTTTATTCTGTACTAAAAGTACAATTTAAAAACTTATCAGCTAAAGTTCAAGTTTGCAAACTATCAATTGTTAAATAAAAAAAAAAGTAAAAAACATTTTATAGTAAATAAAATGCAATAAATATTCAACTTTTTTAACGAACGCATCTGAATTACAACTGCAGAAATTAATGGAATTTCAGTAGACTCAATAACTGATACCATTAAGGTCAGAACTCTATAGAGGTCATTGCATATACCAGCTGTCCTTATGCCTTGCAGGGGGTGAGTGAAGTGTGTTGGGGAGGGGGTTGAGAGGGGTTACATCTATAATATCAACAAAGAGAGAACATTTTCAATTTCTTGTCGTTGGTTTAAATGAAATTTGTAATTTGCATATTAATTTATGGTATTAAATGGACGATGACCAGAAATAGTAAAATCGCTGAGGAGCGTTTGAATGGTGTGGAGCGGGGAGTGGGGGGGGGGTTTGTGTGTAGAGTGTGCCAATGTCGTTGATATCCGTTGTTTCATTTCTCCGATTTACCGTAACTCTATTAAATTTTTGTAATAAAATGTCATTAAGTGTAAGTGCGGTGCGTGGTGTCGCTTAGATTTATGGTGGGGCAAAATGAAAACGGCACGAGCCGTGAATTGTCAGCGAGTTTGTGTGCGTGGTGGCAAGTGTGTGTGTGTGCGTTTGTGTGTGTGTACACTGATCAAAATAAACTAAGAAATCTATGCTTAAAACGTTGCTGAGTAAACAGTAATTGAATCAAGTTCTCGATAAAAGCATTATATTTCTTTTTAAACATAATCAAAGTCGTATACTTGATTTAAGAAAATTTATGTACGTCACACTATATTTTCATTAACTTTTTACTCTAGACTTGTAAACTTCTTTTATTGAAAAAGCTAGTACTGAACGTATTTAAATTTTCTGCGTTTTATTTTATTTATTTTTAAACTTAATAAAAGTCGTATACTTGATTTAAGAAAATATATGTACGTCACACTATATTTTCATTAACTTTTTACTCTAGACTTGTAAACTTCTTTTATTGAAAAAGCTAGTACTGAACGTATTTAAATTTTCTGCGTTTTATTTTATTTATTTTAAAGCTTATTCGAAGTCGTATACTTGATTTAAGAGAATATTTGTACTAAACATTAAATTATCATGAACTTTTTACTTAAGACTCGTATACTTTTGAAGAAACAATTAATACTGAACGTAGCTTGAATTAGCTGGGTAAAATAACTGCATTTTCTTTCAGTGTAGTGAGTGTGTGGTGTTTGCTGCACTTGTGGTTACTGTGGCCAGTTTGACATTTCCTTCAGCTTTTCTAGTCGCAATATCCACTGCCGAAAGTTGGGTTATTAGTTGTGACCGCGTCGCAGCTTATGCAAATCCAGTTAAAAGGGAGCCGTGGGGGGGTGGAAGACAACAGTTTATGACCACATGCGAGCCCACACTTTGGGCTCAGTTAATACGGCAATCGTTCTGTGCAGTACGGTGTGAGGATTATATTCAAAAGGTCCAGAACAGCTGTTTGATGTTTCTGGCAAATGAAGTGCAAGGCAAATCCCCAAAGTGACAGCAAATGGGCAAATGGAAATGGGAATTGGAAATGGGCAAATGGAAAAAATGATATAAAGATAAAGCCATAACAACGCAGGCTTAATAAAGGTAACGTCAAAAGCCAAAGTTCAATCCCAAAATTGTTGCGGTCTCCTCTTGACTTTAAGTTTCGCATTTTAATTATGAAATGAATCTGATGTGGATTATTCGGGTGATGTGCGGGAGGTGGGGAAAGGCTTTTCAAATATTTGTTTATTACTTGATTAGCTGAAAACTCTGTTTTCAAAGAAAATAAACAGCGAGCATTTAAGTAACATTAATATAAATTGTACTCATTAATATATTTTTTTTTTATGTTAAATTAATTTGAGATACTATAAAGCTGAAGCTAGTCTCTTGTAGGTATACAATACAAATAGTTACTAAATATGTTGAAATTTTTTATACAATTTTTAAATTTAATTGGTTTTGTCAAGTTTAACAACTAGTTAAACCTATGGTCAACTTTAATTTATCGATAAGCTAAAATAATTACATTAACAACACACTTTCCAATCAGCGACAAATCCTTAAAAGCTTTCATATAAACGCACTCTTAACGCATTACATAACCTCAAATATGCGGCCAATGGAACGCATAAACTTTGTATCCTTTCCTGCTCCTTCCACGCCAAATGAAGTGTCTGTATTTATTTAGCCACTTACCAAGTTTTCTATTCGCACAATTCAGCCACCCACTTGAACCCATGCGAATCCTTTGGCTTGGGCTGGAAAAACGATGCGCCCGGAAAAAACAAATAATAAAATGTTACTTATTCGTGCGTCTACCCCATAATAATAGCTAGTTCAGGTCCAGGTCCAGGTCCAGGTCTGGTCTGGTCTGTTCTGGGTTCAAGTCCAAGTCTGCGTCTGCGTCCACGTCCATTGCCTGCCACACGGAAAATGCTCCGATTTTCCATTTAAGTGCGTGTCGCCCGTGGCTGATATTATGATATAGACTCGGGGACTGGGCGAAGTGGGGGTAGGGGCTAGCAGGGCGATTGCGTATCGGTCGAGCAATCCGAACGGCACTTGTTGTAATTTGAATACTGGGCCCATACAGCAATCATTATTTATGGGCGCAGTTCTCACATTTTCCGCCGGAGATGTGCTGCTAATGACGTTGCCATAACTGTACACCCCCCCCCCCCTCCCTTCCGCCACCACTCCTCCCCGTACATCTTGCTCTTGCGGGAGTCTCTTCGCTAATCGATGCCAAAAGTAAACCCAATATCAAGTGACAAGTGTTAGGATTTGGTGTTAAAAACAAAACCGATGCCCTGTAAACATTCAAATGACATTAAAATGAGTCGATATGAACTGGGAAACTATGAAAGCTAGCGAATTGAAATTTAATCCAATGTATTTAATTTTTACCAAATAACATTGACAACTTCAAAGATATATTGCTGATACTCTATACACACATATCATAGCATATTATTTAACTACATATAAAATTACATAATGATAACGATAATAAACATACAAGTTTTTCAGTTCTTCAGATTTAGGTAAGGGGTATCTACTCGACTGGCGCATTTGTTTTTGTTTTCTAAAGTGGTTTCCCTTTTTTTTTGGTAATACGAAGCCCATGGCCTAATTGAATTGTCGGCAGGTGTAATGACAGGCTAAAAGGTTACGCATCATTAGGCCGACATCATAAGGACGACAAGGGTCGTCTAATGAAAGTGAAAACTCACATGTATCCATTTTTGGATACCTCTCAATGGATGCTGTGTCTGTGGTTATATGTAATTGTGCTAAGTGATGGCAAAGATGGCCAGGCGATGCCTTCAAACCAATCCCCATTGAGTGATTGTCTGTCCAAAAATGATACCAAATGTTTATAGCCGTGAGGATTATGGCCAGAGCAGCTGTCCAAAATGGCAGCCGGAAGGAAGTGCACCCAAAGCACTTAAGACCAATGATAGGAACGTGTTCTATTACAGCCTATAACTATAACTATTACTGTTACTATTGCTTTGAATACTTTTTCCATCAGTCTCAAAGTATTTGACGAAATACAAATGATTGAGAGCTTAGTGCGAACAAAACTTATTTCAACTTGTAGATTTTGTGCTTAGTGACAATCCTTCAAATAGTTTCAGCTATTTGAATTAATGGCGTAACTTGAATGGAATTCAAGACAACTTTTTTCTTTTGCTAGAATTTCGTTTATAGAGTCGCAGTTAACTTTAAAGAGTGACTAATTTGAGGTACAAAATAATTTGGGAATAAATTCAGAATTATTTTTGTATACCCAGCTTTTTTGTTTTATAATGTATTTTTTGGATCTATGATGACTCATTATTGCAAAAGATACTAATTTCCGTACTAGAAAAAAAAACCTATTTAATAGTCATAATGTGTTTTCCCCAAAATTGTTAGTTAACTACATTACATTAGAGCCATCAATTTACTATAGTTGGATCAATTGAATTACAGACTTACAAACTTTATTCCATTATCTGCTGAAAAAGCTGCCAACTCTGTCTGGTTGGGGGCTTGGAGCTTGGGGCTGGGAATGCAGACATGTTAATGTCAGGCTGGCTTCAAGTAATTAACATGTGGTGGGGGTCGTCACTGTCAAACTGTGACTTCTAGACAAACACACATAAAAAATCGCAAACCCCCCTCACCCTACCCAACAAAAAAAAAAACAACTTTGGGAACAGGCCACAAAATGAAATATTTGCACAGTGGCAAATGGCATATGTATGAGAGTTTGTGTGTGTTGGGCTCCCAATGAATAATGTCTTGGGTAATTTCTTGATTGAAGCGTAACGCAAAGGCTACAGCTAGCGCTAAGTCACCGTCGTACCAATCGGTACGGGCCACGTCTAAGCGGCCCACCACCAAACCGTTTAATTTAACGGTATGCGGATGGCAAAAGGGAAGCGAATGTTAATGCGAATGTGAATGTGAATGTGAGTGTGAGTGTGAAAAGATGTCACAGCGTAAAGATCTGTGTGTGGGCCGTGTTTTCTTTTGAGTAGCAATCACGAGAGGTTCGTGTCAAGAAATCAACTGGGATGCATGTTGCTGCCCACCCACCAATCTCAAGTTAACATGACTCAACAACTCAACACTTTTCAAAATTAAAAACAAAAATAAACCCAACTCTCACTTGTCAGGAGCAGAACAATCAAACACGATTAAAAATATTATCACGGAATTTAAAACTTTGTCCAGATTGTAGAATCATTATTTCAATCCATTGACCGACTTGAATTTAAGATACGTACTTTTAAGAACATCTTGTTCCCAATCTCAATTAATTTTTTTTATCATATGTTTTTTTAGCACTTTATTAATTCCTCTACTGCAACCCTTAATTATTCCTCTACAGATTTCAGATATCCTTAAATATTTTATATTATAAAAACTCATTTTTTAACAGTTTGTGCTAAGAAATTAAGCTTTCAAAAAATTTGAAATTTGTGCGAACTAAAATCACCTCTGGACCCAAAGTGCTATAATTTTCAAGCGATCACTATATATATATTTTATTCGTGAAATTCCAACTCTTTTCTGTAGCCTAAATTCTTTTGGCTTGTTTTTTCAGTAGACTGTCGATATATATTTTTTTTATATTCTTCTTTTCACATGTTTTAAGTTGTAATTCAGTTGATTAACTGATCTGTTAGATTGGAAATGTAAACCTTTTTGTAAGACAGTCCTATAACTTATATATTATTATTTTTGTTAAAAAAGAAACTACGCATCTTTAAGCTGACCTTATTCCTAAGCTATCGGCACAGTTTTTGGACCCGCTGCCATCTCTAGCTGGGAACGCTTTATCACATGTCCTGGCTAACATTTGCAGCCAATAGCATTTATATACATTTGTGCTTTGGCTGTTGCCACTTATTGACTTTTGACCCCGCTGACTATGATTAATACACTTGGCCCCCCCTCCCTCCTAAACTAAAAAAAGGGGTTCGGGACACTCGAGTGCTTACGGTTCTGGTTCGGGATTGGGGCTCATGAAGTAATTAAATGTTTGGTTTTTTTTTTTTTTTTTTTTTTTTGCTTAGCAAACAAGATTACGTGGCGAACAGCAATTGCTAAAGGCTGTTGGGCGGTCTTTAATGGGTTAACAATTAACCCATTGGTATGCGGCTGACTAGGCCAAGTGGCCCACTTCTATATGTATATACACATATATGCTTAAGCATTTAGCATTTAAATATTCGCCGATTTACTTTTAGAAATAAAGTCTTTGCCCTGCGGCAATTACAGTGCCTGCCATTTGCACCACATGAGAGGGGGTGGTCTGTGTGGTCTAGAGAGCATACGTTTAGCTGCCTCATTTGTGTTTATTATCAGCAATTTGTGCTTTTGTTTTATTTCTTGCTTCTTGCTTCTTGCTTGGTTACCAAAGCAGCTTGTTTACAAAACTTTGTTCGGCTATATGAATTGTATTCAAAATTGTGGCATTGATTGTAGCCGTAGACGGCTGATCTGTAGATATACCCCATATACATATGTATACGTAGTTTCGCCACCGAACAACAGCAACGTGAAAACAGAAGCAGAACAAGAAAAATAGAAAAGATGCTGAGGAAAACATTTGAATCTAAACAGCAGCGCGAAGTGAATAAAACTTTTGGAATTTCTCAGTCGCTTTTCCAGCTAAAATTTTCCCTAACAATTAGCTTATCTTTTGTGCCTAAGTATACACATAGTACTTATATATATATATATATATATATATATATATATATATAGTAGAGTATATATATATATAGTAGAGTATATAGTAGTATATATAGTAGATCAGCTAACGGCACTTACCTCACCATAGGACAACACAATGCCAAAGTCTATATGTATTTTCTGGAAAAATTACTTACTTGAATTCAATAAGTTTTCATAACAAAAGAGTTCTAAAACTTGAGTCATAATTTAATTAGGATTTTTAACCTTTAGGAATTTAATAAGTTAAGTATTTACAATATTTTGATTTATTATTTTTTTTGGATATTCCAGTTCTTTTTTTTATGTAAGAATCAAAATAGTTATTGTTCAATAAAATTAAACTATTTCAATTAATTATAATAGTATTTGTTATTATGATGTCTTACTGTAAACATTTATTGTAATTATATGATACAATATAATACAGTTACATTCAATTAAATTCGACTGTATGCCATTAATTCTATTATCTTTAGGCTATCTGAATAATTAACATAATAATTAAGCTAATCGAATTAAATGCCATTGATTTGTTTTAGTGATTAATTGGGCCAAACAAAAACTGACATTTCGTACAGTTGAACATTAATGACATGTATTTTATTTGTAGTTGACATTTCCATTTCCCTGTAAAATAGGCAATTCAATGTGTAGTCAAACTAAAGCTCCCTTGGGTACATTTTGACCGATAAAAATATAAGAAAATAGTAGAGACGTCAATTGTCAATAAGTAGATGGACACAATTGAACCCAAGGCAGAAGGACCCATTAACCGAAACCCTTTCGAGACGGCGAGCACTCGACCTACTATAATCGACAATTTGACAAGTTGTTTACTTGGCCAGACCCAAAAAGGGAAAGAAATAAAACCCGAACCCATCTCGACCCAAAATCGAACCGATAACATTTTGTGTGTGTGTGTGTGTGTGTGTGTGTGTGTGTGTGTGTGTGTGTTGGCATAAGTCGATCGTTTGCCTTATTCTTTATAGTTGTGGTTTCTATTTTGGTGGCATCGCCAACACCAGCAACACCCCTCGCCCCACACCCTGGCAACCCCTCGATTGCTTTGTTGCATGCCAAGGCATTTGCTTTAATTATTTCAAATAGACATAAACAAAAGCGGGCAATTGACCGCATTGATGGTGTTGGCCAAGTTGGAAACGAGTGTGTTTGCTTTTGCTTTTGCCCCAATGATAATTGTGAAACGTGGAGCAGCGGAGGGGTGCAGTTGGGGTTAAGCTAGTTGGGTGCCCAGACGCCTGTTGCCAAGGCTCGCAGGGGGAATGCTTTAGGCCACCGTGGTGCCAAGGCCAAGGCCGTGCTATATGATGACTTCCGAGCTTAGTGCGCAGAAGCCCCTTCCTTCGGCTAGATAGCTCATCAATCACAGCGTCGCGTTGCCGCAAACGAGTTTAATTTGCTGGCAAATGTGTTGACAAACGTCCGCAGGCTCAGCAACAGGAATAGAAACAGGAGCAGCAGCAGCAGCAGCAGAAGGAGCACTCACCCCGAGGAGCACGTCTCGAGCTGAGCTCGCTGCTCAGTGCTCACTTCAATCCCTTCGCCTGCACAACAGCAACACGTGTCACGAGCATCCTGCTTCCCTCCTCGGGCGCAACATCCTGCGTCCCTGCTCGGCTGCACTTAATTACACTTTTATGGAGTCATCCTCGTGCTGGTCCTCGTCTGCTCTAGTCGTGTAATTGTAGTTGCAATCCGCTGACTTTGGCTTTCATTGCTGTCACTGAGTTATGAGTTGTTGCAATTTCTCCAGTTTCCATTGTTCGCTCCTCATCAAGCTCTCATCCTCTTCCTCTATGTTGTTGTTGTTGTTGTCTTTGTTGTTGCTGTTGTTTATTCGCTTTGACCTGCTGGCAACATCTTCAACTTGCTCATGATGGTCTATCCTATGAAAACCTATTAAAATAATAATATGCAAAATACCTCATATTACAATCTAACAGTAAAAAAAGATTTGCATTTTTTCTATTCCTCCTTTGCCTTCATTCATTTTTAATATTGTTTGTATAGGATATTATAAATAAGCTACTTTATTTTGTTTATTATAGAAAATATTTTAACAACACTCTGCTAAATTCCTATAGTATTTATAAATAAAATACTTAAGTTTTAAAGTTCAGAATTTCTTAACATCTCTGTTGCTAAGTTCCCTGCTTTCTGTTATTGATTAACAATTTGCTTTGAAATATTTTCGCTTTTTCAAATATGTTTGCATCAAATATTAACTGAAAAAGCAATCAAAAACCTGTTTAAATGAAATGTGTCATACATTCCTTTACAGGGTATACCAAATGTGAGCCACATATTAAACTTGTAGCTAACTATAAGTAATTTGATTTGTGGTTTTCATTATTTTTGTTGTGCACTTCACACAATTGGTTTGTTTACCATGCAAAGAGCTCATTTGTTTTTGTTATAATGCCATAATGATATGTGAGTTACATAAGAAAATTCCTGAATTGTTTGCACTGTTTTGCTGTCTTAATAGAAACGATACCTAGGGTATTCATATTTTGTCATATCTTCGCTTTCGCTTGATTAATTTTGGTTGATTTATATTTGTTTCTTTATTTCGTTTTTGCTGTTGAATTTAATTCGATTTGCTGCTGATGTTGCTGTTATTTGTTTGTTATTGCCCTTTGTCTGATTTACATTTATTTGTTTACCTTTTGCTGTTTTTTATAACCGAACGTTGAAATTCTCATTTGGCCAAGCAGCTGTCGGCGCCGCTATCAAAAAGTCACCCACATTGATGGCTTATCGATGATGCGGAAAGTGACCTTCCCACCCACCACCCACCACACTCCCCTCCATCCCTTTTGTTTTGCTGTCCATCCAAGGGCCGGAGAAGACTCTTTGGAAAATTTCACGGGCCATTGAGCCATGGCCCAAATGTACTGTGCATAATTTTTATTACAAACAATTTTATTGCATATTTTACATATTCGCATATTCGAAATTTGCTTTTGGCCCCGATCCCAATCCTCCATCTGGCGAATGCATCGTAAAAAGTGCTCTCTGCATTAAATGCAATCGTTAAAAATGATTAATCGCCAAGCGCTGCGGAACTGAAACTGGAACTGGTACTGGTACTGGTACTGGTACTGTTTGGAATTAAAACTGGAACTGACTAGTTGGGAAATTAATTGCCATGCTAGGAAATCTCTTTTTGTGTTGTCAAACTGAAACATTCTGACAAATACTTAGCTTACTGATCCTTACTAACTTCAGATGAGACGTTACAATTGTAAATATCAAAACAATTAATTAACAAAAAGTTGTTGATACGAAAACTAATTTTTAATCATGTTCCTATTTAAATATAAATATAAGTTTCGATATAATTTTACGAGAATATATACTTATCGGTTGGATGAAGAAAAACAGATCATATTTTCCAAACTACTAAAAACTATATAGTCTACTATATGATATATTCATATTTCCTCCTTTAAGTTTGTCAGCCTCTTTAGAAATGCTTAGCAAGCTATTCGCTTCAACTAAGTTACCCCATTGAGAACAGCCCACACTGGCCAAATATAGCTTTTAGCCACTAGTTATGGCCTACTTGAAAACTAGATTTATTAGATCCAAAAACAGCTTTGCCTTGTTGCGGTTTCAATTTGTAATCAAATCGTCAGCATCTACAGCTCGTAGAGCTACTGCTCTATAGGAGCTGCATTTGCGATTTTGTTAAATCAATAATGTTGATAATTTAGTACGCGTATTATTATTATTATTATTATTGTTATTTGGCCTTGTGCATTCGCAGTTTGGCAGCTTTTTGATCGCACACATATTCTCTGAGTTTTGTGTATTGTGTACGCATATTAATAATATATATATATTGTAATCGTATGTACTATATCCCAGTGACCTTCAAATGGTTCAGTTCTGTGCGAATTTTATTTCAATTACGTAGCTTGCTAATTTTTGGTATTTCTGTATACTTCCGTAACTTTGTCAAAACTGAACCTTTTTTCTGAAAAATCACAACTGACCTTGTCTCATTTTTAAAAAACATTTTTTTAATTAGAATCTGGTAATTTGTTTTTTTATTGATTGTGTGTGTCAAAATTAGTATAAAAAAAACTATGGCTAAAGTGATTCTGACAAGGTTAAGTTTTCTGTCATCAAACACGCCAAAAATTACTTGTAAAATGGGCTTGTAAAGTGGCAGAATACCTAAAAATCCATAACTTTGTCAAGAGTGAACCGATTGTCAATCCCAAAGCCATTTTGGCAATTATTTGTCCTCTACTTTAATTGCACATCTAAAGTTTATGGAATAATTTATTTTCGAATTTTTTCCAAAATACCATTTTGGAAATTTTGAATTTATTTTAATTAGATACTTGAAATTTTATTTATAATTGATTGTGGGTGTCATATTTATTATGAAAAACTATGGGAAAAGTGATTCTGGGGTAGTTAATTTTTAATTTTCTAAGATTTCAGACTTTGTAAAAACCGAACGGATTTTGAACTTCCTTTCCATTTTGTTCATGTTTTGTCCACTGTATTGGCTATCTAAAATATAAGCATTTTCTATTTATCTTTTGCAGAACTTTTAACTGTGCTGCTCTCGCTGGCGACCCTGACCCTGACCGTGGCGAGTATTACGAGTGGCGTGGAGCAGTCAAAGGCCGCGATAAAGTCCAGTGTTGCACAAGTCAATACAATTTATATGGTTAGCAACGGCAAGGGAGAGGAAGTTGCAGCTGAGGATGGAGAGGGCGAGTTGAGGCTGCTGAAAGTCGAGGTGGATGAGATGGATGCAATAGATGCAGCGATATTGCTGCCCGACGAGAAGGACAACTGTCCGGCGGGCTACTTCCACTGCAATACGACGGCGCAGTGTGTGCCCCAACGTGCCAACTGCGATGGAAGTGTCGATTGCGATGATGGGTCGGATGAGTGGAACTGTGTGAATGAGGTGGATGCCAAGTACTGGGATCACTTGTTTCGCAAGAATCCGTTTGGGCGCCAGGGCATGGATGACATACCAATTGGCGAGTGTTGTGAGTATCCATGAATTCCCCATCCGAATGGATGATAATCAACAAGGTCAAAGTAATTAAGCGACCCGTTACGACTGTCGACACTGTGCGAGTGGCGCCAGCCAGCGGACGGTAGCAACATACAGTTTATAGTACACATACATATGTACATATCTGCTCTCCTATCTTTTCGTCTTTCTGTGTACTTTTTGCACCCTTTTTCGCCCGTTTTCATAGGATAATCATAGAAATTCGCATGTAAATTTCACCCAGTTTTCATTGAGCTTTCATTCATTTAATTAAAAGACTCAAATGACAATTATCCTTGATGCGAATATCAAATGTAATGAGCTTCCCCAACGCACAGCAAATACTCGTTAATGCGAACTCGTCTCGCGCTTTCTCCTTTAATTCATTTTCCAGCCTGGACCAATGCGAACTTCAGTTGTCCTTGCCGCGGCGACGAGATTTTGTGCCGTTTCCAGCAGCTAACGGCGCTGCCTTCGCATCTACCCACCAACAATCTGGCAACGCTGTAAGTAATTCAAGTTTAAGGTTAGGTTTGGAATGTTCCTGCTCAGCTGGTTTTTAAATATAGGCAGCTAATGTGCCTAATAAATGTTGTACATATAGATCGAAAAAAAGGTGTTGCCATAAATTTAAATATTTTGGAAATTTTGTTGAGGCTAAGAAATTAATGAAAAGTTAACAAACTGAACACAAAGTAAATTATAATTAATTGGGGGAAAAAAGCAAAAAATTGAAAGCTTACACTATTTCTCTCAGTGTATTTACTTATATCATAAATTATAGGAATTGCGGTAATGATGCCTTTGATTGCTTTTTCGACAACTTTTCGTAACACTTTAATTGACCTACGCTATGTTTTATTTGCTTTCAGCGACCTAACGGGCAACAACTTTGACGTCATCAACGAAACTTTCTTCAGTACGCTGCCCGATGTGGAGAGCCTGTGAGTAAGGGAGACGACAACTCCTAAAATTTCCGCTTAAGTTTCGTAATAATCGAAATTGAAGCTTTCATTGAGCTGTTGAAATTTTCAGATACAGTCCTAGATATTAGCACCCTGCTGTGTCCTTTAAGCAGCCACACGCTGTCGCACATACAAATTACAGTTACGAACTTTACAAGAGTTGAGCAAGGCAACTGGCTACTGGGGAGGGGTAGGAATGAGGGGGGGTGGGGGGATGGCAGACAGCTCGTATCGTGTTTTGCAGGCGGTTGCAGTTTATGGGCCACTATGCTAAAGGACACTCTCTACAACCAGGCTAAAGCCATAAAACCGTTAGAACATACAACAGAATGTGAGACGCTTCGTTAACACTGAGAAAACCGAAAACTTGCCACAAAAAATAGAAGAAAAGCTGCATTTAAGTAAAGCCATCAAATTTGTTTTTGCCAAGCGCCGAAATCCAATGCTTAAGCTTATGAGGAACGAAATCGTGCAGCAAGAGTATATAATATATATGTTTATATATATATATGTATATGTATATACTATATATATCATATTCAGTTTGGTTTTCATGTAGCAAACAGTTGTCGGCAGTTTTAAGAGAGAGAGTAAGGTCGGAGGATGGTGAAATTGCAAGAGAGTAAAGCTAAGGAACTAATATGCTTTGAGCTTTAAAGCCAGCGATCTCAGCAGTAGTAAAAAGACAGAAAGAGAGCGAAAGAGACAGAAAGAGAGAAAGAGATAGATAGAGAGAGGGAGAGAGAGAAAGATAGAAGAGAGCTTAAGCTTAAAGCTTTAATCAAATCAAGTATACAACAAATGTGCAGCTCTCTGAAGAGCTTGTATTATTTATTTTACCGTCAATTTATTAAGTTGAGTTTCACGTGTGTAATTTCTCTCAGTGTAGGTGCAGCTGATTCATTAGCTGTGCGCTCTATGACCAGAATTTGTAGTTAATGGCTCTGTCTGTCTGTTCACTCTGTTCTTGGGAGTATATTGCCTATTGGCCACGTTGCTTAAGCCTAAGCACTCGCAAATCCATCATTGGGACAGCCTGGCCACACATGGGAATAGTCTCTGTCTCTGTCGCTGTTTCCAGTCAAGAACTCCTCCTGGAGGGAAGACGCTCCGGCATCCACTTGAGCCGCATCTACGTAAGCCGTTGTCAAGCATTTTGAAATTGACAAATTTTTGCAACGCCCTAATTATATAGGAACCGCAAAGACGCAAATACGCAAAGATGACGCGATGACGCGATGTCAATCCCGGGGTTCCGGGCAACTGTTGCGTAGGCAGCGGACATGTGTGAAAATTAAATTGACCGCAGGCTGTCAGAGAGAGAGCAATAAATAGAATATGTGGGTGTCAACCATGGTGGACTTAAAACGGGACGGGAAGAGCGTGCCCAACTCAAAGATACCCTGTACAATATTCGAGAAATTGATATAGGAAATAGCAGGGTTTATAAGTTACATAATTTAATAATATTTAATAATATATATTGGATAAATGTATATAATTTATTCAGTTGAGACTGTACACTACGTGCTTTTTATTTCCTTTTCATGGTGTTTATAGCATATAAAATAAATCCATTTCCATATTTAGATTAAAGTCAACAATCTCACGACGAAAGTTGCTTTCTTTAGAAATAGCATTTTTCTGAATTTGTGTGAGTTTGCTTTCCTGTTGCTGTTCACATACGCCGTAAGTAACGCTCAACGATTTTGTGGCACGGAAGAAGCAGAGATACACCAATTCTTTGTGGTTCTTAACTGAAAGTTTTTCGTGCGTATGCAACTTTTTCAGTCGCACTTCCATTGTGTGGCAGCAAACTTGACAATTGAATTTCATATTTATTAAGTTTTATTCATTGTTTGTTTCGTTTTGCATCTGTATCTGTATCTGT